>JARHVA010001143.1:3395000-3655000 GCA_037957365.1 Torreya grandis
GCGTACTCACAATGGGATGAGACCAAATGACAAAAATAAATGACATAAAGGAATATAAAGATGGTGGCTCAATATCACATAGTACATGCTATACCTTTTGGAGTAACATTTTGACTACCCAATCAACTGTGATATACCCGAGATGTCCAAACACAATACCAAACCTAGATCATGGCCTGGTGCTTACATCCACCAAACAAGACATCAATAGTACTTAAACACTATCAATAAGATAATAATAATAAATTAGCATGAATCATTAGACATAAAGTGATAAATCAAGTATAATCAACTATAGATGAGAAGGATAAGAGTTATCCTTGATAACCATGACCCTGAGTATGCCCTATGAACATAATCAACAACTACAAAAGTCACCCAATCAATCTGCATTAGTAAAACATGATATATCAATGACATATAGTAATGTAATTAACTAGAGCAACATATACATAAAATAGGATAAAGTGAATCTGATGTAGGCAGTATGTATAACAACATATAATGAATCCATGATGAGCATCAATCACGACATAACATATCACCTTGAGCATCCAAGGTAGTTGCATCACAACCATCTAAAAATAAGATCAACATCAATAGTTGTTAGTCTAAGTACTATTGAAACACGCTAAGGGAGGCCTTAGTCCAATGTCTAAAAGGGGCCATAAGTTTGGTTCATGACATCATCCCCCTAAAAATAAGCCATCTTGGTGACCATCAATGGATAGGTACAAATAATCTAAAAAGGTCCAACAAAACCAATCAAAACTATTACATATTTTCTCCACCTGTTGTAGGGTGGCAATGTTTTAGCTATATCTCATTGAATTTCTTATCTGTTGTCATCAAGACAATCACATTATCTAATGCTTTAGGCTGATTAATGGCCTCCTTCCCATCTTCACATGTCTTTCATGGTACCGAAAGGGAAAAGTAGTACTCAAACAACACTAACACAATAAAAAATTCCACCAAATCTCTCAACTTGGCTGGAACCTTTCCACTCTCATGATTTAAAAAGGCCATCCAAAATATCAAAACTTTCTAAACTAGCTATGATAAGTTCACCAAACCCATAAATGCCTACATCAATCAACAGAATTTCTAGGTAACAACTGCTAAATCCAGTATCACACTTCTAAAATAACCATTCCATCCATTTATGAAGGTGGTCATAAAACATCACAAGCATACCATCTCCTAAAACATGACAACAAATACTTAACAAGCTTCCCAACAAGGGTACTAACAACACTCCCAAGTTAGAATTTACAACTAAAGAGCCACAAGATAAAAAGTGATGTCTAAACTAGATCAACAATCTGAGTATGAAACTTAACTTGATTCAATGTCACTGGTGTCAACACACATAGACCCAAAATATAAGGCCAATAATCATAAAATCATCCAATCCCATCAGATTGTAACTAGAAAATATATCAATAGTGGAAATATCGCACAAAACATTATGATACATGTATAATCCTAAGAGCATTCATCACTGAATGTCATATCATTGTGGTAGTGATCCCTAATATTATGGTTACTTCATTACATCATCAACCATTCAGAGGTTAGTGTAATATCCCACACCAACCACACTGAACATCGAAGAAGCCACACCAGGCATTACATATAATCTGAAGGCATACAACATGTTCTCCATTACAAACATGAGCTCGTATAATGGTTACAAGGATTATAATCTCACCATATCATTATACTTACCTCATGAAATCATAATTAAATATCCATATGAGGGCATCACCGAACTTTCATCACTCTATCCAAGAGTCAAATGGGTACCTAGGATTTTAATCATTAGTTGATCAGGGTGTAGTGCTACTCTATCAGAGCACAAAAATCAACATACATTCCAATAATATTTTTGAATAAAATAGAAATATTCATCCCAAAATATTTCTAAGAGGTATAACAATAATAATAACTTAACTAAAGCTTGGTTGTACTAGTTATAGGCCAACACATGTATGCATTTCAACAAGTACCACCTTGTCGATTCACATAAATATCCAAGTCTACAAGACCAATTAGTACTTCAAAAGGGAAAAATGGTAAAATTTCACAATGGTTGCTTTTGTGACAACCTCCAAGATGCGGATATAAGAATGCTAAATCTATAATTGACCATTATGGACTAAGATCCCATAGCCAACTCATAGCACACATGGCTCACACTCCAAATGAATCAAGTGGCTACTTGTGTAAATGGAAAAAATGAATTTTTAGCCTGTGAGAGACTCCACTTCCTGACCCTTATCCGATAAAAATCATAATGAATGTAGTGATTTTCTACCTTCAACCTCCTACTTGCACAAATACTCAATGCTAGAGTAAGGAATGCGGGATTACACAACATAATACAACATCATACCTTGGCAAGTTCAATCAAATAGAAGTTGGTTACAATAGGGGAAAAAACATATCACATGAGTAAGGTATGTCCACATTACCACATACTAAATATATTACCAACATGAATCATATTTATTCCAAGACATGTACGCAAAATACTCTTGCCACAATTTTAAAACATAGATTAAAATAAGGTTCCAATGATTGTTTTTAAAAGTGGAAGTTCACTTTACACAAGTAAACTGGATATTATTCACAAATTCAAAAATTACAATGTACCATTATGTCCATAAAAATGATCACACAATAATGCTAATATCAAGAAGATAAAGTGAAAATTCACAAGGTCATTACATACACATAGATGTAGGAGATACAAGTTTACATGATTTGACATAATCAATGAAATGTAAAGGTTCACACAACAAGGTTGGTATCAAAACAAGCATGTGAAAGTATACAAGGTCAACCATAAACTCCAGTATAATAAAGACAAAAATTACATGATTTAGAAAGACAAATGAAAGTAATAATTATATGACACATAATAGTTAATATACAAGGAGGACCCACATAAATACAAGTCATGCATAAATGACTCAGGCATTCAATAATTATGCCAAGGTAATTTCACATCATAATGAATAACACACATTGTGTTGAATCATAAGCATCCATGACTCACATCGGGTCACCTGATGTCTAGATGTCATCAAAATGACACCAAATATCCAACATATAAAACACATAATCAGTCTGAGGGACCTCAAATCACAATCACCTTCTCAAAAGGGAGGTTGTGTTCCAACAAGGCCATAAAATCTATCTCCATGAGTTTCTGAATATCTACAATATTTTCACATCATGGGTAGATGGATCATGCTAATTGATAGCAATAAGAGATCCCCAAAACTCTCAAAGTTGCCCAAGCAAGTCAGTCACACTCACCTACTAGACCCTCTAGGCTCAAGCTGCACCCTTGGACCTCCTAAGGTGTTATACCTCAACATCGTTGGATAGTTTTCCCATGCAACTATCAAATGCCACTAAGGTATTATCTCATGATTCTGTTAACAAGCAATAATATCACCTATTCTTCCAATTGACTCAATCTAACAAGTCAAAGGTTGATAGTAATGCTTGTTTTGATGTAACATTGCTTTTTGGAAGAGGGTGGACTTATCCAAGGCACAGAGTGAATACTATAGTACTACCATGGAAATTACCATTTCCACAATCAATGAGTTCAATTAAACTCACAATAAACATCCTCATGGATGCATGACATATCTATATCAAAATAGACATCCCACGAGTATCATAACATAGCCGAGTTTTTCAATGAATCATTCATATGGATGCATGACTCAATTAGAATAAATAAACATCCCCATGGATATAACATATCCGGGGTCAACATGGCAACCTCAAGGGAATCAAATATCCATGGTAAAATAACCATCACCGATGTAAGTACATCTATGATCAAAACAACATCATAATGCCAAATGGGAATTAAACATCCCTACACACATATTTATTTTCAGCCCTTTGGAGTTATGAAGCCACATTCTCCTCTCTATCTAACTTAAGGGAGACTGAATACATCAACAAGGTCAAGCTCTTAATGCAGTTCAAGGTGCTCCCACATAAGTCTAGATCCCAAGCCTAACTTATTTATCCAAATAAATCTGACACCCTCACCCTATGTAGCTCTCTAGGTTTGAGCTCAACACTTGGTCTTCTTGAGGTTAGGATGTTTCAAGCATCTACTAATGACTCACCCATGCAAGTCAACAATAGATATCGAATATCATTCCCTCAATTCTAAGGTGAATCATTGATCACCAATCTTCCATTGACCTACCCATACAAGTCAATAGTTGACTAGTGACGTTGGCCCCAAACGTAACTGATATAAGAAGGGTTAACCCAACTAAAGCTATAATTAATCATCACAAAAATCAATTTTCATAAATTTACCAATTTTTGAAAACATACACACACACATTCCATAATATAGGAACTTTATAGCACTTCAAGCTTACATAAACAAATCACTATTCAATTCATCCAAGAGGTTAAGTGACTCTATAAGGGTCATAACATAGCCTCCTTAAGTAAATAATATATATATATATATATATATATATGTATATATATATATATATATATATATATATATATAAGTCCACATAAGGCATATAACTCTATCCATGATCTTATATGCACACTAGCATCCAAGGTTTCAACTTAGTCTTAATTAGGAAACCTAAGCATACAAGTGGCATTTAGCCATCACAAGGAATACATATACATGATGGAAACATAGGTCTCCACAAAGGTATGTACACATACACTTAGTGTATTTATAGCCACTTAAAATGCATTATGCAAACACAATCCCATGCACGTGTATGCACAACCACATAGAAACTTGATTTATTATTTTTGGGAATAATGGAGTTTTATTCTTATTTAATAAATGAGTTTGAGTAGATACAATAAGTAAATAACATACAATAAATGAAGCTACTAATTTATTTAAACAAGTTGTATTTTTGCCTTTTTTAAAAATAGTAATGAGTGAGAGAAAATATAACAGCTTATTCCAAGATGTTATGGCTGAGACATAGTCTAATACTGGAGGAATATGACTTAGACACTATCAAAAATTGAGAGCTGGTGTTTATTTCTTGATTGGATAGGACCATCAAGAATAAGACACCTTATTATCTGATGTTGTCATCTTGGTCTTGTCATTGTTGTCCAAACTATTCATAGAGATTATTTTTCTGGGTTTTGTTTGCAACGTCTGTGTGAGCTAGTATACCACATTTAAGATCCTCAATGTCAATGAAACTCCTTATAGAGATAATTATTCATGTGATTTTGTCTTCTATGTAATTAAATGGAAGTTTAGCAAATAGGGAAAAGGGGATAGTGTGTAAAAGATACGTTGGATGCACTTCACACCCTGTGTGTGGGCACATTGCCTACATACCAATAATCTAAAGAGGGATCAAGATATATGTAGTTCTCTCATTGAAGTGCTTGGTTCAATAGTGTGATAAAAATACAAGTAAATGTGAAATTAGGTGTACTTAAAATGACTAGGGACTAGTATAAAGGTTTGAATAAGCTTGAAATACTGTTGGATGGCTGTATGTAGAGAATAAGGAAGTGTGTTTTAGTAGTCTTGCTTGTATTCTTGATTTTCTCTTGTAAACGAGTGCCAACCCTTCTAAATAGACTTTGAATGGCTTTTTATAGGATATTTAATGATCATGGGTTAAATGAATTAACATTAGGCTGACATGAATTGGGATAAGGATTCAAGAAAATATGATCATTAGGACCAAAAGTACACTTGGACAATAGTGCTGAAAACTAGACACCCTGGGTTTCAATGCTCTTATCCAACTTATATGCTATTATCCAAAGGGAATAAGACCTAGGGGATGAATTTGGGCTTGAGAGAGCTGCTTGGGTCTGCAAGGCTGTGGATGATTGGGAATCAATGAAAGAAAAAACTAAAAGGGTTGTGCAAGCAAGTATGAGGACCTATAGATTGGGTGTCATTAACCATAATCAAGTAACCACATTTTACATTTTATATGACTACATTTTCCCCCTTAATTTTAGTGATGTAGCGAAGTGAAATAATAAGATAAAAGAAAAATATAAATCATCCCTGAACTTACGTATAAAGGTGAAGCTCATGAAGTTGTGTGATGTTGGATGTGCATAGAGAGAACACGATGTGAAGTGTGAATATGCAATGAAAAACATAGAGTAGATTAGTTTTTACTTGATACACTATATCTAAAATAAGAATGTACAAAAGTTGGATACGAGAGAGAGGAAGAGAAAGGAATGAATACACTTCACTAGGTATGTAAACCAATATAAAACCTATTGTGATGTTGGATTGTGTTGGGTGTGTGTTGTACCAAAAGTAATATCATGAGCGGAGTTGAGTGCTCAATTCCATAGAAGTGGCTCAAGAATACAAAGGCATGCCATTTCTCTCCATCATCACTTACTAAGTGAAGCTAATGAATCATGTGTGTGTCAATTGATGTTTGGACTATGTGTCCAATCCCTCTGAATAGGTGGCTCAAGAGTTCAAAGGCTAGCTAGTCTTTTGGCTCCATCATTGTCTTATGAAGTGAAGCTATGAAGTGATACCAATATGGAATAAATGTCATATGAGATGGCTCCTAAATCCTATGAATTTAATATGATTTGACAATATTGGTGTGAATATTTGAATGCATGCTAAAAACTAGGCCACTCTTGGCCATTTCAAAAGATGGAGATTATGATTATATGAAAGCCACTCTGAAACTAGTGTAGTAATCTTGTGGAAGCCAACTAGAGAACTCAAGAAGTTAAGCTTGTATGAAATACAAACTTATAAAATGATGCCAACCACTTGCAGATGGAGTAAGGCATGTAACTAATAAAAAATCTTGGAAAAAATAAACTAAACTCAAAAAGAAAGGAGAACCAATGTGCCGTGCACATTGCCCCCAATAAATAGTGTTTGAAACATAGCTTTTGATATGGAAGTTATATCAATTGCCTAATTTTAAAACTAGAATTGAGAGCCATCATGATACGCATGATGCCCTCTATATCTATATTTTTTGAGCAAAAATTTTACTGAAACATGTTGAATCTAGACTATGCTGTACTGACAAACTTGTGACTGAACTCACATTTCTATCTATTTCTAGAAAAAAATGATTTTTCTACTATCTAGACAAAAGCATCAAAAATAAGACACCCTAATATATAGAAGTATATTCCAACTTTAGCACTATTATCCAAGGCTAAATCTGATGACTATTATAAAATCTCTGCTATCTACCTAGTCTGTTCTACCTGGTTTGATGTCTAGATTCTGTTCTAAGTGTTCTAAAAATTGTTGTTTCAACTAGTAGGAGCTCTGATCTTTGTGATAAAACCCCTATTTATTTCCCCCTCTTTTTAAGGTAGGAATGAAGGCCCTACAATGATTTCTATCAAAAGAGATAGACTTGTAAGTTTTTAAAGCTAGAATTATACATTATATAGCAATGATAGTCAATTAGATATCTTGAGATATAACAATATTTGTATTGAGAGATTGTTAGATCAACAAGGGGTATGCCTAAATAAATATAACAATGTAAAATCATGTGCAATCAACTGAACTAGAATCAAAAGGGTTAGTTTTTAGTTTTTAGCAAGGAGGGATGGAGCATGATATACATCATGGCATCCAAGAAAGCAAGGAAATGCATGATATGGATCATGGCATTTGTAAACAAGGATAAACAATCAAGCGACAAGCATATAAATCAAGAAGAAAGAAACATACAAGGGTGGCCAAGTAGTCAAGAAAATGAGATACATGGGCAAATTCCACTCATATTGAAAAGCAAACATACAAGGCATGTTAAAATGCCACATACACATACCATAGAACAAGCAAGATTGGCATGAGAACCATAGACACATAGAAGAGTACAAGCAAGGGACATTGGTAAATGTTTGAAGGTACACACACATGAATAGAAGAAAAGGACATTGGAAAATGTCCTAAGGCACACATAGGAGACAAGTAGGAACTGGAAATGCAATCCAACAAGCTACGCTATGCAAAAAGAGAAAGAAAGTAATAACTGGAAAGATAGAATCAAATCTAACTAATCAAATCAAGAGTGAAAGAATGCAAGACATGTTTAGTAAAATAATATGTATATGCTAAAGAGATACATAAGTGATAGATACTAGTGAAATGTCGAGATATTAATATGTGTAATCTAGTAAGTAATGTATATCAACATGATAACTTGGAGTGTGTAGTGTAGGAATGACATAACCTGGATGGTGTAGTCATGTAGAAGATGCCCCCAGTGGGTATGTATATTGATGTGTGTCTCAAATGTAGAAGTGGGATTCCCCCTCAATGGTTAGAGTGAAATAATCAAGGATCTAGATGTCACTACACACATGCAAAGAAGATCAAGTGAATCGTGGTAATATAGATAAATCGATAAACAATAGCATGAAACAATAAATGTAAGTCCTAGCATAGTAGTAGCAATGTAAATCATAGATGATGCATCCAATCAAAATATTTTTTTATTTTTGTATATATTTGAATGTTTTTGGTATGTTTTGAAATATTATATTGTTTTTATATTTTTAAAATAAGTTATGTACAATTAAGCTTTGAACATAAGTTATGTAGACTGTAATATATAAACTGGCATGCTAGACATGGAATCTACGTAGATGCATAATGTTCATTGGGTTTTTGAGTTTATTTCCTTCAAGTGAGGCTAGATGATACACTTTAGAGCTAAGATTTTTGATAATAATATATGTACCTAGCCAGTTTGGTTTGAATTTTCCTTTGATTTCTTCTTTGGCATTGACATTGTGAAGGTTTTCTTTGAGAACTAGATCATTAAATTTGAATTCTCTGGTGTGAACTCGTTTATCATAGGATCTTTGTATACATCTTTGGTAGATTTTGAGGTGTTTTATAGCTTGAATGCATGTATGGCCTAATTGTTCAAGCTGGTGTAGACACTTTTCACAATACTGGTGATTAGTGAGAATACCTTTAAGGGAGACATGGAGACAGGGGATTTATTATTCCAATGGTACAACTGCTTCTATGCCATAAATGAGTGAATAAGGAGTAACTCATGTGGGCATATAGATACTTGTGCGATAGGCCCATAATGCTAAAATTAGTTGATTATGCCAATCACCTCCAAATTTTGTCACTATTTTGCTTAAAATGTTATTGATAATTTTATTAGTAGCTTTTGCTTGATCATTTCCTTATGGGTAATATGGAGTGGAGAATGTGTGTTTAACTTCATATTTGGTACAATTTTTTTTTTTGATAGTTTTATTCTTAAATGATGTTCCATTATTAGAGATGATAGCTGTCAGTAGGTCAAAGTGCAAAATAATATGAGTCATGATAAAATTGCAAATGTCTTCACCTATGGTAGATTGAAGTGGAACTACTTCCACCCATTTGGTAAAGTATTTGGTAGCTATAATTATGAACTTATGTCCATTGGCAGATTTGAGGTTAACTTTTCCAATGAGATCAAATCCCCATAACATGAATGGTCATGAAGAGACTATAGGTTGTAGTTTTTGTGATGGTGCATGTTGTAGATTATTGTGTCATTGAAATTTATCACATAGCTTCACATATTGTAAACATTCATCTTCCATGGTAGGCTTGTAGTACCCTTTTCAAAGTAATTTGTGTGACATGGATTTTCTACTAAAGTGACCACCACATTCACTATCATGTATTTGAGCTAGAGGAATTTTGGCTTCTACTAAGGTTAAGCATCATAGTAAGTGTCCATTGAAGGATTGCTTAAAAATGTCCCCACCAATGATTACATAATGGATTGCTTGTTTTTGTAACTTACATTTGTCATTTATAGAGAAAGTGTCTAGTGTAATAGATTTGTGTAGAAAGTTATAAATATCAGAGAACCATTTTGGGGTTGCTGAACTTCATGTAGTAGCTAAGATAGAAAGAGCGATTAGGTCTGCATTAGATATTGATGGTGATTGTAATAATTTAATTATAAAGATTGCTTGATCATCATTAATGTCGATAGGAATTAGATATGCAGTACTGGCCATTTCATTTGCATGTCTATTATTTTTTCTAGGGATGCTCTTGATATAAAAGTAGTCAAATTGTGATGACAAACACTGTACCATGTTGTGGTATGGATAAAGTGCTCTTATTTTGTTTGATACATGTCATTAAATTAATTGACTATAAGTTGGGAATCATCGAAGACTTGATTAGATTTTATTTCAGGGGATTGGGCAGTGAATAGTCCTAAGATAAGTGCTTCATATTCTATTGTGTTGTTGGTGTAGGAGAAACTTAATCGATATGCTATAAGAACTATGTGACTAGTAGGATTGATAAAGACAATGCCTACCCCTACATCAGATGTGCATTGGGAGCCATCAAAGAACATAGTTTATATATCTGAATGAGTATAATAGGTAGTGAAATCATCTCTAAATGTGTCACTAAGAGGGTTGGTATCTAACAATGGTGTTGCTACCAAATGGTCTGCAATGATTTGGCCCTTTATTGATTTCTATAGGACTATTTTAAAGTCAAATTCTATTAATAACATAACCCATTTTATGATGCGACCAAAAAGATGTGGTTTGGCTAGTAGAAACTTTAAGGGGTTTGATTTTGTGATAACTTGAGTCTCATTATTGACCATATAATGTCAGAGTTTTTGTGTGTAAAAAACTAATGCGAGACATAGTTTTTCTATTGGGGAATAATTTTTTTCATAATCAACCAATGTGTAACTGATGTAATAAACTGATCATTTAGTATTTTGATCATCGTGTTGTGCTAAGAGTGCTCATAATGCATGATCTGTTTCTAAGATATACAGTAGGAAAGGCTTGCCTGGGATAGGTAGTATTAAAATGGGTAGAGGAAGAAGATATTGCTTGATTGTAACAAAGCTTTCTTGACAAGCTTGATCTCAAATAAACTTTGTATCTTTCTTTAGTAGTCAAGTAAATGACTGAGTTTTATCAAAAAGCTGAGCTATGAAATGGCAGATTGATTAGATCTTACCTTGTAGGGATTGAAGTTGTTTTAATTTGGTGGAAGGTGGCATATTGATAATTACTTTGAATTTCTTAGGATCAACTTCTATGCCATGATGAGAGATAATGAAACTTAGGAGTTTACTTGACGTAATTTTGAACACACATTTCTTTGGGTTTAGTCATACATTGTATTGTCTGAGTCATTAAAAGATCATTTGTAAAGGAATAACATGATGTTGTCTTTGCTTGGATTTAACTAATATATCATCAACATCATCCTCAATTGTATGGTGAATTAAATCATGAAAGATATGTCATAGTACATTGATACGTGGATTTGGCCTTTTTTAATTTGAAAGGCATGACAATATAAAAAAATGTGCCCCAGGGTGTTGTAAAAGATGTTTTTTCTTAATCTTCTTTAGTGATCTTGATTTGGTTGTATCCAATAAAACCATCCATGAATGATAACATTTCATACCTGACTGTAGAATCGATGATCATGTTGATATTAGGCAAAGGGAAATCATCTTTTAGGCATGCTTTATTTAAATCATGAGAATCAGAACAACACCAAATTTGTTTGTTAGGTTTGACTATAGGGACTATGTTGGAAATCCATTCAGGGTGTGCTATTGGTCGAATGAAGCTAACATCTAAGAGGCATTGGATTTTGTCTTTGACCAAGAGAGCTACCTTAGGATGCATTTTGTGAAATTTTTGCTTAATTGGTTTAGCATCTAGGTATAAGGGAGTTTGATGGACGGTGATAGATGTATCAATTCCTAGCATATCTGAGTAAGACCAAGAAAATGTTTTGGGAAATCTATTAAAGTTTGATATATATATATATATATATATATATATATATATATATATATATATATATATATATATATATATATATATCTTCTTCCTTTTGGAGGGTAGAATTTAATAAGACAATGCAATGATCTTGATCGATTTTAAAGTTAAAATTTATGGTTTCTTTATTAAGCAATGTGGAATGATCAAGTGTGTAAGGAGTGGTAGGGATAGTATCATTTGAATTAATTAATATGTCTGGGTCAATTTTAGTCTTTCTCCAAAATATACGTGGGTAGTTATGTGATGAGGAAATCTATTTGTATGATAATAAGATGGGAGGTCCTCATATGCTCCAAGAAATTATAGGAGGGATTCATCATTGGAAAAATTATCTAATGTGAACATGTGTTGCGAAGTTGTATCATAAATGAGATCGAGGTAGATTAATGATAATTGAAGTATGATTGATGGTGTAATTTACTTATGTACTAGGTGGACAAAACTTGATATGCTTTGAAGTGGCAGAAGAGGGTTTACCATGAGGATAGGTAAACTGATATCCTAGCCCTTATGTTCCATGCTGTGTAGATGCCTTGACAGAATTGATGATTCTTTGTTCATGATTTCCAAGGCCTTTGCCATGATATCCCATTTGATTAAGGAATTTAAGTGCAAAAGGTGAGGTGAATTGGTGCTTTGGTATCGGTGCTATTACAGAATTTGGAGTTAGTTGATGTGTTACATGGTTCAGGGGTGCATTGTGAATAATGGGTTGCATAGGTAAATAGCTAGGATTAAAGTACAAAATATAATTTTGTGATGTGTCAACAATCTGATAGTATTTAAAAGGTTCGTTATCAAATGGGCATGTGTATATGTAGCCTTTGTTACTAAATTTGGGACAGTCATGGAGTGTATAAGGGATTGCATGCATATCATGAATCCAAGGATGACCAAGTAAGAAATTATAGTTGAGGTCATTTGGCATGACTTGGCAAGTAGTTGGTAGTGTCTTAGGCCTTAATGTGAGATTAAGTGTTATTTGAACCATGAATTTTCATGGAATGTTGTCAACACCTTTGATGTTCATATCAGAATGATCTAGATCATGAGGTTGTATATTAAGATGTTTAAGAAAAGAAATGTTGCAGATGTTGAGTCCTAAACCATTATCAATTAACACTCATTTTAGCCCTAAATCATTGATTTATAATTGAATATATAGAGGGAGGTGTTGTGAAATGATGTGTTATGGGGGTAAATCCTCTTTCTCAAAGGAAATATGTTCTTCAATCCATTGCATTGTGTTGAGGATAGATGCAACATAAGTTGGTTTGACTAAAATGGAAACTCTGGTATTATGAAGGGCTATATATAACACATCTTTGTAAATATTGGATTGTTGAAGGAGTTTGAGAATGGAAATTGTGTCTAAAGGGATGCTAGTCTGAGTGAGAAAGCTATAGCCATGGGTGTAATCAACCTACCTATCTTCATAAACTTGGGTGATAGTGTGGACCACCTGAGCTACTATAGGCATAGAGCTGGTAGTAGGTATGGGAGAAGAGCTAGATGTACCAAGGTCAAAGGAAGGAGGAATGGATATAACCACTAGTGTTTATTGGTGTTTAGTAATGATAGGGAGATACTTAAAAATAACCAATGAGTTATATGCATTGAGGTAGAAAACATGAACGTAGAGTAAAATGCATGTAATTTGAGTGATTATTTGTGCAAAGATATACTTATAAATAATAATCCATTTGCAAGATAACAAGTAAGAGATAAAGAATGTGACATTGTGCATGAATGCATAGAAAATTTTGATATGCAACATAACATTTTATATGTCTTTAGTATGATAAATATGGAGACTTTTCTATATGAAAAATAGAAAGTAAAGGATAGAGAACATGATTTTGTGCTTGAATGTATAAAAAGCTTTAACTTGTAACATAATATTTCTAACATGTTTAGCATGATAAACTTGAAAATTGTTCCATATGAGAGATAGAGAGTATGCAAAAGGAATATTTAAATCTTGTGTGATTTTAGCAATAAATGTTGTAATATCATCCCTTATTATGAAAATTAAAAATGAAATGCAAAGGATGAACCTTTATACTAACTTATGATAGAATTCATCATTCATGTACATGATAGGGCCCATTATGGTTTATTTATTATTTGTAAGAAATGTATGAAAAATTTCTCAATAAATGAGCAACATTTTTGTAATTTGAGTATGGATGTAAGGTGATACCTCAAGAAGCAAATAGGAGCTAGTATATGCAACTCGGGATTTTTCAAAAAGATTTTTTCAAAATACTATGAATTTATGAAATTTGAAGTGATTTTCTATTTTTAATATGCAACCAAAAATTTAAAAAATGATTGGAAAAACTATTGGAAAATTATTGGGAGCTAGTTGATGCAACTAAGGTTTGAAATAGATTTATTTTAAAATTTACTACAAAATTTTAAAATTTGAGAGGAATTTTTGATTTAATATTCAAGAAAAATTTTAGAAATTTATAAGAAAAATCAGTTAGGAATTTACCCTAGGGTTTCTAGGGTTTTTATGCAAAATTTTAAGTAAGTCAGGTTCACCAAATAATTTATTATTTTTGGGAATAATGGAGTTTTATTCCTATTTAATAAATAGGTATGAGTAGATAAAATTAGTAAATAACATGCAATAATTAAGCCATTGATTTATTTAAACAAGTATTTTTTCCTTTTCTAAAAATATAAATGAGTGAGAGAAAATATGACATAGCTTATTATAGGTTGTTAAGGCTAAGACAAAGTCTGATACTAGAGGAACATGATTGGGACACAATCACAAACTGAGATCTAGAGTTTGTTTCTTGATTGGATAGGATCACTGAAAATAGGACACCCTGCTATCTAATGTTGTAGTCCTGGTCTTGCCGCTGTTGTCCAAACTAATCATAGAGATATTATTTTTCTAAGTTTTTTTCATAGCATCTGTGTGAGATTGAGTACCAAATTTTAGATCCTCACTGTCAATGGAACTCCTTATAGAGCTGATTATTCATGTGTTTGTGTCTTCTATGCAATTAGATGGAATTTTGACAAATAGGGAAAAGGGGTTAGTGTGTAAAGGATGTGTTAGATGCACTTCACACCCATGTGTGGGTATGTTACCTATATACCAATGCCTCGACGAGGGATCAATCTATATGTAGTTCTCCCATTGAAGTGCTTGGTGCAATAGTGTGATGAAAATATGAGTAAATGTGAAACTGGGTGTACTTGAAATGACTAGGGACTAGTGTAAAGGTTTGAATAATATTGAAATACTATTGGATGGATATATACAGAGAGTAGGGAAGAATTCTTGAGTAGTCTTACTTGTATTCTTGCTTCTCTCTTGTAAATGAGTGCCAACCCTTCTAAATGGACTTTGAATGAATTTTTATAAGAGATTTAATAATCATGGGTTAAATGAATTTGCATTAGACTGACATGAATTAGGATAAGTATTTAGGAAAATATGACCATTAGAACTAAAAGTACACTTGGAAAATAACACTAAAAACTAGACACCCTAGGTTTCAGTGCTCCTATCCAACTTAGGTGTTGTTGTCTAGAGGGAATGAGACCTAGGGGGTTGGATTTGGACATGAGAGAGCTATTTGGGTCTGCAAGGGTTAAGTCTGGAAGGTCGTGGATGACTAGGAATTAGTGAAAGAAAAACCTAAAAGGGTTGTGCAAACAAGTAGGAGTACCTATGGAATGGGTGTCATTATCCATACTCAAGTAACCAAATTTTGTATTTTATACAACTATAAAACTCAACTAGCTTTTCAAGCACATGTCAAGATTAGTGTAATTTATCCAAACTCATCCAAAACCTCTAATGGAAAGGCTTTGATACTAGATGAAACAACCCCATTTTTTTTGAGGTTATTTATCAAGGTACATAATAGAATGTCAAAATATTCCACCTAAAAAATTAATGCAATTTAATATACCTTAACAACTCTATAGAAAGTACAAAAAACTTACAACCAACATCCTAATTGTATCAAAAGGGGTAAGGCTATAATTAAATAGATTGGATTTGAGCACATCCAAGAATGACTGATTATCCCCAATTACTAGATAAACAACAATATAAGATGTAACTACAATATATGAGCACAAGTACCAAAATATTGAACATAAGGGTCCATCTCACTACTTACTTAATATGTCTTATCACATTATGAGATCAACAAATGGATATTTCTAGACCACTTCTAAAGCCAACATGACATAAGTTAAGGGATTTAAAACCCTTTAGGAAAGCGCCCAATATGGACTGCTCGATGTCCTACCCCATAAATTAACATATCATGAACCAATGTCATTTATGGGAGCATTACACCTTATTTACATTAGTAGATGGAGGCCACACAAACATAGGATAAAACTCTATGGAGAAAGATTTGTTCTCAATAGGTTGGATGAGCTACAATATGATGAATTTGAGGTAGATAACATCACACACGTGAGTATCTTAGTGAATAAGCATACCTTTAGCATTGGAAAACCAATTACTCTTCATGATACAAGATCAATTGACATGATATTGGATCACCATCCCACAAGCCATCCATAGGGGTCTCACATCTAATGTTACCTAATTATCCCTTCATGTTATTAAATAACATAGGTGTTTATGCCAATCAAATAACATGCACAATACCATGCAAGTTCATTATTTAATTAGTCTCAGACAATAGCTTAATGGTTTGTTAATGAAGATTATGATTTATCAACACATTGCCAAGGTGGAATATTTAATCACATAATCAATTTTTAACATTAAAGTTTCCATAGCTTACTAATTTTTATCCTCATTTTGAGATTATTCACCAATCACAAGATTATTCATGTTTTACTAATCACCACATGAGGTATATCAAGATTTCATTGATAAGGTACAAAAATACATTTAAGCATGCATATAAACTAACCCAATGACTATCTATTCACATAAGATCATCCATGACAATATGTCCAATTTCCCTTAATCAAGGTTTACACTATAACCAATTAAATTACTAGACTCTTAGAAAATGTGTCATATATTCAAATCACTATAACACCAAAAATGGTATAATTTAGGCTTACTCTATTACTTAATAAATATAAGTTAGCCTCCTAAATGATATTACAACCAATTCAAAGGAGTGACATAAGAAATATACAACACAAGATCTCATAAAACTCATTCAATTAATTCCACTTACTATTAATTAATAAGTCAAGTGGAATAATATTGAATAAATAAGAATTGATTATTATTTCAATGGCCATAAGGTTTCCATCAATATTAGTTGAACCAATAAGACCTTAATCATCCACATCTATTTAAAAATACAATAATTTAAAGCCTTTCCCAATACTCACACCATGGAAGGTCATAACTATTTCCACTAGAAACAAGTTGTACACTCATTTAATTATCATTATCATTCAAAGGAATTTAATGTTAATAGATTGATTATACACCATAAAATTGATCATCACCAATTATTCATGCAGACCTTACATATTATAAATAAGAAAAATCATCGAGACTACAATAACTTGTTCCCACTTTAAACCGGTTGCTATTCACAAGTATAACATACATAAATTTATTAAACTCGGCTTATATATATATATATATATATATATATTTCATGGAATTAATAGTGTGTCTTCTTAACCATATCATAAAAGCTAGTAAAATAAGGAACTTCCTTTACACAACTTTTAGCAGTGTAACAACTATGTCTAATATGAACTAGTTATAACATAACTATCAACTTGAGAAGAGATACAATTTTCTACTTGATCAATTTCAACATAGTGTTCTTGAATTTTCAAGTAAAGACACATTGTAATTACATACATGGCTTTAGATGCTATTCATAATTGATTAATCCATGTTCTAAGTCTTAAGATACATGCATACAAGTGATAGGTTCAATGAGTTGATTCAACCATTAATAGCATAGCATACCAATGTTATACCATAAGGCAATACCATCATTATTCCATGTAATTCAAGGTTAATAACACTATAGTTACAACTTGTTCTAACAATAAAATTTTACCATTCCATGCCTACTTAAAAGTAACAAGGACAAAATTAAGTCATAAATATACAATGAAATGTAAGGATCCAATTTAACATTATATATTCTAAATACATTATTGATCCTATGATAAATAGAGCCTAATATAAATGCGCACCAATGAATAATTACAGTTGGTTAAATATAAAATAACCACACACCTATCAACCAGATTTCCTCCAATGTCTACAACATGTCCACTAATATCCATATTTCAACTTAACAATATTACAAAACTGTAAATGTAATAAGATGACCTTTAACATAAAAGGAGTAAACAACTACAATCCTTATGGACAATAACATATGCCAACAGGCATGGATAAGAAAAGTTTTTGTATGCGATCTACGTACTAAAAATAAGAAGAATGAACACTAAACGAGGGACACCCTCAAAACCAACCCTATGAGCCCAACCATCGATGGTCCTCACCACCCCAACCATCAACGTGGTGGAGGGTTTCAACAACCAAGTACTTGGGTAGGGTACGTGATATACACATAATACTAAGCCGCTAGTAAGGATAAGAGAACAAGGCATACAACATAAAACTATAGCCCTCAATCAAACCATGCTTTGAGAAATGGCAAGGTATACCATGAAATTTAATCAAAATCATACCCTTAAAAAAGCACCAGAAGTCTTACTCTAAAGCCACATACAACATTTGATGATTGAGATTGAAGTCATATAAGGGATATGGGTAACTAGTTTGTGAAGCCCAAAAAAATCTGTTCAAGCTTCATACATAAGAATATATAGGTATATAGTCAATGGTTCCATATTAAGTAAAATATGCAGAACTTTATCCTGAAACTGGAAGAGGGTTAAAAGCTAACACCCATCAATCCATAGATACACACATATAAATATAGCCAGTATCAACCCTACTACCAAGGTGACCCAAGATGAAAATTACAAAGATTCCTTCTAATTTGAAACATATCTAAATAACCAAAATGGGTTATTAACTTTATACACACACAATTATCTCGAAGACGATTCCCAACCATAGGGTGTTTTAATAGGACATAAGAAGGCAACATGTATCATAGTTCTATACCATTCTAAAAGCTCTTTATTGATGGGTTATATATATATATATATATATATATATATATATATATATATATATATATATATATATATATATATAGTATCATAGTTCTATACCATTCTAAAAGCTCTTTATTGATGGGTAAATTCAAAGAATATATATATGGCATTCAGTAAACTAACTTAGGATTTAAATAACCCCTAAGTTGATTTAGTTACAACCACATGGTGGCATTCATAAGTTTGAACAAGAACTAGTTCATTATCTATATATATATATATATATATATATATATATATATATATATATATATATATATAATTCCATTTGACAAACTAACTTAGGATTTAAATAACCCCTAAGTTGATTTAGTTACAACTGCATGGTGACATTCGTAAGTTTGAACAAGAACCGGTTCCTAATATAAATAATCATGCCAAAAGATCTTAATAATGCTAGTTCCATTGAAAAGTATTACAAGGGGGTAAAGGTTAAAAAGATAAGAGAATATAGTTGTCTTAAAACACAATAGGAGGGTTTATAGTGAGATATCATGGTGTATATGCATACAATGAAATTTGGCATGTAGAGTCCACTAAACCTCATTAACATGATTTTGAGTTTAAAATATAATGACAAGGACATATATACAAGTCAACAATAATAGATTTCATCTCACTATGCAAATACATTATCCAAGGGAAAATATATATGCTTAATCTTTGTGGAGCATTGAGCATCCAATTATTTATAATTTCACCTTATATTATAAAAATACCCAATTTAAATGCCAAATTATTTACTTGATCAAGGCAAGTGGAAATAATGTTTTTGAACAGGGAGAAAGATACATAATTTCTCCTCCACGCCTCTTTCTTCTCTTCTCTTATCTCTCTACATGTTCCTTCTATCCCCTTACCTTGCATCATTGCCATACGCCATCCTCCTTCCATTCCCTTCTCCTTTATTTTGCACATCTCTTCATGCTATCCTCCATCTCCTCTTGGCTATGTTCCACTTGGTCCATGCTTCTGTTCCTTTTGGCCATCCCCCTTCTCCTTCCATCTAATTTCCACCTTCCTCCATACACCAGGCCTATCCCCTCGTACATGTCTCTTGTTACCTATCTCACCATCCCCCATGCATTATGGCCTCCCTTTCCTTCTCTATGCTCCCATCCATACCGACACCATGATCTCCAATCAATGCCCTATCCTTTTTTGTGTGTCATAAGTTAGGGCATAATTCTATACAATATAATAATATTATTATAATAAGTAATAATATATATATATATATATAATTATATATAAATATATAATAGTATAAAAGAGAATACCTATATTTATGTACATGCTCGCTACTTACAACTCACTAGAAATAAATAAATGTATACAAAATATCATATAATAGCAATATATTGATAAACCTCTAGTAAAATAATAAAATGATTAAGCAAATTTAAATCAATAATAATTAATAATTAATACATTAACATAATCCATAAACCAATAATAATAATAATAATAATAATAATAATAATAATAATAATAATAATAATAATAATAATAATAATAATGAAGTCATTAAATAGGATTATTGACCAGAGTCGAAAGTCATAAAATTAATCAATTAACAAAACATAATGATTATAAAACAATAAAAATAAAATCATTAATACTTAAAAGTTAACAAAAAATGCCAAAGCTATAATAATAATAATAATAATAATAATAATAATAATAATAATAATAATAATAATAATAATAATTGAATCTTATACGTCCACCCATGATCGAAAGGTTACCAAGACATTCTCCAAGGTCCAAAGGCCCATACGGCCTAGTCAAACCCAACTAACTGGGCTAGTAGGACAAGACACTTTTATAGCAAAAACATGTGTCTATGACACATAGGGAGGTTAACCAAACTTGACGATAAAAACTCAAGCGTATAAAGATACGCCATAGGGAAAATTATACCAGCATTCGATAATCTTAACAGGGGACAAAAAAAAACATGCATACTCACAATGGGTGAGACCAAAAGGTGAAAAATAATGGCATAAAAGAATATATTGATGATGGATCAATATCACATAGTACATGCTATCCCTATTGGAGTAATATCTCGACTGCCCAATCATCGATGATATACTTGATATGTCCAAACCCAATGCCTATCCTAGCTCATGACTTGGTGCTTGCATCCACCAAATAAGACATCAACAATACCTAAATACTGTCAATAAGATAATAATAATAAGTCAACATGAATCATTAGACATGAAATGACAAATCAAATATAATCAACTATAGTTAAGAAAGGTAAGAGTTAGCCCTGATAACAATGACCTTCAGTATGCATTATGAACATTATTAATATCTACAAAAGTCACTTAGTCAATTTGCATTACTAAAACATGATATATCAATGACATATAGTAATGTAACTAACTGGAGTAACATATACATAAAACATGATAAAGTGAATCTGATGTAGGTAGTATGCATAAACAGATATAATGAATCCATGATGAGCATCAATTATGACATAACACATTACCTCAACCATCCAAGGTACCTGCATCACAACCATCTAAAAACAAGACCAACATCAACAGTCGTTAGTCTAAGTGTTTTCAAAACAAGCTAAGGCAGACTTTAGTCCAATGTCCAAAAGGGGCCACAAGGTTGTTTCATGACATGATTTATAAAAATTAACTATCTTTAAAGAACAAGGCCTTTAAGAAAAATTGGCAAAGAGACCCATCTTAAAACATATCATTTTGGAAAGAACTGAAAAATTAAGGAGGATAAAAAATATTGAAATATACTATTTCACCAAAATCTTCAATTTACTGGTAAGCTAGTAATGATGTTTATTATTTGAAGTAACATTTTGAACAATTTTTTTATTATTTATTGTAATTATCCATTTAGTTAACTACATTGTTATCATATTCAGAGAATGATATGAGGGAGATTGGTCAAATAAAAGACAATGAGAGAGTTACAATGGTTGTCGATACTAATGTAATGGAAATAGAGAATGCAGGGTAGGAAAATAGTGGCTTACGAACAAACTTGATTGAAATTGAACATATTTATGTTTCAAAGAGTAGTGAAAGTAAGGGAAATCATATAAAGACTCTTGAATGATAAAATAAAATCAAGAAATAAAAAGATACATCCAAAGCTAAGGATGAATCATTGTATGTTGAATGGTGATAAAATTTATCAAATTCTATTGGAGTACAAAGTCATGACTTCAATGTGCAGGAATTATCAAGTATATTTTCATATAACTGTTTGTATGAGACATATATTTAAAATCAAAAAAGAATAGTCCTTGTTAACAACTATAATTAAAGTTTTGATCTTACATAGACACTTATATACTTTGTACTTGAGTAATATAAGCTTCGTAATAGACTTCAATTTTTACTAATATTTTAATATAGAGAGTTCTTGAGAATGAACCCAAGATGTGGTAACAAATTTAACACCCAAAAAATTAATAGAAAAAACTTTCAAAATCCTTCTCTGAGGCATGTGATAATATGACTACCATCAATAACACACTTAACAACCACCACATGTCCCAACATTAACCATGTCCCAATAATACTCCTTTGAAACAAGCAAATAAGGTTACAAAGAAGTGTTTCTTCAATGATAACAACAATATGCTAGTTCAAGTTTCCACGTACAATATCAAAATCTTCATTAGTGTAACCAAAAAAAGCTTCGAGGGTCAATAAATAGTTTTCTCTCCACAATAATTTACTTAATTCTCAAACTTGGCATCGATTTGCAATACAAAACATATTAATAAAATATAAAAAGAAAAGGAGTGTATGTGTGCTTACTAACAACCACCTACAAACTTTGATTTCATTTAAGTTATGAAACTTCATTAAGATCACATACGTATACATACCAAAAACTAGAATGCAATCCCATAGTCGAATAAAATTGAAATCAATAATATGCACACAACCACATAATGAAGTATAACGAAACATGATAGATTGAACAATACAATTATAATTGAAATAATGAAATAATAATACATTAGAGATAAACATAATGAAACATTACAAATTAAACAATACACTTTTAAAAAATTAATGAAATAATAGTGCAATAAAGATAAATATGATGAAGCATAACAAAAATTTGGTACATAAATTTATTAAAATAAATCATTGATTGAAAGGATACATATACAAGTTATACAACATCAATTATTTGAAAAACTTAACAAGTATTATTCTAAGTAGACTGAATCTTGTTTACATCTAGTAACATCATAAGTTAACAACATCAACTAATATGTGACAATTAACAACATCATTGGAAACATCACAACAACTACAAATTTTTGACAATTAAAAACCATTCACGATTCATTTAACCTTAGTCATAAGTAAAATAACTAGAAACATCACAAGAATAATTGTGTGACTACTCCTTAATTTGCACTACTTGATGTTGCTTTAATTTGTTCTCAACTCCCATAACACCATGCATTTGTTCATGAACTTGAACTGGTGATTGTCTTGATCTTGATTCTATTGTTGCTAATGTCTCACATCACTAGGGTCTTGAACCAAAATCAAGTAAATCATATGAATGTGTTGGAATGGACAATGATTGATCACTCATTTCATGTAAATGTAGCACATTTATTAAATTGACAAATTCCATTCCAATTAGTACAATATAAAATGTAGTATAATCAATTTTACAATTTCCTTTCAACCATGCAATTTACCCCCTGATTTTATTCATGATTTATTCTTTAAATGGTAGGGTGTCTATGAAATTCTTAATTAAAAGTAAATTATTTATCAAAGCCTTGTAAGATGTGACAATGGTATTAGTTTTTTTAATAAATCAACCCGATCTTCAACTTTCTTATTCAATGCATTACTTTTTTATTTTCAAATCATTAATATTTATCTTCAAATCATCATTATTTTTCTTCAAATTGAGATTCTTATTCTCAACTATTTTTAGGTTATCATGAAGAGCTGCAATGTAATTATTGGATTCCATATATAATTTTTTGATACACATGAATGATTCATTTAGTCTTTTTTCTAAGGGCATGATTTGGTCTCTCCATCATAAAGTAGGAATAACAAAACATTTTTTTTGAAATTTTGACCTCTCACATCTATGTTGTAAATATTGAAGTCTTTCTAAACTTCCTACACTAGAAAGTTGGGTAAATTAACTAGAAATTTGAAATGTTTTCCTTATCCATGTTCATGAATGTTCCAATGAATGAAAAGTTTCAACCTCAATGTATTTTTAACCATATCTTCTTCATGATTCTACAATAAATCTGGGCTAGGGATGACATTATTATCTAAATTTGAATGCTCATGTGGTTTAATGAAAGGTTTCATTTCATTAGAATGTATGTTTTCAATTACAACTGGGGTTAGTACTTATAACTCATGTCATTCAATAGTTCTTAATTAAATGTCATGTTTCTCTCTAGATTAAATTATACGTGGCTCTTTTTTCAGTAAATACTCATGTCTTTACATTTTGTGTATCGTTTAGCTATGAACGTTCACATCCTTTGGTAAATCAATAAAATAAAATCCACCACAATCATCTCAGAAGTCTTGAAGAGGATTTTTAGAAAATGTACCCTACACTTATCTCCACTCATAGTTTTTGTTAGTAGACTCCTACAATGTACATGACTAAGCACTGCTTCCCCAAAGGAACATGGTAACTTTATGGGAAAATCTAATTCTAACTCATCATCAAAGTGACTTAATTCATTAACTTCTTGGTTCTTTAAAACAACCTTATTTTCATTATCTAAAGATACATCTTTTAATACTACATTTCTATTTTTTCCAAATAAATATTTCTTTTATGTCATATCAAAAGTTCTTGAGGTAAAATTTCACCTTCATCCTCTACATTCACAACCATATTCTTATTTACTATATTAGCATTCCTTGATTCATTTTTTTTTTGAAATGTTTTGATGTAAGTATACCAACATTTTCCTTTAGCCAAAACATGGAAGAATGTTTGAGGGTTTCTCTCTCCATCAAATTATACTAAAGAAAATAGTTTAAAATCATGACATAAAGTGAGAAAGTAAATATCCCATACCCCTAGTGATAATATTTTTTTAATTGTGGAATGAATCTATCAAAGACATATGATGCCTAGTTAAATTTTTTCCCTTTCATAAGTTTCACTACATATAAAAGCATCCACATGGATATTTCCATATTTATTTCTATGACAAATAATCTAGAAAAAATAAATTCAAATTTTTACCATGGGATTTATTAAATTTTGAATATTAAGCTCTTTATCTTTATTTATTTCACCAGGGAAACTAGTAAAATCTTATACAAATTTTTTCCCCCAGTAGAGACACTGAAAGAGAGCTCCACAACATATTTACCTTGATTAGATAAACCAAATACCCAACTAAATTTTTTTGGGGTAAGATCCAAGGTAATGCCTTCATATTTCATTATAACATGATTTGAAAAGTAATTGCCCACCATTAGTTTTATTTGTTCATCTTCAAAGACAAATATCAACATGTATATCATTTGGGAAACTTTAGCATGAGACAACACAAAAAGTACACCATCTTTTTTCATGTCTAGACAATTTGAAACATAAGACATAAACATATAACAATCCTATTTTTTCCAAGTTATTAGCAATGTGGTTCCCTGATGAGGGCCACATGGAAATATACGTGTTCAATGGATCTTTCTCAATTTATTTCTCTCCAATTGATTTCATATTTTCCCTCTTTGTTAGTGGTTTGTATCTACCTTTATATCCTTTTAGTGTAATTTCTTCAAGGTGACCATCAATCTACTACAATAGCTTCCTTCAATGTGAATTATGTAATGGATTCTTTCCTTATTATTAGGTTTTGACTTAATTATTCATTATGGTGACATTGAAATAATCCTTAACAATGGCTACCCTCTACTGAGCGGTGGAACTAAATAACATTGACTTAGCTAAATATTTTTTCATATTAAAAATTGATATCATTAATTGAATATTTATTTTGAGGAAGCATTGGAGATGGTCATCTAACTTGAGATGTATTAAAACACAAGAGTATTATAAGCATTCATAAATGTAAAATTATTTTCTCAATGATTTCAATTACATTTTATATAATTTCATAGGCTATGTATTAGATCACAACATGTATTCACCTACCAGGGAGTACTATTCATATACATCACTAGATGAATACATGTTGTGATATAATACATTAGGATTACATATTTTGGACTTGAATTATGTATTCATATATCAAAAAATATGTATATTATTTGCCAATAGGATAATACATGTGATCTAATACTTTAGCCTATCAACCTATATCACATGTAAAGTGTAATTATTGTGCAAGTAATTCAATATTTATGAATGCTCATAATACCCATGTTTCAATTTATTTCAAGTTAGATGACTACCAACTAAATTATCACCATTAATTTAAATTTATTATGACCTAAAACACACAATTATTATGAAAATTCATCAATATAAAATTACTTTCATAATTATTTTAATTACATCTGTTATAGGCCATTAGATCACAACATGTATTTGCCTACCAGCTAATACTATTCATATTCATTGGTAGGAAAATATATGTTGTGATATAATACAATAGGATTACATATTTATGGCTTGATTTTTTTATTATCATATCAACAAATACTATATTATTTGTTAGTAGTTAATACATGATATAATAGATTAGAATGTGTATTCGACTATCACTAAATATGTATAAGCTAACAAGATAATACATAATGCAAGCTATTAATATGTAAAACCAATGTATTAGATCCCATGTATTAACCTATTGGTGAATATGTATAGGGCAATAGTCTAATACATATCACAAGCCATAAATTATGTTTGTAAGCATTGTTAATATTAGTTGACCAATGAATATAATAGTAGAAAGTGTACATTGCATGATATCTAAAGTGGATTACATATAAATCTACTTTCACATATGCATATACTATAAATGAATGTTGAGCCATCAAGTAAATGTCATGTTTATGTGAGTCCAAAATTAGCCTAAGTTTATTGTGTAGATAAGCCAATTAATTAGGATCAATGTTTGGTTTGAAAAAATGGGAAAAAGGAAAGGGGAAGAATAAGTAGGTGGATGAAAATTCCCTAGTGCTACTGATGAGTGAAATAAGAGTTGGGAAAATAAAAAGAGTGATACTAATAATTAGAAAGGAAGAAGATGGTAGGGCACTAATTTTTAGTTCCCGAATAACTTAAGGATGTGTTAATTAGAGTTGGTTCATATGACTTATACATGATGGCTATGTATGTAAATTAAAATGAGGTGCACCAATTTGTAAAAAAAATACATACCCATTGGAAATGAAGACTCTATAGATGACAAGATAAAAGTGGAAAGAGTCAACATTATAATGTTTGTAGACAACATTTTTGAAGTTACAAAATTATCCAATGATAGGAAAAATCTATGCATTGTTTTTAAGAAGGATAGAATGAATCAATTCACTCAGGTACTTTTTGAGGTGTTTGATATCAAGGAGGAAGTAGAGGGGATAACAACAATTTAAGACTGATTTAGTCGAAAACTACCCTCTCCATAGTGTGAGACTATTGATACGGTAGAAGATATGTTTTCAAAATAAACTTTCTGGTGTATTTATACAAATGTTATTCTAGTATTAGGTAATATTAAAAAAATTAAAAAGTAAATTATGTAAGCTACTTATCTTAAGACATAAAAATAACTGAGAGAGAATGAAAAAATGGTGGCTGTGAGGAGATAATACACCACTATGTCATACCGTTTATAATTGATCATGAAAAAGGAAAAATGAGGGAAGGGTCAAGAGAAAATATTGAAGTAGTTAATAAATTAAGTGGTCTTAGGGTGAATAAGGAGTTGGAAGAGGAAAACTTGTTTCGTAAAAAATGTATATAATATGTATACGTCTAATTCTAATAACTCCATTATTATGATCAAATTAACCTCACTTATTAATCTATTCATTCATATTATTAACCCTTCCAAATATTAAACCTAACACCCTTTTACATTCCCCTCACCACACTAACCTTACACTCCTTGCATATCAATTAATTATCCTATTACATTCTTATTACATCCCTATTAGACCATTAACCTTCATTATATCCTTTTTTGGAATTTTTAATTCCAAAACTTAACTACCCCTAACTACCACTCTTACTAATATATCCCCTAAACACCTTTTAATCACACTTAAGTAACCTAATAAGATCTATAATCATCTAATAAGCCTTGATCCCATCCTTAATATCCTTCTAGGATATTCCAAGTAATTTTTTTATTAATTGGAAATTCTTAGACATCTTGCCACACACAAGATTCAAATCTAGCCCTCCATTCTCTTTGCCATATTCTATTTAAACCAACTTCTTTCAATTTAAATGGATATCTTATGTATGAATAATATTTTCATGCTTTCTTTTTATCATTGTGTCCATTTCCATTATCAAAGTCTTGAACAACCATAACAATCCAACAACCACGCATTCAAGTAAGACTATTCTATCAAATTTGGGGAAGATCATGCAATTTTGAGGTAAATTAGAGAAATATGATGGTTTAACATGATTTATTTTCATTATTGATTGCTTCTAGTTAATTTACCTTACCCAATCAGAGTTTTAGAGTAGATTTAAAATTATATTTTAGCCATTTGCATGTTTCTTATTATTTTTGGAATTGAATTTTAATTTCAAGTTTTATTCTATCACATTTTGGCGATCACCATGGGAACTCTCATTTAACTTAAAACCTTTGAGATTTTGGTGTGAGTGATTAATCTTGAAAAATAGGGTTGAGGAATAATTTGAGTCTAAGTTTTCTAAATATTCATGATCTCTACTTCTAGGTATAAAACATGACATCACTCTATGAAAGTGTGACATTATTCTCTACAAACATGACTTTATAGCTGACTGTCATAACATCAATTTTAACACTTAACTGTGACTCCTTTACATTTATTTTCATTTCACAAATTTGTGTGTTGTGAACCATGATTTTTTACTAATAACCAATGATTTCACTAATTCTAACTATGAATTTGAATAGTTTTTGAGTGTTTTTTATGCAGGAATAAAATCACATCTATATGACCATGAAATTATTCAAAGTATGTATGGTATTGTTCATACCTATTTGATATTGTAATTATTTGTGTTTATATTTACATTTGAAAAATTATGGCTACTTGGCCGTGACATTGTAGATGACAACCATGACATTGTCTTAAGCTGATGCGACATTATCTTACCCTCACTTTCTAAATAGTTGTCTAAAATTTTGATTGATTGTCCTTTTGGGAATATAGGTTTTTATTTTGTCTGTTATATTCTATTACCTAATAAATAAAAACATTTAAATGATATATACATCTATATTTTTTGTTTTGTGACTTAAATTAAATTTTTTTTGAGTCCTTTAGAATAGGAACACCACTAGGAATAATCAGTTTGCTAAAGAAGAAATAAACATCATGAAAATATCTCTTGGAGTCTTTCTGCTAGACTATTTTTATACTTTTTATTTTTTTATAACTACTATTAACTCATTGATGCGTAACCACAAAATTGTACTTGAAAGTTATGTCATTATAACCAATAAATGCATTATCATTCCTTTGTGTTGTGTGTTTGCATGTTACATAATCATGACATTATTTATAAAAAATGTGACATTGTTTATAACAATGACATCATTTAGGTATAACATTTTGATTTTATTTCAATCTAACATTTTTGTACTTGTAATTTTGTTGACACTAACCATGACATCATCTCTCTGGTCTATGATTTCATGATTGGTCTATTATCTGTCTAATTATCTTTGTAGTGAACTCAAAGTTTTATAACTATAGCATTAGACTATGTAAATGTGACATCATCTCTCAAAACTATGACATAATTCTACAAATAAACTAGTATTAGGTATAACATTTTATTTTGAAGGTTTCCCTCAATTTGACAAATTCTATCTACTGACATTTTATTTATAGGACACCGATCAAAGAAAGTGGAATTTTGAAACATTTATATATATATTTGTTAATCATGTTTTAATTTTAGGTTAATAAACTTATTTTTATTGTGTGTTTAAATCAACATACTTATTTTTTATATTTTTTTTGTTACTAAAGACTAAAATGACATATACTCTCCCCTTGCACTCATTGGGTGATTCTTGGTGATCAAAAACCATCAATAAACCTCAAATTTTTTATTTTTAGGGGATTCCATGACATGGAATTCATCCCCTCATACTTTTCATAGTCTTAGGGGGATTGTGACGTGGATTTAATCACATGCACAAGACCACACTCTGTGTTCTAGTGGAATATAGATATCAAGGACAATTTTATCTAAGCTAAACAACTCACCCCATATTGGATCATGTGAAGTAAGGAGGTAACACTCCAACACGTATGCATCAAAAAATACCCTACATGAAATTGATCCCCATGTTTTGAAAGGTGTTTAGGGGAATCCCTTAAAACTCCTATCAAACCTAACTTAATACCTCTCGACCACAACATGCATCTAGGGAAGGGAAAAAAACATTCCCAAAGATCACTCACTATGTACAAATGATGAGAGAGAGGGTTGGGTGACACAAATATAGGCACTTATCATCATGAAGATTCATTTGGTGGGTTGGGTGTGTATTTTCACTCCCATGCTAATCACTTGCTTGCTATTTGTTATTAAAGACCAATATTGTTTGAAAACCTTAAACCTACACATAAGACAAACTTATGTACGTGAATATAATTGTCTAAAAATATTACTAAACTATCAATATCTTAGCATTATCATATATAATCTCACCCTAGTCAACCTCATTTGGTCAAATCCCCATTATTCAACCCCATCTTTCCTAAATCAACATCCTAACTAAGCTTGCTTAAAACCCCAAGTCCACTCATTCCATTGATCTTGTTTCATAGTCATCCTAAATCCCATTTCTTGACATTAATACAACTCATTCACATTGTAAATTTGTAATTTAATATACTCACACCCCACCTCAATTATCTTGAGTAAAGAAATCTTGTCTGAAGTCTTGAGCTAGTCTCTTGTCCAAAAATTAATCAAGTAGGAATACCATCCCTAGGATAAAATTTTCATCTAGACCCATCATCATATTGGTAAACCCATTATTATAAGACCTTAAAATTTGTATTACAATACTCTCTTACGTATCTTATCATCCCTGTGTTAACAACCATCACTATGTCAAAGACTAGTCACCTTTTTGTTAATACCCTACCACTTTGCCAAATTAACCACTCATCAACCTATAAATATGTCAGATTAAGCTCACATCATCCCCTTTCTATCAACCTATAAATTTTCCATTTTATACATAATGATTATCATATTATCCCTTCACTCTATTGATTTAAATTTAGCACCCCTCATCACCTTGTCACTTTGCTAATTTAAATTTGGCAATCATCGCCTTATATATTGCCATATTACTAGTATGAACTTCACACCTATGGATACTTTGATATCACCCATACACTACCCATATGATTTTGACATCCATCATTTTACCAAGCCATATCTAGAATTTCTTACCTAGTCCAAACATTAGGAAAGTACCTCATTATTATCTAAGCCAAGTGTACTAGCTCAAAATCTTGTGGAATTTTTTTCTCATGATCATAACCCACCAAAACCTATAAAAGTCACTCATATATAATTAACCACCTAAAAATGTCAAGTTTCACTTCCCATCTACTCATCTAATTAATCAACTTCCATGGCACCTCTTACTGACACCCAAAAATTAAAAGTTGGATAAACCTCGAGATAGATTAATGATATCCCTAGGAACATTGGTGAGAAATCCATGGATCATGAATAAATTTTAAATTATGTGCACACCTTAGGGGTTGGGGGCAGAAGGGGGATATAAACAACCAATATGAATTTTTGAATAATGATGTGAGCAAATTGTTTATTTACAAAAATAAAGATTAAATATTGACACATCTAATCAAAACAGTATGCAAGGTACCCTCTAATTTTAACTAGGATCTCTTAATAAATATAGTCTAAAACCCTATCAAGTCTGAAATTTCACATAATCATAACCTCCCCTAGAAGAAGAAGAAGAAGAAGAAATTCTAAATATTGTTGACCTGAAGGATCAGAAAAATGAAGAAGTTGTTAATGAGTAAATCTCACCTAGACCCATACACACAAGTAGATTCAAGGCCAATAAATGAAAATTCATTTTGGAAGACTAAGTCAAAAAAGATTATGAAAAATACATGATGAACCCTTTAGAACAAATTAATTAGTAAGTTAAATCTTTAACTTCCCAAATAAATTTTGAGGTATACAAACCATTCTCACCTAAGAAACTTGCTAAAATTTTCCTCTCATATATAAACCAAGACAAACATAGTCTTAAACTCAATCCGACCACCACTTCAAATCCTTTCTTAGACCTTGAATTCATTCATAAATAACAAGTGATGAAGGATGCTCTCTAAAATATGGATGCAAGATCCCACTTCAAGAAATACAAGTAAGAATATTTCTGCTTGTATCCTCTTGACATGAGTATTCTCTGTGTACTTTTACCTTCTCATTTTGAACCACCGAAGTTCAAAAAATATAAATGAAAGTGGGACCCAAGGGAAAATGTTAAGGAATTATTTATGTCTTGCCATGAAGTGGCTTACAATGATGCTAATATGGTTTGATTATTACCTTGAAGTATTAGTGGACTTGTGTTGGAATGGTTCATGCATTTACCCAAAGGATCTATTACTTCATTTAGGTACTTAACAGAGAAATTAATCACCCACTTAGTTTGTAATGTAAAACATGAAATTACCATTTTTGATTTGTATAACACCAAACAAAGAAATGGAGGGAGTCTAGAATCATACCTTCAATGATGGTGAGGCTTGGTAAGTCAGTTTCCATATTTAATTCTTGAAAAGGAATTAGTTAACATCTTCATCAAGAAATTGAACTCAAAATTGGGCCACCATTTGAAGCTTCATTATATTACCACTTTTTATGAAATTATGGAAAAAAGAATCTAGATAGAAAAATATCTTATAGAGAAAGGGGTCATCAAGATATATTCTAAGAATGATCATAATACAAGTAATAACACCCCTTAAAATAAGTCCAAATTCTTCAAAAAATATAGGAACATTATTGGAGATGAAATATTGGATGCCTAACATGTCTGAACAGATTAAATCCCTAACCCTTGCACAAAATCACAATGCACATCAAACATTATCATTCCATGAGCAAGACCAAATAATACTTTGGGATCATGACACTACACTAATCTTGGTGATCCAATTGAATAGTTTTGAATAAACTAATATCTTCAAACATGATCACCTTATTGAAAATAAAACCCCTTGAAAATAGTAAGCCACATCTTGATTGGTTTAAATAAGATGAGTATTATCACTATCATTGTGTCAAGGGACATGAAACTAGAATATGTATGCATCTCAGGAAAAATATTCAACATAAGGGATAAATAAAAGTAGAAGGCAGAGAAACATTTTCCTCTAAAAATCAGCAATTGGGTATCCACCAGAATCCATTTCCAAAACATGACCAAAATTCAAAACGCATGACTAGAGACCAAGTTCAATTTTTCCTCATCCAAACAAGTCAAATTACATCAAATCCCTTACCATTATGGCCATCATGTTTCCATCATTAAAATTAGGGCTAAGATGCCTTAAGAACCCCAAGTCCCACAATGACCTACCATTAAAATTAAATGGGTTCCTTCTTGTAATTGTGCTCTAACAAACTGATGTGGTGAAATCATTGTCCTGGGGGAACCTCACAAAACCCCACCTCAAAAGGCTCCTCTTAAGCTCAATGTCTCCAAAACCATGTCAAAAAATCTTGAAGGTATTTATGACCTCGTCCAATAATTTGACAACACCCCAACCCAAATATCCATACTAAATCTTCTTAAGTCTTAATTCGTCCAATGTGATATTAAAAATAAAATCCTTCATGAGGCTATGGTCCCTAAAAAAATTGATGATAATGAATTTCAATCTCTCATGGGTCATTTATTCTCCTCAAAGTAAATCAATTTTAATTCCTAGGACATGCCATCGATTGGTGATAACCATAACTACCCCTTGTATATAGAGGTGTCTATTGCAAATCACAAGATACCACAAGTACTTGTATATTGAAGATCAAATGTAAACCTTTGTAACATTAACTTAATACAAAATTAGGGTATTCTGAATCAACACTTAGACCCCATATTATTATTATAATCAAGGCCTATGATGAAAATCAGAGACAGTCAGTTGGAACCATCTATCTTCCTATCATGGTGGGACCCATTTTACATCAAACCCTCATTAATGTGGTTTATTTTGATATAAATATAACATCTTGGGCTACCCATGGATCCACAAAGTGAAAACTATCCATTCCACTCTCCACCAATGTTTAAAAAATTCCCACATTCAAGGAAGGAAGTCATTATTCCAAGATATTCACAAATTTTCCACATTTGCCAACCCATGGAAGGACTTAAACATTATTTATTTTTCCCTAGTATAGAAAGTGCCCCTTATGATCCTGATTCCAATAAATAAATCCATCTTGATGAATTTCCATCTACATCTTCTAATCCCACTATATCCTCTCACATTAAAATAATTTCCAAATGCTGTGGAGAGTATGAATACCAAACATTTAGTGTTGGTAACCTCCCCTTATCACCTCACAGCTATAAGTTCCCTACCACGAAGGAGCACAACTTGATTGCTTATCAATTTGAACCAAATCATTTGTAAAATTAGTGGTTATTTTCAAAAGAGCCATTGCAGAGATCTTACCATTCTTGGTTAATGTTGGCATCAAGTTGTGCACCCTAGGACACTCTATTCAAATCCTATAATTTGATGAAACATTGAATCATCTCTCAAGTTTTGGGGAACTTGTAAGAAAGATGAATCTCTAGTTTATAAGGGCTAGCTCCCTAGATTATTATTTTATTAAATGCCTATCACCTAATCTAATGATTGTTCATGAAAATAGTTAGAAGTTTTGCATAAAATGGAAACTACACTAAAGAGGTGTTCCACCAATATATATCCCATAGACTATCAAATTCCTACTAAGTAACAAAGCTTTCCAAGACCAATTCTAAGCATTGAAGGATTCTATCATTATTGTTTAAATATGAAGGTAGTATGAATGGGATAATCAGTAAGATAACTGATCTATGGGTAGATTACACACCATAGAGACAATTGCTTGCTTGAAGAAGAGCCTAGTATAATCAATACACTTCACATGACCTGTTAAAATTAGATCTCTTACTTAAACATGAAGGATAAAGGGAGTAAGGATGATAGTATCACTTGGATTCACTATTCATCACTCACAAACTTATAAAAAATGTTCACAATTTAAAATTAGAATTGTATTCAATGTTCAAAGACAAAGTGTAATTTCATTCCAGTAGGGCTTCACCATACCAGCTGTGGTGTCTTATAATAGCCAAAATGGCTCATATTTATAGAACTTGAAAGAAGAGAGAGAAAATATAATTTAAAGAGGCACAAGGACAAATGTACAAAGATGAGAATTAGTTACAATGCATGTGGATGAAGTGTAAATGGAGTCAAAAAATTGATTTGCACATGAGTCTATCCCAAACAAGCCTCTTCTCCAAATGTGGCATAACCTCTTTTCAATCACTCTCTCTTGGAAATTTCCTTCATCATGGGCTTCCTTGATCATTCCAAAATAGATTAGGGACAAGTGTCTTATGTGAAATGAGGAGAGGAAGTTACAAAGAGGCCTCTACCTACATTGGAAGTTTTTCTAATCATTGACATTATTTTATACAAGCACAATCATCATCTGTAACCATGATCACTCTCTAATAGGCTTTTCTTGAAAATTAGAACTAGCATCTTTTTATCCTTCCTAACTGATCCATACCAGGGGTCTCATGACACCTGGTAGGACACTTCATATGCTTGGATCCACATCTTAAAAGGTCTCCAAGTTTAGGTTACCACTCTTTTCACTATGTCACTTTAGACTAGCTAAAGTGAGGGGCCTAGTAAGGACACTTGTGGGAATTTAGAAGCTCTAAAAATGGCATAGGGAGTTGGTTCAATTCCCAAGCTCCCTCCTAAGTGATTGGTATCCCATGATCATCTTTATCACCTAAAAAACATAATAAATTATGAAAAAACCTACTTTTTTCCTGATCTATATGGATTCTATACAATATAATTCCATGGATCTAAACATTGTGAAGTTGTCAACAACTTATCTTTAACTCTCAGGGTCAAATTTGTTCATTAAGATGTACTTTGAGCCTCATTTCTTTTATTAGGTCAAAAAATAGGGGTTTTAAGGGGTTTGAGGTGATTTGGATTCTTAACATTTTTTCATAAATAAAATACATTAGAATCCTATAAAAAATAAACTAAAGCCTCTTAGGGACACTCTTCATCATCTCCAAATGCCCTGAGGTCCCATGCAAATGGTCATGAAAGTTATAAGCACTTGAATTGGTCACTCGGGTCCCTTTCCTATAATTCTATGAGGTTTTAAGCACACTTTAGGATAAAAATGGTTCTTAGGAAGTTTTAATACAAGCCAAATGTTGAAAAAATTATGTTAATACTATAAAAACATGATTCAATCACTATAATAGCTCACCAAGAGCTTAGAATGAAACTGACCCCTATGTTGAGACTAGGTCTAGACCTTGCCAATGGGTCTGCTTGCACCTTTGAGCCAAAATACTCATATTTACACTTAATATGCACTTTCATAGCTTGAACACATAATTTTAACTCCATTTTCATTATTCAAACCATTATAATTCTTGTAAAGGGTTGGAATTTGAAATGACCTTGCATTTGGAGCTAGATTTGCACGTTGCCTCACTAGGTCTGCCTACAGATCTTCTTGTCTAGACCACCTTGTTTGAATTAAAACATTATAGATCAGTTTTTAATGTTTATTAATGTGTTTTAAAGATATATAAACCCTCCTTACTGATAAAATTTACTTCTAGTTCACTATTCATCACTTTTCTTTAAAACTGCTATCTTATGCATAGGAAATGTACCTTACCTCTGAGACAAAACATAGAGTATTAGTTATATTAATTAAATATTTTTGAATGAATGAGAGGATTTATTAGGTCATGAGGACACCATATACCAATTTTTAGACCTTAACTCTTCCATTTTACATTCCAACTCTCGAAGAACTTGAGGTAAACTTTTGAGGAGGTGACTGTCTGCAACATAGGAGTGTAATTAGGCTTTTTATCCCAGGTAGGATAGAAAATACTTGATACTGCTTGATTCACACTTATTAAAGTATATATGATAGTTTATATAGGTTTATATAGGCCTCAATTACCCTCTTTGATTTTATAAATCCCCTACTCATCACAAAATAATGGCTCTCATTGTAGTTGCAGACCTTCCTAAGCCCTTTCGTACATCTGTATGTGTCTTTGCATTGTTTTTATCTTATAAAAATGTATAAGGATAATTCATGAATTAAATAACCTTGAAATCATGGTGGAGATTCAAAAATTCAAATTTAATGACTACTAAACTCACTTAAGGTCCTTCTCGCCTCACTCCTTGAATTGACTAAGACACTTCCTTGTTCAAGCTTTATTGTAGGTATATCTTTAGGTTTTGGCATTTGTTTTAGGGAAGGTGTTTGTAAACATCCATTTAATATTATTGAAAATTTTTAAGTCTCCTTAAACCCATTATTCACCTAAATAGGTTATTTATCATTTGGAACTCCAAGCATATTCACTATTTACACAGTCAACCATATACCCCTACCTAAAGGTTAACCCCAACACAATGACTTGTTATCTTACTTGAGTCTTGATTATGATGTGTGTGTGAACCTATATTAGAGTCATTTAAGCCATAAATTACATACCTAAACTATAAATCACCCTTGATAACCCTAAAACATCAACTAAGCATCAAGATTGGGGTCACTGTCTAGTGTGTTGACTATAGGTGAGTGTATTTCTGTTTAAGCCCTTGTTTGTGATACTTTGATTCTCCTTAAAGTCCTATAGTAAAAAAAAAATTATATGTCCTTTATTCACTTTGAAAGATCAGAAAAGGTCAAAACATGACTTTTTATCTCACTATCTACTAATCCTACTGTAGGTGCCACTTCCTAGGCCTATGTATGGATAGGGAGTAAGCTTGGGGAGGTCTCAAAACATCCATCCCCTCTCCTTATGATCTCTTGAGCTTATACACATTTCTTGTTCATCATCTAAGTCATTTGAGCATGGAGACATAACTTAGGATGTGGTATGAGTGAAGGGGCTTATTAGATTCTCAGTCCTATATATGTAATTGAAGCTTTTTAGTGTGTTAGAGGGCACTTTTGGGCATCCAAATGACCATCTCCCTCTTAACATTTTGGTGTCAAATTTGGCATAGGTGTTGTATGTGGTAGGGAATACTAAAAAAAAAACCCAATAGCATTATAAATTCATTTTTTCATGTTATATGTTATTCTAAAAAATCGTAAGGACCTCTATTTTTGTCATTTTGGGATGGTGAGTCTAAAATCATAGTCACATTTTCTTGAAACCTTCATAGCCCCTTTTGATTATTCTTCATCAAGTGTGAATTAACTCAAGCTCTCAAAAGTTAATTATAAATATATCTAAGGGATTGAAACCATTATCAAGGTTATTACCTAGGCATGATGCCATCATGAAGACCCCTGATTGATCACTCTCTTTGAATATGCAGATAGTGAAGGGAAAGAGTGGACCAGGTGTAAGATTTAGGCCTCATGGTCTCTTCATTAATCATCAAATGCAATTTCATACTTCAAAACACTTGAGAATATCAAATTCCTTCACATTAACATGTAAATATTTCATTCAGGGTACCTATAGGTGCATATTTCTGAGGAAAGGTAATAAACATGGTCCAGATTAAGAACAAGCCTAGAAAAGTCTTTCCTAGGCATTTGATGACCTCCAGATCCAATATAATCATAAAAAACCTATGGAGAGGAATTATATAACCTTGAGGAACACATGAGACAAACAAAACCATGAAACCAAAGCAAGAAAATCTGAGACAAGTGTAAACAATGACCCCCTCATGGATGCAAGTGCATTAAAGGCTGCCTAGAGTATAAGTGATTGTTAATTAAGAAGGAGGTACAAAATTGAAAGTTATTTCTATGGATTTGAATTAAACTTAGAACACTATCCAACCCCAAAATCATTCCTCCCAACTCCACTTGTATGGCCCATACCAAGTGTTTGAATTTGACCTTCCTTGACTTGCAAAGATAAAATGGAAGAAACAAGAGAAAAAATGAACTTTTTGGCATAATAATTGAAAAAAATAATGGAAAAGAGTGTGGAGATGTGAAGAGGCATAATTCTCATGTTATTAGATACAAGTGAGATCATCCATCTTGTACAAGTGCCCAAAAGAGCCTAAAATTAAGGAGAAACTCCCCCTTTCTGCATATAACTAACTCTTTAACTGTCATTGACCACTTTTTGACTGATCCTAACCCCTTCCATGTTGATAATAAATTTTGTGATAATTTTTCTAACTCCACTATCTGTATAAGTCATTTAATAAGCTAAAAATGTGGCCAAATGACTCTTTTAGCATATAAAACCTAAAAAGTGACCAATTTATGACTTGAAGACACATTGAAACATATAAAATACCATATTAGGACATTTAAAACATAATTTGGCACTTTGATTAAGTTTGAATAGTTTTGACCATGGTTAACTTTGGTTGACTAGCCTAATACAAGGGGAATGGGCTTCAACAAGGACTAGGGGAAGTACAAGTGAGACATATAGGACAATAAGAAACCCCATAGGACACATGAACCCTTCTTAAACAATTAAAAATAGTAGGGGTTGACCAAATTTGACTAGAAATCAAATTTGATCAATATTTTGGTAACTCCTAGGGTCATGGAGTCTCTCTAACACCTACCCAACACTCAAACACCTTTGAAAAACACACCAAACCAAAGGAAAACACATGCCATAAGACACACTCAAAGGAATCACACATGTATTCAAATAGAACACTTAGGGAACACAACCAAAGGATGAAAAACACACACCTATGATACTATTTACAAAACACACCTCACAAGGATTAATAACATAAATTTAGATGTATCCCATTCATAGGGATAGGCAACTCTTTTCCATTCATCTTGGTCAGTTAAAAATAATTGCTTTGCTTGTACTTGCTAATGATGTAAGGGCCACTCCATAAGGCATCAAACTTTGTATGTCTACCTGGTTTTGCTCTGTCCTCATCCCATTTCAGAACTAAGTCACCATATTTGAACACTCTTTTACTTGATCTCTTATCAAAATACTTCTTCATGAGTACTTGGTGGTGTTCTATAGTTTTATGTGCATTTTCCCTTGGTTCTTGTAGTTGAATTAGATATTTCAATTAGACTTCCATTAGAGTATTCTCAATTAGTTTCAGTTGATGTGCAAGTTCTAAAGCAGGAATTTATTGAGATATGGACAATCTAGCTTCTCTTCCATAAAAAAACATAAAAGGAGAATTTCTAATTGACCTCTTGAGAGCAATCCTATTAGCCCATAAGGTTATCTTCAACTTGATGTGCCATGCCCTTTGATTATTTTCCAATGTCCTTTTAATAATCTTGATGAGATTCTTATTGGTAGACTCAGCCAATCCATTACCCTGAGGGTAATAGTTGGATGAAGTGCTCAAGTAAAATCCATTCTTATTTTTCCAATCAAAATTTTTAGCACTCATAAAATCAAGTGCATTATCATAAATGATAGTATAGGAAACTCCAAACCTTATTATGATGCTTTCATAAAAATCCAAGATAGTATTTTCACTTGCCTCTTTCAATGCAACAACCTCTACCCACCTTGTGAAGTAGTCAGTTGCGGTCAATATCCATTTGTGTCTAGTACTTGATGGAGGTTTAATCATACCAATGAATTTAAGGCCCCATTGCATGAAAGGCTAGTATACTTGGATATGATTCAATGGAAGGGTTTCAAGATTTTGTTTGCCTATAAAGAAGGCACATTGAGGACACATCTTAGCCTAATTGTAGCAATATTTGAAAAGGCTAGGCTAATAATATCCAACCCTCATTATATTTGTAGCTATTGTTTTAGGGGAGAAATGACCTCCATTTACACCATTGTGAAACTATTCCAACAACATACCAAACTGATCATTGTTAACACACCTCAATAACACACCATTCACATATTTATGGAAAAGAATACCATCTGTAAGACAATAAGGAATGGTTTGCAATCTAAGATACCTTCTTTGAGACTTATTCAAGCCATTGGGACACTCACCATTTTGGAGGAAGCCAATGATGTCTTGTGTCTAGCTTTGAATTGGTATATGGTTAGTTGATTGGGAATGAGCTTGATTGACTAAGACTTCTTCTTTTAGCCCTTGAATATATGAAGCTAAATGTTCACATAACCCCTTCCCTCTCACCAAGTTTTTTACCTTGATATCAACATCATACTCCATTAACTTTGTAATCTACCCATCTCTCTTTTCATTGAGATCTTTGCATAGAATAAACTCCTTGGTGCTTAGATGAGAGACCATGACATGTATCTTGTTATTTAAAATCATGTGCCTAAATTTTTTCAATCCTCTTATCACAGCTATAACTTGTTTCTCAACAAATGTATACTTGACCTCATAGTCTTCCAATCCTTGGCTAAAGAATGCAATTGGTTTCTCTATTTCTTCATCATTGTTTTACATAATCATAGCTAAGATTGTATCAAGGTTAGCAAAGGTATAGAGTATGAAATATTTGGAAAATTTTGGATTTAAGAGAGTAGGATATTGTTTAATTGCTTGTTTGATTGCCTCAAAGCTATTCTTACCTTACTTTCTCCAAGCAAAAACTTGGTTCTTCTTGAGCATGGATATGATAGGTCTCACCAAAGTTGAAAAACCTAGAATAAACCTTCTTACAAAGTTTATTTTATCCATGAAAGTTTGTAGTCCTTTCTTGTGTAGAGGCAAAGACAAGCTTAAAATGGCCTCAATCCTTTCAGGGTCAATAGACAACTCTTCTTTTGAAACAATATGACCCAATAGCTTACCTTCATGGACAAAAAGGATGCACTTCTTTGGATTAAGAGATACTTCATACTCCATACACTTGTCTTAGATGTTCCATATGATCATTATAATCTTTTGAAAAAATTGTTATATCATCAAGGTACATAATCAATATCTCATTGATCAACCCTTTAAAAGCCATGTCCATTGCCCTTTGAAAGGTAACTCCAACATTAGACAACCAAAAGGCATCTTCCTATAGGAAAAGGTTCCACATTTTGTAGTAAAGGCTATCTTAAACTAATCCTCTTCATTCACCAATATTTGGTTATACCCTGAATAGCCATCAAGAAATAGAAAAATGTTGAGAACTTGAAACAACTTACAGAATTTGTTCCATGGAAGGTAGTGGATAATGATCCTTGAGAGACACCCTATTAAGGTATCTAAAATCCATACAAATTTTTATTTCTCTAGTCTTCTTTTGGATAGGTACAAGATTAGATACCCAAGTTGAGTGCTTGATAGGAAAGATAATCCTAGACTCAATCAATTTGGTAAGCTCTTTCTTCATGAGTCCCTCTATCTTGGGATTGACAGGCCTTTTATTTTTGCCTAACTAGTTTAGCTCCAGGTTCTAACTCAGTGGTGTGAATAGCTAGAATTGGATCAAACCCTTTCAAATATTTGTATTCCCAAGCAAATATATCATGAAACTCTTTAAATAATTCAATAAAGGCTTGCCTTTCAGATGGAGAACACATCTTATCAATTTTTAGAAGTTTGTCCTTGAAAATCATGACTCTTTCATAGTTCTCTTCCTTTTTTGAAATTCTCACTCTTTCCTTCTTCCTTTGATCATATTCATTTAAAACACTCTCCAAGGTAACCATCCCTTTAGGTATCTTGTTTTTCTTCAGTTGAATGACTTGCTCTTCATATTGATTGTGAAACTTCTTTTGGTTATTTGAAGAAAATTCTACCTCATTTTGTAAGAAATGTGCAATGTGTTTATCATTTTCAAACACTTACAATGACACCTCATTATCTAGAATAGAAGGTCTCACAATGACCCTAAAATGAGATTGATCCTTCTCTCTACTTACATCTATAACTATGTCAAAGTGTGCTCCTATGACAACCAACCTATTAACATGTTTATTTGAATCTCTTGGTAAAGGTTGTATGTTGAAAGCATCAAAATATTCAAGTAGATCCCATACCCTATGCTTTTAGGATTTAAGAAAAGTATTCTTGGCTATAGCTTGGTTTCTCACTTGGTGTATGACCAATTCACTATCCCCATAAACCTTTAAATTCTTGATTCCCCTTTTCCTTTTCCATTGGAAGCCATGAACTAAGCCTTCATATTTTGCCATATTACAAGTACAATTGAAATAGAATCTATATGAAGAGTAGTATTGGTTATTTGATGGAGAGACTAACATAGTACCAGCCCCTGCACCTACTTTGCTTCTTGAGCCATCAAAAAACATTTCCCACATCCCTTCAAGTTCATGATCTTCATTGGTGAGTGAGGGTATAGAAGTATTTTATTCATGCATACAATAGACTCCCAAATTAGTCTCTTATATGAATGTATAGGGATCATGCTCATATGTTTTATTACCATACTCATCAAGGAAAATATCAGAAATACCTTCAAGGGGAGAGGATCATTCACAACCCATGACACCTTCTTCTTATTCACTAATTACATAATTTTGATTTAAATTTGTCTCCACATATGGTTAAATATGAAACCTCACCAAGGGCTGTGTTATTATTGTTATCTTAGCTCCATATCTTGTTCTAAAAGCTAGAAAAAACCAATCAGAAAAAAGGTATCCTCCTATTTTATCCATGAAGTCCCTTGACAAATAAATAGAAAAATGAGATGGAAGGTCTACCACCATAATGTCTTGCATAATGAGGAAACTTGGACAATCATGTATAAGTACTTTCAATCTTATAACTAATCCCACTATCCTAGTTGGAGTTCCATCAAGATGCAACACACCTTTGCTATGTGGTTTATATTTTAATCCAACTTATCTGCAACTACCTTAGGCATAACCATGGTACTATCTCCACTATCCACAATGCAATTGTGAACCAATTTGTCTCCCATAATGAGTGTGAGGTAGAAAGGTGGAGGATTTTCAGATTTGGTGGAGGGTTATAAGACATAATTTGGTATATTGGTAAGGGATACACCATTGTGTCTTGGAGCTTGAGGGGATATATGGATGTTTGAAAGTTGTTCATGTATGAGTTTCTTTTGACTAGGCATATACAAGAATTTTTAAAGAGATATGCTTGTCTTGGTATTCTTCAAAGAATCAACAATGTTTAGAGGGAAAGTATTCAAGTTTTCTTGCATTCTTGAAGGCAGTGAAGAAGCTTGAACTTGATGCATTGTAGACTTGACAACCTTGTTCACATTCTAACTTTGATGAGGAGTGTGACTAGTAGGGATATTACACTAGGATTCAAACTTTGTGGCCTTGGAGAGGCATTACTTGGAGTCACATGTGATTCTAGAACATCTCTCAAATATCTCTTTTTGGCTTTTGTATTGGCTGTAACTGATGTGTTTTGGTTCAACACATAGTTATCTTCTACTTGAAACTTCATAAAACCTATACTTTGGCTGATACCCTCTCCATAAGCATCCCTTTACATTATATTTTCTTCTTCTGATGTGATGCAAGGAGAAGCTCCTTCATGTGCCACTAAGGCTTGACTACCTTCTCCACCTTCATACACAAACTAACCTTGAGATTGTCCCCAATGATCCAAATGTTCCTCTCCTTGAACCAAATTAGAATGGACTAGAATCAAACAACCCTTGTGGATGGAATGGACTTAATATTATAAATATTGGATTGCCTATTGAAACTTTGTTGACCTTGTCCTCTTCCTTGGTAATTGTATTGGGGTGGAGGTCTATAAGTTTGTGAAAGATAATATTGGGGATTGGGTGGAGCACTTGCATGCAATTGTGATTATTTGAGCTGAGCTTGTAATGATCAAATCATTTCATCTTTATCTATAGCATTATCCACCTTATTGGGAGTGGTTACAGACTTGGCATTGGTATTGGGAACTTGTGCTACACTTGGAGTTTCAACTGAACTATGAGACAACAAAGGCATAAAAACTCTTGGTGGTAATTTCCCAACTTGTATCAAATTATTCTCAACTTCAATAGTTATCTCATATGCATCCGGTAGAGTAAATCCTCCCATTGACTATAACATTACTACCATATCAGTTCCAATAGCCTTTGGATAAGTGGGGAATATAAATCTTGGAGGAGGCCTCATGATAGGTGGCAATCTATACCATGTCCTTTGAAACCTTTCATTTAAATCCCCCATAAATTCATTAGGACCTCTTCTTATCACCTTCATATGATGGATTAGTGAGTTATGGTCACTCTTATTCTTAAACCTATTCACTAAAAACTCTCCAAAGTCATCCCAATTAGTAATGTAACCACCTCCCAATGTCCTATACCAATCAAGTGCCTTACCCTTTAGAGACATGGCAAGTAGTCTAATAGCTATGTTATCTTTATTGATATTGTGGAAGTTGCAAAAATTTGAAATGTCCCTAATGTGCTCAATTGGAGTAATAGGGCCCTCTCCGAGTAATATGGCCCTCTCCATTGAACCTAGGGAGACTTTTGGTATCATTGAGAGGAATAGGATTATATGCAACAAGATTAATTGGATTTTGGGTGTTAAAGGCTGGGAAAGCATGTTGCCTAGCCATCTCTTCTTCCCCTTCCTCTTCTTCTTGATCTTCTATCTCCTCAACTTATTCTTCTTCAAAATTTTTTATTTGAGATCTCTAGATGTTAAGAATGGTTCAGGAAGTTGTTCCTCAAGAGGAGTTTTAGATAGAGGGACTTGATTGAATTCTCTACTAGAAGATGATCTAGTGAAGACCATGAAGTATAATGTGAAGAACTTGATCTATAACCAAAAATTTTGTCCCTTTGGAGTCATCAAATGCTGGATTAAAAACACTTCTACAACCTTGGGCTTGTCAAGGCCAACATTTACCTTGACATGGAAATAATTAGGACGAGCTATCCCACTAGGTGTACAAAAATTGTTTGCATCAAATTGTACACCCTAGGATACTCTATTCAACTCCCATAATTTGATGCAACATTGAATCATCTCTCAATTTTTGGGGAACTTATAAGAGAGATGAATCTCTAGTTTATGAGGGCTAGCTCACTAGATTCTTCTTTAAATGCCTATCACCTAATCTAATGCTTGTTCATGAAAAGAGTTAGAATTTTTGTATAAAATGGAAACTACACTAAAGAGGTGATCCACCAAGATATATCCCACAAAATATCAAACTCCTACTAAGCAACACAACTTTCCAAGACCAATTCTAGGCATTGAAGGATTCTAACATAATTACTTCAATGTGAAGGTAGCATGCATGGGATAATCAACAATATAACTGATCTAGGAGTATATTTCACACCATAAAGACAATTTATTGCTTGAATAAGATCTTAGTACAATCAATACACTTCACATGACCTATTAAAATTAGAAATCTTGCTTAAAAATGAAGGATGAAGGGAGTAAGGATGATAGTATCACTTGGATCCGCTATTCATCACTCACACACTTAGAAAAAATGTTCATAACTTAGAATTAGACTTGTATTCAATTTTCAAAGACAAAGTGTAATGTCATTCTAGCAGGGCTTCACCATACCAGTTGTGGTGTCTTATAATAGCCAAAATGGCTCACATTTATATAATTTGGAAGAAGAGAGAAAAGTTCAAGAGGCACAAGGACAAATGTCCAAAGATGATAATTAGTTACAATGCATGTGGATTAGTGTAAAGGGAGTTAAGAAACTGGTTTGCACATGAGTCTATCCCAAACAAGCCTCTTCTCCAAATGTGGCATGACATCTCTTCAATCAGTCTTTCCTGGAAATTGCCTTCATCATGGGCTTCCTTGAGCATTCCAAAATATATTAGTGACAAGTGTCTCATGGAAACTAAGGAGAAGAAGTTAAAAGGAGGCCTCCACCTACATTGAAAGTTTTTCTAATAATTGACATTCTCTTACAGAACCACAATCATCATCTACAACCATGATCACTCTCCAATAGGATTTTCTTGAAAATTAACAGTAGCATCTTTTTATCCTTCCTAACTGATCCATACCAGGGGTCTCATGACACATGGTAGGACACTTCATATGCTTGGCTCCATCAAACACATCTTAAAATGTCTCCAATTTTAGGTTATCACTCTTTTTACTATGTCACTTTAGACTAGCTAAAGTGAGGGGCCTAATAAGGACATTTGTGGGAATTTATAAGCTTTGAAAATGGCATAAGGAGTTGGTTTAAGTCCCAAGCTACCCTCCAAAGTGATTGTATCCCATGATCATTTTTGGAACCTAAAAAACACAAGAAATTGTCAAAAAAACATGATTTTTTCCTGATCTAAATGGAATATATACAATCTAATTCCATGGATCTAAAACTCATGAAGTTTTCAACAACTTCTCTTTAACTCTCAGGGTCAAATTTGTTCATTTAGATGTACTTTGAGCCTCATTTCTTCCATTGGGTCATAAAATAGGGTTTTCAAGGGTTTTGAGGTGATTTATATTCTTAACATTTGTTCATAAAGAATATACATTATAATAATATGAAAATACCACTAAAGGCCTCTTTGCAACCCTTTGCATCATATCCAAATACCTTGAGGTCTCATGAAAATGGTCATGAAAGTTCTAAGCACTTGATCTGGTCACTCGAGTCCTTTTCTTGCAATTATGTGAGGGTTTAAGCACACTTTAGGCCAAAAATGGTTTCTTGGGAAGTTTTCATGAAATAAAAATGTTGGAACACTTATAGTAATACCCTAAAAATATGCTTCAATCACTATAATGGCTTACCAAGATCTTAAAATGAAAATGACCCTTATGTTGAGACTAGGTCTAGGCCTTACCAATGGGTCTACTTCCACCTTTGATCCAAAATAATCCCATTTACACTTACCATGCACTTTCATAGATTAAAAACATAATTTTCACTCCCATGGTCATTATTTAAAACATTATAATACTTGGCAAGTGTTGGAATTTGAAATGACCTTGCATTTGGAGCTAGATTTGCACATTGCCTCATTAGGTTTGCCTGTAGACCTTCTTGTCTAGAACATATTGTTTGCATTCAAACCTTATAGACCATTTTATCATGTTTCTACATGTGTGTTCTAGATATACAAACCCTCTTGATTGATCAACTTTGCATTTGGTCACTATTCATCACTTTTCCTCAAAATTACTAGTCTTGTGCATGGGAAAAGTACCTTACCTCTGAGATAAAATAGAGAGTATTAACCCTATTAATTCAAGATTTTTGAAGGTATAATATGATTTAATAGGTCATGAGGACCACTTTTACAAATTTTTAGACCTTAAATCTTCCATTTTCTCTTCCAACTCTCAAATAACTTGAGGCAAACTTTTGAGGAGGTGACTATCTGCAACATAGGAGTGAAATTAGGCTTTTTGTCCCAAGTAGGACAGTATATAATTGATAAAACTTAATTAAAACTTATTAAAGTATTTATGATAGTTTATATAGGTTTATTTAGGCCTCATTCACCCTCTTTGATTCTATAAATCCCCTATTCATCACAAAATCATGGCTCTCATTGTAGCTGTAGACCTTCTTAAGCCCTTCAGTACACCTATAGGTGTATTTACCTTATTTTGAAACTAGAAAAATGTATAAGGATAATTCATGACTTAAATAACCTTGAAATCATGGTAGAGATTCATAAATTTAAATTTAATTACTACTAAACTCACTTAAGGTCCTTCTCCTCTCACTGCCTGAATTGACTGAGGCACTTTCTTGTTCAAGCCTTAATGTAGGTATATCTTTAGGTTTTGGAATTTATTTTGGGGAAGGTGTTTTTAAACCTCCCATAAATCCTATTGAAACATTTTAAGTCTCCTTTCACCCATTTTTCACCTAATTAGGCTCTTCTTTATCATTTGGAACTCCAAGCATAGTCACTGTTTACATAGTCAACCATATACCCCTACCTATAAGTTAACCCCCACACAGTAACTTGTTATCTTAATTGATTATTGATTATAATGTGTGTGTGAACCTATATTATAGTCCTTAAATCCATAAATTACATAATTTAACTAAAAATCACCCTTGAAAACCTTAAAACATTAACTAAACATCAAGACTAGGGTCACTGTCTAGTGTGTTGATTGTAGGTGAGTGTATTTTTATTTAAGCCCTTGTTTGTGATGATTTGATTATAATTTAAGTCTCACAATAAAAAAAAATATTGATATGTCCTTTATTCACTTTTAATGCTCAACATAAGGTCAAAACATCACTTTTTGTCTCACCGTCCACTAATCTTGCTATAGGTGCCACTTCCCAGGCTTGTGTATGGATAAGGAGTAAGCTTGGGGAGGTCTCAAAACATATGTCCCATCTCCTTATGATCTATTGAGCTTATAAACATTTCTTGTTCATCATGCAAGTAATTTGAGCATGAAGACATGACTTATGATGTGGTATGAGTAAACAGGATTATTAGAATCTTAGTCTAGTAGGATGCAATTGAAGCTTTTTAGTGTGTTAGAGGGAACTTTTGGGCATCCAAATGACCATCTCCCTCCTAACATTTTGGCCTCAAATTTTGCATAAGTGTTATATGTGGTAGGGAATACTAAACCAAACAACCAAGAGCATTGGAAATTCCTTTTGTCATGTTATATGCTATTCCAAAAAATCTTAAAGACCTCTATTTTCGTCATTTTGGGATAGTGAGTCAAAAATCATAGTCACATTTTCTTGAAACCTTCATAGCCCCTTTTGATTCTTCTCCATCAAGTGTGAATTAACTCAAGCTCTCAAAAGTGAATTATAAATATATACAAGGGCTTGAAACCATTATTAATTTTATTCTCTAGGCATGATGCCATCATGGAGACCCTTGACTGATCACTCCCTTTGAATATGCAGATAGTGAAGGGAAAGAGTGGAATAGGTGCAAGATTTAGGCCTCATCGTCTCTTCCTTTATCATAAAATTCACTTTAATACTTCAAAGAACCTAAGACACATTCAATTACTTCACATTAACATGTTAATATTTCATTCAAGGCACCTATAGGTACATATTTTTGAGCAAAGGTAGCAAACATGGTCCAGAGAAAGAACAAGCCTAGAAAAGGCTTTCCTAGGCATTTGATGACCTCCAAATCCAATAGAATCATGAAAAACCTATGGAGAGTCATTATATAACCTTGAATAACACCTAAAACAAATAAAACCATCAAGCTTAATCAAGAAAATCTAAGACAAGTGAAAACAATGACCTCCTCATGGATGCAAGTGCATAAAAGGCTATCTCGAGTCTAAGTGAATATTCATAAAGGAGGAGGCACCAAATTGAAATTTATTGATATGGATTTAAATTAAACTTAGAACACTATCCACCCCCAAAATAATTCCTCCCAACTCCACTTGTAGGGCCCATACCAAGTGTTTGAATTTGACCTTCCTTGGCTTGCAAAGAGAAAATGGAAAAAACAAGAGCAAAACTGAAATTTTTGACATCCTCCTTGAAAACCAAGCATGTAAAATAGTGTGGGGAGATGAAGAGGCATACTACCCATGTTTTTATTTGTAAGTGAGATCATCCATTTTGTATAAGTGCCCAAAAGGGCCTAAAATTAAGGATAAACTCCCCCTTTCTACATATAACTAAATATTTAATTGACACTGACCAATTTATAACTAATCCTGACCCCTTCCACATTTATAATCACCTTTATGACAAATTTACTAACTCCACTATCCATACAAGTCATTTAATAAGCTAAAAATGTGGCCAAATGACTCTTTTGGCATATGAAACCTAACAAGTGACCAATTTATGACTTGAAGACACCTTGAAACATATAAAATACCATATTAAGACATTTACAACACAATTTGGCACTTTTATTAAGTTTTAATAGGTTTGACTAAGGTTGAATTTCATTGACTAGCCTAGTACAAGGGGAATGGGCTTCAACAAGGACCAGGGGAAGGATAAGTGAGACATGCAGGATAATAAAAGACCCCATAGGACACATGAAACCTTATTAAAAATTAAAAAATAGTAGGGGTTTGCCAAATTTGACTAGAATTCAAATTTAATAAATATTTAATAAAAGGACTTGTGTCTTTCTATCAGGATCCAAAATATTCAATAGCTAATCATATGTGTCAAAGCATGAACTATAATGGGAAAGTACTAGGGTGATAATAATAATAAGGAATATTAAAACTAGTCCTAATTAAGAGTCATCTATGGCATCAAGGTATATGATACCAACCACCTGGTATTGGTCTTTGCAATGCTATCTTAGATACTTCTTTAGTCACCAAGGATCCTCTGTCTAATGGGGATATCAAGTTAGGTACTATCCATAGCCTCTATCAAGATCTTACTACTAAGAATATATTTAATGATACCTCCATATGTACGTACCATTATCCTGACACTTTTTTTCCCTACCCTAGTCAATTTGGATAAAAAAGAGGAAACCTCCTTCGACACTTTTTAAAATGATGAAGTCATTATTGAATACCTAGGAACTCAAGCCCACCTAATATTAGGTGATCACAAGAATGGGTTTAAGTTGAAGCTCAATGATTTAGATTATCTTGGAGAACATGTTAAATCATTAAATTAAATTAGATCAACAAAACCTAAAGAATATCCTAATAGCCTATCTCCTGAAAATAAACATAGTCATTAGAACCAACCCCTCTTCTTTCATCAAGTGATTCCCTTGGTCCTAAAGAAAATAAAGCTTATGAGGAACTATTTGAAGACTTCCCAGATGTTTTCCAATAAATAAGAGATTACTAATTACCTTTTCATCCATTGTATTTATATGATCAATCTCGATCATTGGTTGAATAAAATATTGATATAAACATTGGCACTGAAGACTAACATTGGGTTGTGAAGTTTAGATCCACCATAACCCCTAAGGAAATGGAAATTATCATTTCTATTATGAAATATTTTATTGACATATTTTCCTAGTGTTATTTTTATATGCTCAGACTTGATCTAGCCTTAATGGTGCATCATTTGATCATTCATCTAAATGTCAAACCTATCAAACAAAAGCTTAAAAAGATGCACCAAAATGTGGCACTCCTAGTTAAATAAGAGCTTTAAAAAAATTTAAAAGCCAATTTCATTCATCTAATTAACTACACTAACTATATCTCTAATATAATCCCTATTGGTAAGCCCTAAGGAAGAATCTACATATGCACTAAATTCAGAGACATAAATAAGGCTTGCCCTAAGGATGATTTTCCACTACCAAATTTTGACATGACCATGGATTCCATTGCTAGTTATGAAATGCTCTCACTTATGGATGGATTTTATAGCATATTCAAATATGAATCATGTCAAAATACTAACATAAACATACATTTAAAAATCAATTACCTTATGTTATCAAGTAATTCCATTTGGGCTAAAAAATGTTGGTGCTACCTATCAAATGGATATGAATGTCATCTGCCATGATATCATGCACGACATAGTCCAATATTATGTGGATATATTTTGGGCAAGTATAGAACATAGTATGAGTATCTAATAATTATGTGAATTATATTAAAAATACTGAAGGAATATAAATCCCACCTTAATCCTATGAAGTGTGTGTTTGGGGTCACATCTAGAAAAATATTGGGCTTCATTGTCTCTAGATAAGGCATCGAGGTTGATCCATCCAAGGTTAGGTCTATTACTGAAATGCCTCCTCCCAATAAACTCAAGAAAATTTGAAGTCTATAAAGTAAATTATAAGCCATATATTGTTTCATCTCACAATTGCTTGCTAAATGTCAACCCTTCATGCATTTATTAAATAAATAAGCTCAGTTTCATTAGAGTTCAGAATGTCAAAAAGATTTTTAGGATCTCAAGAAATATTTGTTAAAAAATTTAGTGTCTGCACCACCAACATTTGGAAAGCCTTTGATCTTATAACTCTTGTATCCTATGAGCTAAACTAAAATCCCATATAAAATTCGTGTATATTAGTTGTCTCAGATTCCCAAAAGATTAAGCATTAAATGCTCAATAATCAAGTCAAATTCATATCAAAGACAGATCCTCTCAAATATTTTCTACCCAAATTTTCCATCACTAGTAGAATGGGAAAATGGATAATGATCTTTAGTGAATTTTACATTGAATATGAAAATTAGAAAGTAATCAAAGGATAGGCCTTGGAAAATAAATTAGTATAAGCTCCTTTGTCTAACATAGTTCCTTTAACAACTGCATTTCATGATGAATCTATCATGGCAACTAACAAGTCCCCTTCCTTTAAATTAAATTTTACAATTCTTTAACCATTCATGGTTCAATAATTGAAATACTTCTTGTCACTCCTCAAGAATATTTAATTCCCAAAGTTTTCTAGATTACATTTCCATGCATTAACAACATTGCCGATATGAGGCCCTAATAGCCAGTCTCTAGTTAGCCTGTCAATGGAACATCTAACATCTAAAAGTCTACAGTGACACTTAGCTTATAATTAATTAGGTTAATAATGATTTTTCAAAAAAATAAAATAAATTAATCCCATATAAATAAATGGTTGACAATTTAAATCTACAATTCAAGTCATATCATTAGAGCAAGTACCAAGGGGTAGTAATAAGTCAGCCAATGTGATGTCCAATATTGGATCATTATTAGAGATGACCCATGATATACATTAGAATAAATTATTAGTGGACTAACTCTTGTCACATACCCATCAAACAATGGCATTTAAAAAAGTATGTTAAATCAATGATCCTAATCCTCACTAGTACTAAGATATCTATACCTATATTCATGATGACCCCCTTCCACCCAATCTTAATTATCACCACTACAAAGTATTCATCAAAGAATCTTCTTGTTACACCATCATTGGCAACACACTCTATAGATAAGGTTATGACAATACTTTGTTAATATGTCTAAACTTAGACAAGGTTCTTTCGACAATCAAGAAGATCCATGATGGCATTTATGGAAGCCATGCTAATGGGATGGTCCTGGCCAAGAAGTTTGTTTGTATTAGTTATTTTTCGCTCACCATGGATCATGATGTCTGTTAGTATGTTCACAAATATGTAGCCTATCAAAAACATGGATATCTGATATGTGCTCTTTCTCAAGAATTGTAGCCCATCACAAGCCCATGGCCTTTTTCCACTTGGGTATTAGACCTCACTAGAAAAATTAATCCTTCATCATTTGATGACCATAAGAATATCATCAATACCACATAATAATTTACCAAGTGGGTGGAAGTTATGCCACTCACATATGTCAATGGTAAGAAAATCTCAAAGTTCATTATTTATCACATAGTTTTTTTGTATCGCATCCTTTATGTCATCATCTCATAAAATGAAAAATCATTCAAAAAAAAGATGTAAAATCCTTGTGTTACACAAATGGTCTATGTTATATTACATGCAAGGCAATGGTCAAGCTGAGGTGACTAATAAAACTATTAACAAAATTATTAAGATAATTATCAATGATGCTGGTCGTGATTGGCATCTTAAGCTATACCCTATAGTATGGGCCTACCACACACGTTTATATTCTAACTGATGCAACTCCATATTCATTAGTCTAAAACACTAAGGCCATCTTTCCAATTGAGGTCAAACTCCATTCATTATGTCTCAATACAAGCTATAATCATTGAGGAATCATATAGGTTTGCTCGTTTACAAGAGTTCAAGCTTTTGTAAGATAAATGTATGTTTTTTCTTGATCATTTAAAATAATATCAAAATTGGATATGTAGTCAATATAAATAGAAGTTATTAATGACCTAGATCTTAAATAAAATTTAAAAAAAATACAAATGTAGACTATGAGAAAAAGGGCAAGTTCAAGCCCAACTAGCTTGGACCATATGTCATTATTTCCAAAATTAGATCGGGGACATATAGATTGGTCATTCAAGATGGCCAAGAATTGAAATTACCCATAAATATCATGAATCTGAAGAAGTTCTACACCTAAGTAAACATCAATGTGTCTTGTCTTTGTACATTAGTGTACATAGTCTACACACATAATATTTTAAAACTTTATTAATTATTGATACTTTCTCTCTTACAGGAACCCATCGAGTCTCAATCTAAGTGCATGAATTAAAGGGTGAATTGGTAAAGGTATGGGTGTACCATTGGTGCTTCACAATATTATTATCCCCTATACTACCACTTAATATTTACATAACCTTATCCTATGTACTTTTCTAAGCCTTGCTTTCTCTTTTGTACACTCTTCCAAGCAAATTCACCACCTTACTTATCCCCTTTATAAGCCTAAAACCCCTTTTTGACATTTAGCATACACTATTAGCCTAGGTCAACCCTGTATTTGATTTTTTTATAGCACATTATAGGTCTAGGTTGGATCTATCCAACCTAGATTGAGACTTACTTGATTTTATCAATTAACGATACAAAGTCAAATTGGGTCGACTGTATTAGCTAAACTTTAAAAAATGTTTAGGGTTAGATTAAACTATATATACACATCCATTTCTATCATTTATAAAGAATAGAAGAAGAATAATAATATATTCTGCATCTACTTATCCACCATTCTAATGAAGGAGTATTGCTTAGGATTTTAACACTCTCTTTAGAGATATGGCTCTTGTCTTGTGGAGAAGAATTTTAGATGCATAGAAAAGTTGTGTATCTTAGAGCTGACTTATCCTTGTTATTTTTACATACCAAAACAACCTCTTATGAATCACCTTGACCAAGGGAGAGATTGAGGTTCAATGACTTCATATTCAAAGGTAAGTATTCCTAACCTTGTTCCTCCTTTGTAAGAGTAGATAGATTAGCATTTATACTTCTCTCCCATGAATTATGATTTAATATACATTGGTGTGAGTATATATATTGTATGCATATTTAATTTTCATGTTTATTACCACTACTTTGTGCCATAAGATTTGGTGAGCACTACATTATATTTTTACTTTTTTTATCATTTACTTTTGTGAATATGAAGACATAGGACCTAGCTAAGATTATTGCATAGTGTTTCTTGACTAGAGGCTTTGGAACCCTCTCTACTAATATTATTGTGGTAAGAGATGCCTCAATTAGGTCTAGGGGATCTATCTTGGTCATCAACCCAAAATATATAATGTATTAACAATTGATACTATAAGTAAGATTTATCGTCTCTGAGATAGGATTGATTAATAGGTCACCTGCATTTTACTTTGTATATACATTCTAGTGAACTTGACATAGAGAAAACCCCTATAGGATTTATTCATGCATTCATTTTATCATCATATTATATTTTTATATATTTTTAGTATTATATCAAACCTATCGATATAGTTCTAATTGTCTATGTGCAGGTTTAACACACAGTCATCCCAAAATGACTATGTTCTATTTGTACAGATCTTCTCCAAATATAGGTGACTAGATCAATCATATTAGCATAGTCTTCTTATTCAGTTATAGATTTGCATACGTAGTTAATAATTCTTATTTTTAGAACAAAGGTTCTACAAACTTAGTCTAGTTAGTTGACTCTGTTAACAACTTGTTTTTAGCATAGAGGTTCTGTAAAGTTAGTCGAGCTAGTTGACTCTATTAGCAAAATATTTGAATTATCACTTGAGTGTCACAACATAATTTTTTTGCAATCTAAACATATTAAATCCCACCAATGTTCATTCTTACTCTCTCTGCCATTTTAGTTCTTCATTTCTAGTACTATTTTTCTTAAGTTTATAGTCTTTAAAACTGTAACCCTATAACAAACTGGGTTGACTAGCTTGACATAGTTCTGTAGCCTATTTCCTATCTAGAAGACAGTCAACTTATTCATCTATATTATTTTAGATCTTGTTTCTATAGAACATAAGTGAACTATTGAATTTATTCTAAATTATATGGATTTATTTTTGCTTTAACTGACTCTATACTATTCAACAAAGGAATTAACCTATTTTTGCTAGTAAATAGTTCACTTTTCATTTTTAATTACTTGCATTCTTAAAGTAACAAACATAAATTAGTTAGGTGTTTTTTTAATTTATTTATTTATTCACATTATTTTTCTCTTTTGCACACACCTCAAAATCACTTTACACTAAAAACCATTAAACTTTTATCTTCCTAAGGCCTACTTCCTTGAATTTTATCATTAAATATGGGGGAAGCTGACTTAGTTTTTTGACCAAGTATAAACATGTGTTTGATGTTATATATTTGCGAAGCACCTGACACCGTTATCGCCATGAGATTGTGAAGTGAGGGGGTAGGACCCAATAGCAAGCTAGTACCATCTCCAATATAGATCCCTTTCAGCCAATTTTTTTTGAAACCATCCTTAGATTGATTTCTAGTTCCTTCTTATAGCTAAATTCCCATCACATTAATTTTAAACTTTATTATAACTTAACAACACTTAATAATTATTATTTAGTTATCATTTAATTTCAAGTTGCTACTTGATCTTTGATCATTGTATTTTGTATTGCAAAATTTGTATTATCCAGCACTAGTGCAAGGTTTGTGTTGTGTGTTCTAATTGGATCAATCACATTGATCCACTTGCTTGTGTGTTTCATTTCATTTTTCTAGTTTTTATCTTACAAAATTTTTCTCTATTTTCATAACACTATCATCCTTGTTGACATAGTCTCTTATATACTATTCATCTTGTTTTCCTTCAGTACATAGTCATTTGGTTTGACTATGTATCCTTATCTTCTTATTCAATTTCCTATCTAGTAGTACATAGTTGACCTATCCAACTGTTTCCTCTTGTTCTCTATTCTATTCACTATTTTATAGAACACTATTGACTTGTTCGATTTTGTATTCTATTTCTTGATTCTTCTTTCTATCAACTTGTTAGCCTCTTTTTCTCATCATGAGATCTTGTTGGAAGATAAAATAGATTTAAATCTAAAAAACATGATGACTCTTACCAATCTTAATGGTTTTTCCAATAAATAACTTATGGATTCCACTTTGGATGAAAGTAATGTTCACATTACCACTCACACTAAAAATTATGGGACTCCTCCTTATTCATCCCTAGTTTGTAATCCTTAATTCTCCTTATAAGATGAGCATGAATTAGAGTACACACCTAAAATGCTCTTCTTCATTAATTAATTTTCTCAATATTGAAGAAAGGAACCTTCAACCATTTATAATCTTATGATAGGTTCTTAAGTAGAAGAACCTCTTTCACCCTCCACTACCTTCTCTCACAGATTTAGGGGAGACACTTTCTTTGCTTCTCTACCTTTTCCTTCTATTTTTTTATCCTTTACACACCATGACATATTCTTCTATGACTTCTTCAACCTCCATGCCTAGTATCTCTACTAACATGGTAGGTTTAACCTCTAGTGGGCCATTTTCAAAGACCTTCTTCCTTAATCATAACACTATTGCATCTATTTCTACCAATGCTAATCATATTACTAGTGCTTCAAATTCTTCCAATGTTAACCATTAAACTAGTGCATATTTTTACTCCAATGCTAATCATGCTACTAGTGCTTCTTTTTCTACCAATTATTCTTTGCCACTAGTGTGGTGCATTCTTCTACTCATAGTGTAACTAAAACCATTAATAGTAATACCAATGATTCACATGCTGCACACACCAGTAAAAATACTACCAAGACTCACTAACTCTTTTTAAAAACACTTAATCAAATGCATAATTTTCAAATCAATAATGCAAGTTAAATGATGCAGATGCAAAACAATCTCATTAACCTTCAAAACCAACCCCAACAAGTTTCATGGGGAGCACAAAATCTGAATTCCCCCCACCTCCCTTAGGGATTCCCATGGTAAAATTATTCCTCAACCACCCCTCATTAATAAAATGATCAAACATCTCTAAAATGAACGTCTTATATCTCAAATTACTAATATCAACATAGGAGGTATCACACCTACCATCAATTATAATAAGTCTACTGATCCTATATTGCACTTAAAGACATTTATTAATCTATATAAAGATTTTGTCAAAATTATAACTTTGTTGATACCAAACTATTAGCTAAAACACTCTTAGGAGATGCTTTAGATTCATATAATCAACTAATAACCCATTCTATCACTAGCTTGGAAGATTTGGTTAACTCACTAGTCCAAGAATTTCAAACTAGTGATCTTCCTGAGAATAAATTAGCTCACTTTATAAATTATAAACAACTTGAGACTGAAATGACACAAGTTTTCATCAAATTATGGAAGAAATTATCTAACAAATGTGATCATAATATGGTGGATGATAACCTTTTCCACCTATTCACTAATGCTCTCTACCCCAAGTTGTAATATCAAGTTAGAACTCTCTCTCCAATAACTTTGAAAGAAGCCCTTGACCAAGCTAAGCAACAAGGTTTTCTCATACACCAATATGAACCATCTCAACCTCTAATTGGAAATCATATGCTCATTAAAAATAAAAACTATCATGCTACTAATCATGGTGTTACCGATACCTATGACACTATTCACTACATTCAAGTCAACACTCCCAACAACACTATGGAGCATGTTCCCCCTCAAAACAACACTCTTAAGCCTACATATTCTCAAACAAACCAAATTAATGTCCACAAACCATTATCTTTAGCCAAGCTTCAAAAGTGTCTTCCAAGGCCTCTATCATAAGATCTTGACCCCACTCATCCAATGAAATAATGTTATGATCTACACAAAATTTGTTAGTTTCACACAAGTTGGGGTCACTCTCATGTGACTTGTAGACAATTGCATAATATAGCTATGTATTTTCTTCCTGGCCCAAAATTTGATCACAAATCACTCATTCACAAGTGACAATAGGCATATGACATAGATTTTAAAGCCCATGAAACACAAAACAAAAATCAAACTTTAAACCAAGCTAATGCTTATCTTGTTATATATAAAGATCCTCTTTCCAATCATCAAGATATCAATGAAAAGCCTACTCCTAAAAATAATGTTCAAAGTATTATAGACCTTACTACTAATGAAGAAAATGTGGTAAATATTCATAACACGTAAACATTAGTTGATTTTAACGACTCTAATACAACACCCATGCCTCAAACCTCTCAAACATTCTATATAATTTAAGAGAATTCCCCATCTCATCTCATAGAGTTGGGGAAATAGGACCTTATAACCTTCTAATAACCACCTTCCACATATCTACTTGATCATACCTCTCATGCTATTTCTACTCTTCCCCTAACATTTACACATATAGACAACATTCCTCAACCTTCCAATAGTATCTCTTTAAACCAATCACAAGAACTAATTCAATCAACCATCCTATAAAAAAACCATCATCTACAATAAATTAACCTATTTGTCCTTAACCTAAACCAACTAAATCTTACCAACATAAGTATAAGTGCACTTACAACCCTCCTTCACAAGAGATCTTACAAAATTATGCACATATATCTAGTAATCCCCATTGGGTTATGATGAATGGGACCCCATTGCATAACTTTCTCATCTCCGATCTCAAATACCTTTTATTGAATTAATGAAAAATTCCCCCATCATTGAAACTATCTAATGAAATTATTGTTTGAAATAAACACCCATCATCCTCCTCTAATAGGATGCAAAACTACCTTGTCTAGGTTTGAAGATAGTATCTTTAAACTATGCAAAGATATGTCCATACATGTTGATGAAATATTGGACACTTATCTTTCCCTTAAGTTTTATATTTCTTCCATGAGTCCAAATGAGATTCTACTTCGTGCATATGATCCTCCTCTATTTATTACCATCCAAATTAGGGATATCTAAGTTAACCATTCTTTGATTGATGAGGGTTCATGTACTTGCATTTCTTCTCTTGATTTTATTAAAAATATTGGATATTCCAAATACAATCTCAAGTCCACATGTAGCACATGTCAAGCTACAATATAATTCAAATGCCTCCTTTAGGCTGAGTGTGGCTTCCCATCACTACCCTTCCTATCACTGTCTATGTGAAAGTTATGTTTTTTAACTTTTTCCTCTATTATAACATCTTGCTTGATAGACTTGGACTCATCGTATGAGGGATGTTACCTCATCTGAATGCTAATGTGTCAAATTCCCCTCTAATGGTGTTATTTATAAGATTCAAAAAGACATAAACCCTTAAAATGTGATGTCTTTAAAATTCCTACCCTTGAACCTTTGCCTAGTATCTCATTCAGAGAATCTCAAACCTTTAATTATCCTATCAATTCTACCTGAGCTTATAATGGTCACCCTGAAATCATTGGGAACATACCACCTAACTTCCTATATTTTGATGATGATGATGATCTAGATATGATAAGCCTTAAGATCAAAACTTATAATCTAGCCTCTCATATCATAGCCCAACTTCTACCCTCTCTAAAACCTTGATCCCATCAAACTCTTATCAATGATATACCTATGGTCTTAACCAATACTATACATTCTATTCAGCATGTGACTTCCAAAGATAAGATCATACCTGCATGTACCATCAATCTACATATATTGGACTATGACGATGGTTATACTTTAGATGACCCATTTTTAGGTGGAATTTTTGAGGCTAGAGATGTTGAGATTATTTGATATCATACTTATTTATTTTAGTCTTTTAGTTCATCTTATCACATTATTTCATTCATAGTGCCTAGTTATAATATTCTTCTTATTTTTTATAGGGTAGAGATGGAATGATCACATGGTACACCTCCAGTTTTAGTAGAGCCTTTTATAAGCATGCTCATAGATCATGCCATGATTGGTCCTTAATATTTTTCTAAATACCTAGATCCTTCTATTTTGCTTCCCCCAAAGATGTTAGATACTACTTTTAAGCCTTTCAAGCATCTGGCCTCACCTTTATATGAGCCTAGCTTAGTTCCTACTCCTACTCTATGTTCATCTAAACCTCATCCCATTTCTAGTCCTACTTTACTTTTAGATAAACCTAGTCTAGTTTCTACTTCACCCTTGCCTTCCCTTGGTGATGCCTTATTCCTTTGCTGCAGATTGATTCCATGCCCACCCAATGGGATGATCAACCTTATCATGATATCCATAACATTACCAATCATTAGACTAGATATTTATAATTATATCAACCTTATCTGTCTTCTCCTTCTACCTCTTCTATTAGTATGCCCCCAAAGTCTACTAACAAGAGTATCTGCTACTTCCATAGGATAGATAATCATTCTTCCATCCATTTTCAAAAGTTTTGGTAATATATTGACACATTGCATCCCACCCTTGCTCAACCCAAAGACAAGGCTATACCTCTTTCCAAGTTGTTACATGAGTATGTACCCAAATATGGATATGTATATTATCTTTGGCACTAATGCATCACCCATCATACTAACCATTGTCATATTATCCAACAACACCTTCATGATCACCTTATAATGATACCTGCACCAATTATTCTTCCTTTCACAAGTCACCCATGCAAGAAGGCTCCCCCTTTTTTTCCCATGGCACCTTCTTCCCAACATGTGGTTCCTTCTCTACTAGTGGTGCCTCCTTCTCATCCCATAAATACCATTCCTATTTAGGCACCTATTCCTCTCATTGAGTATTCTATGCACGAAAGCCCTCATGAGCATGATCCTTCAGCTCCACCTACATTTTTTGTTAAGGAGATTTAGAGAGAGGTCTTTACATAACTTTCCATGAGGATTGATGAGATTTTGGCTATCTTTAGGATCTAACTTCATAGAGATATTTTATATGTCATGGATACCATTTATGGAAAGATTTATCAGTATTTATGAACATGGCATGGTGTTCCTTCACTTTGTTCTTCATTATGATTTTGGATGGGACTGGTGGTCCACTTTTATATATCTTATATCATTTGATTATGTGCCAAATTTGGTTTCACCTATCTATTTCACATGGATATTTATATTATGCATTATGTATTTCATATGGTTTCATTTACTTTCATTTTTTTTTTCTTATGAATTCTTTTCATTCTTTCCATGATTACACACTTATGTTTATGAATTCATTTCTTTCATGGATTTCTTTTCTTTTCTAATATTTTTTGATATCTTATCTTAAAAACTAAGATAATTATTATCATGACTTGATCATACAAACCTTGATCCCCTTAGTAGTCTTTATTTACCATATGATTAGTTAACAAACAAGATATCTCATTGTACTTCCATTTTACCAATCCACTTTGGCTATCACTTATTCCTTTATCCTCATTTCACATACTAAGCATACATATGGTTGAAACATGAGATTACATACTGGTTCATAAATATGCCTAAGTGTTTAGTCTGTCATATCCTTGGAGACTTAGCTTCCTTTAACCAAAGTCTAAAGGTTATTCATGTGTGTCACTTATATCACTTATGTTGGTTATTGTAAATCCATATGGAGGAGGAATCATAAAATCCATAAAGTTAAAATCCAAATCATTTAATAAAAGGAAATGATATAAAAGGTAACCTACAAATTCAAAATTTAAATTAATTTACAAGATGTGATTCATAACACATCTCTGATTTATAATCAAAGTTCAAAATCCATAGTTAGCCTTATGATAGAGTCAAGGTCCATTGGGATACGGTAAGCCAGTACATTGGGAAAGGAGACTAAAAAATCTTTTAGACTACTTACTTTCTCAAGTAAGTACCCAATCTTTACAGTATACCGATGACTATATAAGAGGTCCTGAGAAACATGGAACATGTTTTGGGAAGGTAAGTCCATTTTACTTTTCTTGTTCATATAACCAGTATGAGTCAATCTTAGTATCTCATGTATTTTCCTATACATTTCAGCTTATTTTTGAACAAGTATCATTTGTATTTTTATGGTTACTAAACTCTTAGTGTCTTTCCTTTGTACCTAGTATGCTTCATGTTTCCTAAGGTCTTCTCATAGATGCCTATGTCATGATTTTTACATTCCCTCTTTCATTATAACATTCTTAATATTTTTTCTAAAGAAATATTGTTTTGTTAGCTAATCATTCCCCTAGGGTTTCCATTTGTGAGTTACATTGTAAGACCATAGATAGGACCAAAATATCCACATAAATTACCATAATAAAATATTTTCTTATTATCATCCATCTCATTGGTGTTCCCCCTGTGAGTTATAGTGTAAGACCATGGATAGGACCAAAATCTCTTCACAAATTACCACATTAAAAATATCTTTTAAAATCATTCCCATAGTTGTGTCCACCTCATTGGTATTAATTTTGTGAGCTGCAGTGTAATACCATGGATAAGACCAGGCCCTCTTCACAAAATTTTCTAATACATAATTACAATAAAATTACATGCATAAAATTTGAGATAAATAGTGTTCAATTATGAGTTACACGTCATTGACATACTTCCCATCTTGATTTAGTATGTTTTATGCTTAATTCATAAACCTTTCATTTTTATTTTCTTAGTTTTTGATTGCATGTATGTTTACAACCCTTTTATTAAAATTTACATATTTTACATCTTTAATTAGTGTGATTAATTTAATTTCTTTTTACATTTTTGTCTTTCTTTTTATACTTCCTAACTTGATATAGTATTATTGACTTAATCATTTTGTTTTTATATTATTGGTTTTTCAAGTGCCTTCCATTTTATTACAATATTTTCATACTTCCCAACATGATACAGTGTGATTTTCTTTTTTTTAATTTGGTACAAATATTTAACATGATTTAAAAACATTTGTTATTCTTTTTACCATATTTGGGTTATTATATTTATTCATCTATTAGTTTTACACATTTCCCATCAAAATATAATGTGTATTACATTTGTTTTGATTACTTATACTTTTCCAAATCATTTTTGCCTTTTTATTTTTAACCATGCATGTGTATCTCATAATGATAGAAAAGAAACCACACATCACATATTTTACATAATGTATAAAATAGAAGCTAAAGACATATTCTAAAAATAAAATATATCCATGCATCCACATCCAAATCCAAGTACAACTCATGAGATCAACTAAACTATCAACATATATATATATATATATATATATATATATATATATATATATATATATATATATATATATATATATATATATATCATGTGTTTTATATAATATAAAGTAAAAAATACAATAGCTAAAGTTTTAGGGCTATGCTCCATCATGTCTATCTTGTGGTCTAGCCACGCTACTCATAGATGCTTGTGATTGTCCCCTTTGAATGGTGAACTATAAAGAGGTAGTTTAATATCTCAAGCTAGAAATCTATCCCTTTAGATTGGTGACATGGTCATGTACCTATCATAGCTAGATAATGGTCACCATGTGCATGGTTCCATCCTATGCTAGGGCCTACCATGTGTGTGCCTCTCTTATTCCAACCCTTGCCAGTGGCTATGACCCATCACCATATTCCTATAGCTACCTCATTGCCTCTCCCACCAATCTAAACTAGCTTGCCTAGGCTAGGGTAGATATAACCTCATGATCATCTAGTATGGTCAGGTTTTATGGTGCTAGCATGCTATCCAAAATGTCATGGTGTAAAGCCATAATCAGGATTCCCCATTTGACCTCCTCTATCACCAGATCTACAAAACCAAAAACTAGATAGACATTAAGTCATGTATATATGTATGTATGTATATATCAAATCATCTATCTATCATATCACAATACAACTAATATTCTATATCAAAAACTTAAAACAATTCAATCATGTCTCACTAGTGTTGGTGTTATTGATCATGGTCCCCTATCTGCTCACCCATTAAGCACTTCCTCTATTGACTACCTTTGTACCAATGCAAATCTAGGAGTCACCACTCAAGCCCATCATGGTCCTCTCCTCAGTGGTCTCTCTATATAAAAAATATGTCTTAGAGCTACTATTAGATCCCTCTTTGATATAGTTAGTGCCTGTGCTTCCTCATGTTGATGATGTGTCTATCTCTAATAAACACACAATGGTTTATGTTGTCCTTATTATGGTGCCTTCTATTCTCCTACATTATTATCCATATCATCTCCTCCCTATGGGTTTTATACCTCTTGGTTTCATTCTCAACCAACCCATAGTTTAGCATGTCAAGGCCTAATCACTGGTATGTCCATAGGTACCCCTCCACTTCCTCTCAATCTAGTCTCTCTAGCAAGTTGTACCCAATAGTAGACACTACTAGAGCAGCCATTGGATGGGAAAGTCCTATTTTTTAGGTACGTGATCCATTAGATGAGGCTCCACCCATTAAGTGTAGTGGCCTACAATCTACACACGTGCCCACCTTGTAGCAATAGTACACCAACTAGGCCATATGGTAATTATGTGAGTGTAGGGTTGACACATTATCTTCCCTTGAGTGATAGTCTATAGAGCTATCACATGGGGCATGACCTATACTACATGGTCTTGTATCTATCATAAGACCCGAGGAAACCTATCAACAAACACATGGGGAAACCTAGTCAGTCAATACATAAGGAACCTTTCATATATCTACATGCTAAGAAAAATCACTGGTACCATCATCTTCTACCCTTTAGACAACATCTCATACATATCATGAATGATCTAGACCCAGATAACATAACGAAAATTATAGAGCACACACTGATCCAATATAGACTGACACAAGGCTATCACATATAGTGGTACCTTTCCATTTAACTTGTTACACAACACTCATGATATCACAAACCTATCACTACCTTTTATATGTCTAGAATGACTACTAGATAAACATCAAAAAAGATAACCGTAAACCCAAGGTAGATCCTATATGACCTTTTAGCCTACTGAGTTAAGGATCATCTATCATCCTTTGACTTCAGTGTATTAGTGATCACCGATGTCCAACTTATTATAAATCCAAGTAATGCATGGACATACTATAGAGTAATTACCACCTTTATGGTGTCCCCCTCCACCTCCCATCAAAAAGTGTTTGTTAATTATTCCCATGATCCTAAAAACATGACAATGAGATCAATACTCAAAGGGATCTATCTCATATCCATAATACCACCAAATCCCAAAGTTATCAGTCGAGCTCTATCCATGTCATCCAATCATTACAATAGATCTGGTAATCATAATGCATGTACCAAGCACCAAAATCTCTAGTGTCTATACAAAATATCAAATAATAAAGGATGTATTAGATTTTGATGTCATAAATAAGTAAAATACATTCTCAAATATTTACAAATTAACTACATCAAATTGTTTTGCCTATTTTTCTATTTGTCACATTTTTTCTACACTTTCAACCTATTTGATACTAAATTGGCCTTTTTATAGTCCTATTATAATACGTTGGCCCATTGGTACATAATCAACCCTTTCATTTTTAGACTATATCAACCTATTTGATACTTAATCAACTCTTTCCTAGATTTAGCATACTACATCAGACCTTTGGTACACAGTCAACCCTCTTTAGAAAACTATGTTAGGAATATATTACTAATTGCATTAAAGAAAAGGTACTATGTTCTCCATCTTCCCAGTCTAGACTATATCGGTCTACTATTATGTAGTTATCCACCTTTAGAAATACTATTTCAGCCCACTGCTATGTAATCAACCCCTTACTTCTCTCTCAACTTATAAATTGAGTCGACCAAGTTGAATCTATTCTTTATCTATGGTAGTTTTTGACCATTTATAATAAATTCCTTAGGCATTTATCAATTTGACATTTTCCTACCTAGTACCCTGTTTTACCCCTGGTCTACCTAAAACTTTTCTAGTGTCAGTTTTAGTGTCAAGATATTTCTTATTAGTCAATTTTATATATCTAGCTCAATTTTAAATAAAATTACTCAAATAATTGAAATATATGTTTTATTACCCAGGCTACATTAGCTATGACTGCTATGCATCTTCCCCATCATAACTATCATTTTCTCACCATGGTTTATGTTGGCCATTTTGGCTCACATACCAAGCTTCTACCTAGTTTGAAAAGATGAGTAGGGTCCTAATTGATGAATGGATCAGGTGGCTATGAGAGAGCCCAACATTGCAAGTGAAAGGATCTAGGTAGTTTTTCATGGTATAGAGTAGTTGTAGGAACAGATCTAGAAAAGGCCTAAGTTTACACATCTTTAATTTTTAGGCCAAGTGTTAACATTCATATTTTCTTTGACAAAAGTGTTCCACACAAAACCCATGGCAAAAGTACAAGGCTTATTTATTTCAAGAAGTTTTGTTCTACTTTATTTGACTAAGTATTGGAATTATTTCAAGGTTAATTCTTTAGGGATTTTTTTTGGGACTTTTATTCAAGTATCAGGAATTATTTTGAATATTTTGTCTGAAACAATTTCCTCGAAGGGTCATTTCTTTGAGTAGGTCCTTTTAATTTTTTTTAAGGGCACTTTTTACAATGAAGTATCCAGTACACTTTTTTTGAAAGGTACTTTTATATTTTGTAAAAGGTCCTTTTGGTAGCAAGTGTCCCAAACATTTTTCTTGAAAGGTCTTTTCTCAGGAAAATTATCCATTTAAAATTCTTGAAGGATATCTTGCAAGCAAAGTGTCCTTCCCAAAAGGTCCAAAGCATTTTTTCTAAAGGACCATTCCAAAGTTCCAAAGGGCACTTTTCAAAATTCCAAAGAGTAATTTTCTTAGGAAATGCTCTGTTGTCCCCCAAAAATATCACTCATTTTTGGGACAACATTTGAACTTTTTTGGTCCTACAGACCAAAATTGTCTCTTCCCTTTTCAAAATTTGTCCTGGGCATTTAAATTCCTCATTTTTCAAGCTTCTCAAAAATCTATGGACTCTACAGGCTAGAATCTACAGACTATGCAGGCTAAAATCTACAAAATTTGCAGGCTTAAATCTATGGACTCTACAGGCTTGAATCTATGGACTCAGTAGGAAGAGAAATCTATGGACTCTATAGGCAGGTTCATTTTTATAGGTTCAAAGGCTTCTACAGGTGGATTCAATGAAAAGAATCAGTTTCCAACACTTAGTCATTTTCAAGATTAGTTCAACACTTTGGTTCAATAAAAAATCTCCATCGACAAACATCTAAGCAAAGAAGGCTTGAACCGTTGAACCATTGAACCACTTTGGTTCAAAGGTTCAACTAGTTCAAAGTTCAATAGGTTCAACGCTTTCATTTCAATGACAGGTTCAATCAAAGGAATGGTTCAATGGCTTGGTTCAACCAAGCGGTTCAACACTTTGTTTCACTCAATTGGTTCATCCGCTTTGTTTCAATGCTTTGGTTCATCCTTTAGTTCAATCAAATGGTTCGTCAGTTGGTTCAAAAGCTTCATTTGAACCAAAGCTTGGTTCAATAGTTGGTTCAATGCTTCGATTCATTCAGTTGGTTCATCAGCTTGAACCATCAACTTGAACCATTTTGGTTCAAAACTTCACCAAAGCATTACCAAGGAGCATAGACAAACAGGTTCACCAAGGAGCATAGACAAACAGGTTCAGGTCTACACAGACGCCGGCGTCGGTCAGGAGCGACCGACGTCGGTCAGTTGCAGTTCAGAGGCACCGACGTCGGCAATATGGTCGGCCGGCGACGGTCACAGGCGAACAGGCAGGAACCGACGTCGGTTACCTGCGTGTCCAGAAAGCTGTTTTCGAGGACAGAAGCGAGTGTTTGCATGATGAGTTTGAGTTGTAGACTCAAGCTCACGCCTCTATTGTTAGCAATATTATTTTTAGAGCCCTTGTTGAAGAGGCTTAACTGTTTGTTGTAAGAGCATGCTCAAGTTTCCTATTTCTATATGTAGGAGAGATCTTCTAAGCTATTGTATGATGATGAGAGAGAGAGTGTAATTGAGTACTAGTAGAACATTGTGAATGTTTGAAGGACTGTACTTGAGAGAGAGCTCTTAAGGAATAGAGATCTAGTGAGAGATCTTGTGTGCATCTGAGAGAGGTGTGGAAGAACAAAGTTCTTCATTTGTATTCCTATTGTAAAGAGTTTTTAATACAAGTTTTCAGGGTGTTTTCTTGTATATCTTGTTCTGTGCTATTTATCATTTCAATTACTTATCTATCTGTTTATTTCTGCATTCATTGCTTTCATAAGTGTAATCCATTGTTGGTTGATCCCCAACAAGTGGTATCAGAGCTCAGGTTCACTAACAGGTGGTTCAGATCTGTGTAGTGTGTTCGGATTACAGGTTGCTCATAGGGATTTCTGTTTGAGTGGGAGAAGCAATGGCAGAGGAAAGTAAGTTGAGAATGGAAAAGTTTAATGGCAAGAACTATCAGCACTGGAGAATGCAGATAGAGGACTATCTGTATCAGAAGGATCTTTACTTACCGTTAGGTGGGATAGCAAAGAAGCCCAAGGACATGGAGGATGAAGAATGGGAAGTTCTTGACAGAAAGGCTCTTGGGTCTATAAGACTGAGTCTGGCCTCCACTGTGATATCTAATTTGTCACAGGCAAAAACTACGGTAGAGTTAATGACCACGTTAGCAAATTTGTATGAAAAACCCTCCGCTTCAAACAAGGTATATTTGATGAAGCAATTATTTAATTTGCATATGCAAGAAGGTGGATCTGTTTCTAATCACCTGAATGATTTCCATGGTATTGTTAATCAGTTAAGCTCTGTTAATATTACATTTGAAGATGAAATAAAGGCTCTTTTAATTTTATGTTCTTTGCCTGAAAGCTGGCATGGCTTGGTAATGGCAGTTTCTAATACTGCTTCTGCTTCGAATATTTTAAAAGTAGAGGATGTGGTTAGTGTTATTTTGAATGAGGAAATTCGCAGGAAAAGCACAGAAGAGACTTCTGGGACATCCGGGAACGCTTTAAATCTCGAGAGCAGAGGAAGGCAAAAAGAAAGGAGCAAGAGGAGATCAAGATCTAAGTCTAAGGGAAGAGGCAGATCCAAATCCAGGAATGGCAGAAGGCCACAATGCTGGAACTGTGGAAAGTTGGGGCACATAAGCAGAGATTGCTGGTCAAAGCCTAAGGAGGATAATCAGCATGAAGGAAAGGAAGAGACAAAGGTTGCAGGTATTGCACAGGATGCTCTTATTTTCTCTTTGCATAATAACATAGAATCTTGGGTATTAGATTCTGGTGCGTCTTTCCATGCTACCCCTAACAGAGAATATTTCAGTGACTATGTCCATGGAGATTTTGGAATAGTATACTTGGGGGATGATGAGCCTTGCAAGATTATTGGCAAAGGTAAAGTGCAGCTAAAGATGCAGAATGGCAACACATGGGTGTTGAGGGATGTGATGCATGTTCCTAGTTTGAAGAGAAATCTGATTTCTGCAGGTAAGCTTGGTGATGAGGGTTGTACAGTAACTCTCACAGCAGATTCTTGGAAAGTGACCAAGGGTGCACTTGTTATGGCCAGAGGTAAGAGAGAAGGTACTCTCTATTTGTGTAATTGTATTACTAACAAATCTCCTTCAGTTTTATCTACTTCAGATGTGGATGCTAAATTGTGGCACTCAAGGCTTGGCCACATGAGTGAGAAGGGGATGTCTATCCTTAAGTCTAAAGGTATGCTTTCAGATTTGAAAAGTATGGATCTAGAATTTTGTGAGCATTGTGTGTTTGGAAAACAGAAAAGGGTTAGTTTTCTAAAGACTGGGTCTACTAAGAAAAGGTAGAAGTTGCAGCTTGTTCACACAGACGTGTGGGGACCGGCTCATGTAGCCTCTATTGGCGGATCACAGTACTATGTTACATTCATAGATGACGCCACAAGAAAGGTATGGATCTACTGTATTAAAAAGAAATCTGATGTTTTTGAGACTTTTAAGATATGGAAAGCCATGGTTGAGAATGAAACAGGCAAAAGATTAAAGTGCTTGAGATCCGATAATGGTGGTGAGTTCTGCAGTCTTAAGTTCAAATTGTATTGTTACATAAATGGAATCCGTAGGCAAAGGACGGTTCCAAGGACACCTCAGCAGAATGGTATTGCTGAAAGGATGAACAGGACTATTATGGAGCGTGAAAGATGTATGAGATTGCATGCAGGGTTGCCCTTAGAGTTTTGGGCAGAAGCAGTTGACACCGTAGTGTACCTGATCAACAGAGGACCCTCTACAGCTCTGGATGGTGGAATTCCAGAAGAGGCATGGATAGGTAAAAAGGTTGATCTTTCATATCTCAAAGTTTTTGGTTATAAAGCCTTTGTGCACATAGATAAGGAAAATAGAAAAAAGCTTGATGCTAAGTCTATGAGGTGCACGTTTATAGGCTATGGCTCAGATGATTTTGGTTTCAGATTTTGGAATCTAGGAACTAACAAGGTAATTAGGAGCCGTGATGTTGTTTTCAATGAAAGAGTGATGTACAGTGATCAGACAAGGAAGCTAGATCAAGCTGGGCAGAGCAATAATGAGTTAGACGAAGTTATGGTCCAAAATGAGCTCGCGGGAAAAAGAAATAATCACTTACAGGAAAACACAGAGACCGACGTCGGCAGGTTTGGCACCGGCGTCGGCAATACAGAAACCGATGTCGGTCATACAGAGACCGACGTCGGCAGACCAGGCACCGGCGTCGGCCAGGAAGAACCGACGTCGGCCAGTAACAGGTCTACAGGTGGCCGAGGTCGGTCACTGTCAGAAAATTTGGGTGGACAGATTGTGGAAAACGAGTCCAAGACACCAATCAGGAGGTCTGAAAGGGTAAGTAAGCCTCCAATTAGATATTCTCCTTCTTTATATTATTTATTACTAACCGATGGTGGAGAACCAGAAAGTTTTGAAGAAGCTTTACAGGTAGAGTCCAGGAGTAAGTGGGAGCATGGCATGATTGAGGAGATGGAGTCCTTAAGAGAGAACCAAACATGGGATTTGGTTGAATTGCCAGCTGGTAAGAGAACACTGAAGAACAGGTGGACTTACAGGTTGAAGGAAGGCGAGGATGGTCAGAGGAGATACAAGGCCAGATTGGTTGTAAAAGGATTTGCACAAAAGCCAGGTATTGACTTTGGCGAGATTTTTTCTCCAGTTGTTAAGATGACTTCTATAAGGGTTGTATTGTCTTTGGTTGCTTTTGAGGATTTGCATCTCGAGTAGCTAGATGTTAAAACAGCATTTCTTCATGGAGATTTAGATGAGGAAATTTACATGGAAAAGCCAGAAGGTTTCGAGGTCAAGGGTAAGGAGAAACTAGTGTGCAGGTTAAAGAAAAGCTTGTATGGCCTCAAGTAAGCTCCAAGGCAATGGTACTTGAAATTTGACAGGTTTATGACTGAGCATGGTTTCAGTAGGTGTCAATCAGACCATTGTGTATATTTTAAGAGATTTGATAACGGTAGATACATTATTCTATTGTTGTATGTAGATGACATGCTGGTTGCAGGGTCTCACATGCAGGACATCTCAGAGCTTAAAGTGAAGTTAGCTCAAACGTTTGCCATGAAGGATTTGGGAGCAGCTAAGCCTTGGCATGAGCATTAAGAGAGACAGAGAAAATCACAGGTTGATATTGTCTCAAGAAGATTATGTGGACAAGGTGTTGAAACGGTTCAACATGCAGGATGCGAAACCGGTAAGCACACCTTTGGCAGGATGTCATGTCCCCTTTTCAATTGACATGTTCTGAGTTCATGGTTAGCCTATTATGCGACCTTCGTAGGCTAATAAGATGGATAGAGGGTCATAATGGAGCTTGGCTCGACTTTGATTCATAGGATTTCTTCATTTGATTTTCATTCAGTGTTTTTCAGACACATTTGGCTTGAGCTCCTACTTTTTAGGGATATTTGATATGCAGCGGAGCGCCTTTATTGTGGCATGGTTATGTGCGGAATCACTCCCTGATTCACTAGCTTCGATCGGTTTGTGGATCCGACATGTATTGAGGGAGATATTAATATTTGATTGATTTAATCAAATATTAATTATTTAGCCTATTTTTATTAGAAACCCTAATTCTAATTTAAGAAACCCTAATTAGGGCAAGCATATCTTTTGAGGGTATAAGGGTTTCTCATGGAGGCCATTGTTCATTATGCTATTGATTATTGATTATTGAAAATTGAAGAATTTCTTCTGTGAAGACTGAGCCTAGGGTTCAAGGATTCCATCTGCATTGGAGAACGTTCCCTCTTCAGTGTGTGCAATTAAGAGGCTGTGAAATATCAGCTGATCTATTGCCAAAGTGAGAGATAGCTTCATCCAGAAGTTATCACAGAATTTCAGGTTTGAGAGATAACTTCACACAGAAGTTATCACAGATATTCCAGGTATTTATTGCTTTATGTTTTGATTCAATAAATTATACATCTAGAGATCTACTGTGCTAGAGACAGATATCTTCAGATCAGGGGTTGAAACAGGGAAGTTGTGCTTAATTGGCAGCCGTACAGAATCCGTACGGGTTCGTACAGACCAGTGCAGGAACCGACCTCGGCAGGCAGAGGGTTTTCAGTGACCGACATCGGTCGACTGAAGACCGATGTCGGCAGAAATCTGACCAGCAGAGACCGACGTCGGCGAGATATCGACCGACGACGGCGACTGTGTGTCGAAACAGAAGGGCCGAGACCTTCCAGAACTCAATTTGCACTTCCAGATTTGCAAAGCCAGGGTTTTCAAGACTGTATTTTGTATTTATATGCATATTAGAGGACTGCAATTGTAATAATTTACAAGGACAAGTGATACAATCTATAATTTGTTATTAAAAGACTATATTATTGTGATCTTTTTGAATTTATTCAACAACGATTATATCTTGGTTCAGATTTTTGTGTTGCTATATTTCCTGTTTAGAAGGGGATATCACAGTGGTATCAGAGCTTTGGTCTTTGGTATCAGTTTTTTGTGCAGATAAGAGAGCCCCTAAGTAAGGGACATTACAGTGGTATCAGAGCTAAATTCTGCCAGCCTGAGGGTCTATAGATCTTATGCAGCCACAAGAGTTGGGACCACACAGGTATAACACACGCAGCCGAGCCTTTCTTGAAGGTATCCAGTTGTTAGATCAGAGACCGATCATCATGAGTGACAGACGTGAGGGCAGCCCACCCAGGGGCCACAGGTATGATGCTGATCAGGCCACCAGAGAGTTTCAGCGTGTTATGATTACAAGCCAACAGCAGATGGCTCAGACACTACAGGGACTTATGACCATGTTAGAGAGAATGAACGCCCCTGATGGACAGAACAGGGACCAAAGAGATGACAGGAGTGCTACGGTTGATCAGAGACCACAGCAGACTCACTCCAGAACAGCTGATAGACCTACACGCCCTTCATTTATTCAAGAAGAACCAGAGGTACCAACAGATGAGGAGGCAGGGAATTCTCCATTTGTAGATGTTTACATGGCTGCAAATGATGAGTGGGACTTATTACCTCCTCATATCTAGGAGAGAACAACCTTTGATCGTTTTGTCAATTTGAGGAGAGAGCACTATAGATTGGCTAGACAGGACAGGAGACCTAGAGTCCAATTCAGTGAGCTGCAGAAGGCTACTGGTAAGCTTTCTTTGACTACTTTTGACGGCAGCGGTAAGATGACAGCTCAAGCTTGGGTTCATAAGCTTGACACCTTTTTGGCGTTGAGACCAATGTCAGAGATAGATGCCATCAAATACGCCACTTTGCACTTAGATGGAGTAGCACATGATTGGTGGTACCATGGTATGGTAACACTTCAGCATAATCAAGTGACAGAGTACCAGGACTTTGTGGATAGATTGGTTGAGCGGTTTGACAGGAGAGATCCCGAGGTTTACTTCCGAGATCTGGCACAGTTGAGACAAACAGGTAGCTTGGAGTCCTTCATTGGTGAGTTTCAGAGATTAGCAGTCATGGTACCCAATATTTCAGAGCGTAGATTGGTAGTTCTCTTCATAGAGGGATTGACAGAGCCATTGAGGGGTTGGATCAAAGCCTTTGATCCTCCTTCATTACAGGTAGCTATGAGGAAGGCACGTGATATGGAGATGGCAGCCCCATCCAATAAATCTAACACCAAAGGTACTTCTTCTTCTAGAGACCATAAGCACTCCCACGGGGATACGGAGAGACCGGATTTTAACATAGATAAATCCGGAGTTAAAAATGATTCAAAGGCCAATCCAGCAGCACCACCTTTAGATCGTGAGGCGCTTAATGATCTACGTAGGAAGAAGCTTTGCTTCTACTGCAAAGGACCATATGATATCCATCATGATTGTCCTTTGAGGCCTAAGGGCAAGGCGAATCGTATGATGTGGATATATTATGAGGATTTGGATCCTGAGGATTTCGAATAGCATAACAGTTCTGAGGGGGCAGAGGCAGAGGCTTCAGGGCCTAATGCAGAGGCAGAGTTAGAGCTTCACCTACAGGAGGCACGCATATCCAGCATACAGTCGGATGAGTCATTCAGACTCCGTGGAGTTTTGGCAGGGCAGAAGGTTATCACCCTTCTTGATACAGGAGCCACTCACAATTTCATAGATGCTAGATTTGTGGAGAAGCGTGGACTCACTACTGAAGATTTTGAGGGCATCAGAGTTAAGGTAGCCGATGGTCACACTCTTAAGTGTGAGCATATGATTAAAGACCTCCCATTGCGCTTGAACAACTATGAGTTCAAGGCTGATTATTATGTGGTAAACATGGGGGATATAGACTTAGTCTTGGGTATGAAGTGGCTTCATTCATTTGAGGAAGTTACTCTTCGTCTCAAGGACATGGAGGTTCTCTTTAATGTTGATGGGACGACACATATTCTTAAGGCAATACGGGGTAGCAGCTTCAGATATATGTTTTTTCATCGGATGGAGGTACCTATACCACATAACATGATGGAGGGTGATGACGAGAGCACATTGGCACCAACACAGGAGAGGTACGAGGACGAGCTTGGTCTTGAGGTGAGTTCAGTTTAGGAGTTATCACATGTGGTGAGGACTCAACTTTCTGTTACAGCCGGGACACAGGTTGATGATGATATGACTATGTCTAGCCTTCACAATCTAGTTTTAGATATTATTCAGGTACGGAGTTTGCTTGCATCTTTTCATTTATGGATTGGATGTTGGGATGGACATGGCATGGGGTTCATGTTAATTGACAGTGGTGAAGATCCTAACTACATTTGGGATCCAGGTGGATTGATTGATTTGTCATTCAGTGATTGCTTGAGGGCAAGCAATTCCAGGAGGGGCGGATTGTCATGTCCCCTTTTCAATTGACATGTTCTGAGTTCATGGTTAGCCTATTATGCGACCTTCGTAGGCTAATAAGATGGATAGAGGGTCATAATGGAGCTTGGCTCGACTTTGATTCATAGGATTTCTTCATTTGATTTTCATTCAGTGTTTTTCAGACACATTTGGCTTGAGCTCCTACTTTTTAGGGATATTTGATATGCAGCGGAGCGCCTTTATTGTGGCATGGTTATGTGCGGAATCACTCCCTGATTCACTAGCTTCGATCGGTTTGTGGATCCGACATGTATTGAGGGAGATATTAATATTTGATTGATTTAATCAAATATTAATTATTTAGCCTATTTTTATTAGAAACCCTAATTCTAATTTAAGAAACCCTAATTAGGGCAAGCATATCTTTTGAGGGTATAAGGGTTTCTCATGGAGGCCATTGTTCATTATGCTATTGATTATTGATTATTGAAAATTGAAGAATTTCTTCTGTGAAGACTGAGCCTAGGGTTCAAGGATTCCATCTGCATTGGAGAACGTTCCCTCTTCAGTGTGTGCAATTAAGAGGCTGTGAAATATCAGCTGATCTATTGCCAAAGTGAGAGATAGCTTCATCCAGAAGTTATCACAGAATTTCAGGTTTGAGAGATAACTTCACACAGAAGTTATCACAGATATTCCAGGTATTTATTGCTTTATGTTTTGATTCAATAAATTATACAGCTAGAGATCTACTGTGCTAGAGACAGATATCTTCAGATCAGGGGTTGAAACAGGGAAGTTGTGCTTAATTGGCAGCCGTACAGAATCCGTACGGGTTCGTACAGACCAGTGCAGGAACCGACCTCGGCAGGCAGAGGGTTTTCAGTGACCGACATCGGTCGACTGAAGACCGACGTCGGCAGAAATCCGACCAGCAGAGACCGACGTCGGCGAGATATCGACCGACGACGGCGACTGTGTGTCGAAACAGAAGGGCCGAGACCTTCCAGAACTCAATTTGCACTTCCAGATTTGCAAAGCCAGGGTTTTCAAGACTGTATTTCGTATTTATATGCATATTAGAGGACTGCAATTGTAATAATTTACAAGGACAAGTGATACAATCTATAATTTGTTATTAAAAGACTATATTATTGTGATCTTTTTGAATTTATTCAACAGCGATTATATCTTGGTTCAGATTTTTGTGTTGCTATATTTCCTGTTTAGAAGGGGATATCACAGTGGTATCAGAGCTTTGGTCTTTGGTATCAGTTTTTTGTGCAGATAAGAGAGCCCCTAAGTAAGGGACATTACACAGGACATTTCAAGTTAAGCAAAGAACAATGTCCCAATTCACATGATGAGGTAGAGTACATGAACAAGGTTCCATATTCTTCCGCAGTAGGAAGTTTGATGTATGCAATGGTGTGTACTAGACCAGATATTGCCCAAGCAGTGAGAGTAGTAAGCAGGTATATGGCCAATCCAGGAAAGGAACATTAGAAAGCAGTACAATGGATCCTTAGATATCTGAGAGGAACCAGCAGTAGACACTTATGCTATGGAGGTTCAGATACATCTCTACATGGCTATGTAGATTCAGATATGGCAGGGGATTTGGATGGCAGGAGGAGCACCACAGGTTATGTTTTTACTGTAGGTGGAACGACAGTTAGTTGGATTTTTAAGTTGCAGAAGGTTGTAGCCTTGTCAACTACAGAAGCAGAATACATTGCAGCTACAGAAGCTAGCAAGGAAATGATATGGATGACACGGTTCATGGAAGAGCTTGGAAGGGAGCAAGGGAGTTGCAGATTGCATAGTGACAGTCAGAGTGCAATCCACTTGGCTAAGAACTCAGCTTTCCATTCTAGAACCAAGCACATACAGCTAAGGTACCACTTCATACGGCAGGTATTGGAAGATGGTGAGTTGAAGCTGGAGAAGATCCATACAGACATGAATCCTGCGGATATGCTAACAAAGCCGGTTACTAAGGAGAAGTTGAATCTTCATTCAACTTCTATTGGTCTTCATAATTGAGTTGAAGATGGAGGAGCTAGAAGATCTTGCTGTATAGGTATTGGTGCAGCTGGTTTATCTCCAAGTGGGAGATTGTTAGGAGTGTGGAGCTAAAAGCTTCACCAAGGAGCATAGACAAACAGGTTCGGGTCTACACAGACGCCGGCGTCGGTCAGGAGCGACCGACGTCGGTCAGTTGCAGTTCAGAGGCGCCGACGTCGGCAATATGGTCGGCCGGCGACGGTCACAGGCGAACAGGCAGGAATCGACGTCGGTTACCTGCGTGTCCAGAAAGCTATTTCCGAGGACAGAAGCGAGTGTTTGCATGATGAGTTTGAGTTGTAGACTCAAGCTCGCGTCTCTATTGTTAACAATATTATTTTTAGAGCCCTTGTTGAAGAGGCTTAACTGTTTTTTGTAAGAGCATGCTCAAGTTTCCTATTTCTATATGTAGGAGAGATCTTCTAAGCTATTGTATGATGATGAGAGAGAGAGTGTAATTGAGTACTAGTAGAACATTGTGAATGTTTGAAGGACTGTACTTGAGAGAGAGCTCTTAAGGAATAGAGATCTAGTGAGAGATCTTGTGTGCATCTGAGAGAGGTGTGGAAGAACAAAGTTCTTCATTTGTATTCCTATTGTAAAGAGTTTTTAATACAAGTTTTCAGGGTGTTTTCTTGTATATCTTGTTCTGTGCTATTTATCATTTCAGTTACTTATCTATCTGTTTATTTCCGCATTCATTGCTTTCATAAGTGTAATCCATTGTTGGTTGATCCCCAACAATCAAATGGTTCGTCAGTTGGTTCAAAAGCTTCATTTGAACCAAAGCTTGGTTCAATAGTTGGTTCAATGCTTCGATTCATTCAGTTGGTTCATCAGCTTGAACCATCAACTTGAACCATTTTGGTTCAAAACTTGGTTCATCGGCTTGGTTCAACAGAGTGGTTCAACAGATTGGTTCAACGTTTGGTTCAATCAAATGGTTTAATGGCTTGGTTCAACCAAGCGGTTCACTCAGACCATTCAAAAGAGTGGTTCAAATGCAAAAGTTCAAATAAGCCTCCCAAAGGATAAGTGCCCTTGCAGAGGGCACTTAGTCAACAAAAGTACCCTTCGAAAGGGTCATTTTCAAAGAAGGCTACAAAGGTAAATTCTTTTAGAAATTTTATTTAAGGTGAACAAAGGCATAATTCTTTTGGACTTTTATTCGAAGAAATTCCTTTGGATAAAAAGTCTGAAAGAATTCAGACAGGCTGTGGGAAGAAAGCCCGAAGGAGTTTTTCAAAGTTGAAGAACAAAATGATAATTCTCACAGACTTTTTGTCTGTGGGAATTAGTCCGTGAACTTTTTATTTGTGAGAGAAGCTGTGGGAGGAAATCGTGAAGGAATTCACAAAGACCAAAGCAAATAGAATAATTCCATGGACTTTTTGTCCATGAAAAATTTCCACAAACATTTTATTCATGGGAAAATTCCCACAGAGAAAGCCTGGGGAAAATGCCCACCAAAATTGTCCATAGGAAATATCTACATGAAATGTCCATGAAGACTCTAAGGAAAAGGCTATTGAAGGACCCCACAGGGCAGGTGCCCTTGTGGGGGACTCTCGGCTGCCAAATTGAAGGGTCACCTTCCCTTTGGGAAGATGTAAAACCAAAAATTTGAAAGGTCACCTTCCCTTCAGAAGGATGAAAAATAGGAAAGTTGAAGAAGGACCAAGGGGTGACACGCCCGAAGACGTCAAATTCAAGAAAATGAACTAGCCGTTGAAAATGTAGTGACAGGCACGCGAACTTCAATTTCAAAGCTCATAAAATAGCCATTGATCCTTGTGATCTACAGACCTGAATGCATTCACAGGCTTTAAGGCCAAGACCAACAGAAAGTGAGGAAGGAATAGAACAACAAATTGAATCCAGGACCCGATTCAATTAACCAAAAAAGGAGGAATGATGAAGAAGGATCAGATCACCAGGTGGACATTAAAAGTTGTAAACTTTCAATAGTGTGACTTGTTTCTTTGCATTGAAAAAAATAAATGGGTAGATGCCCCTAATTTCCAGCCTATCTTCCTAATAGTTTTCAACGCAACATGATGTGTTACTATTCCTAAGTCCTGCTTGAAGAGGCTATATAAGGGACTCTCTTTTATTGTAAATATATCTCTTTTTGACAATTAGAAATGAAACTCTACCCAAATTGAAAGGCATTACTGAGACTTTGAGCTCAGATTATTGATCATATTTTGTTATTGGATTAAGAAAGAAAGTGACTTTTCAGACTTTGTGCTGTAATATCTTTGTTGTTGGGGAAACTATTCTTATGTCTTTTTCCTTGATATATTTTCTGTTCCTTTAATTCAACAAGCAAAATTAGTGAAAGTAGTCAGGAAGGTGTCCTGAAGAGTCAACTGTGGAGAGACTTTGTGCCCCCATAATTGCCTTTAGTGTGTTTTATTTTCATTTCTATGTAAAAGACCTTGGGACGACTTTGTGCCCTCATTGTCCTTCGTATCTTACTCTTGAGAAATTCAGGTGGAGACTTTGTGCTGCATCTCAATTTGATGGTTACTATGTCCTTTGCTACATTTTGATGTTACTACTAGGAGTATTCTTGTGGTTTGCTGGATAGTACTTCTGAAAGAAGAGGAGTGCTTTCTGTCATTTCCCTTGAGTTTTTTCTTTGATTCACATGCATCATCTCTGAAAAAAGAGAGATGGATGGTTTGTCCTACCCTTGAGTATTATTATTTTGAGTATATATATATATATATATATATATATATATATAGGGAACCTCCCCTTGATGAGAGGAGAGGTCAGTCCCCTTCTGATGTGGTAAACCTATACATTTGGATGATTAATCTTCCTACTTTGGCTGATCAGACCTATTTTGCTTATCAGTACACTGATCGACAAAATATTCAACCAACAATTTTTGGTGACTCCATTGGGGATATACATAATTCTGTGTAATTTGAAACCTTAAATTTCAGATTAAAACATCACCTGTGTCTTACCCATTATCATTATAACCCTTATCCATTATATATTATGGCAACTCCGTTACTTTTCTTACCCATTATCCATTTATAGCCTTACCATCTTCCTCCACCTTCGTTATTTTATTTGGTCTGTAAAACCAAAGCTACTGGGAAATAGTGTGCAGTTTAAAGCCTCAAGCTTTAACTAAGCAAAGTCAATTCTTTTCCATTTTTGTTTCACAATCTGGCAAATTCAAGGTATACACGAAGCCAAAGGGCTAAATGTATCATTGACCCTGTATTCGAGTTAGTACAACAAAGTGATTTTGATCTATTTCCTTCACCATCTCATCTCTAACAAACCAAGAGCTTTCCTCCTACTAAAGTCAGATCTCTATTGCCAGATAAAGTATCTACTTCTGCTATTGATAAAGCTTTGCCAATAATTATTGCTTTGAGATTTGTTATCCCTCCTTTTCATAATCCTACAATGACAGTTTAAGGCCCCTAGGGTAGTGCTTTTGGTCCTCTCAATCTTAATCCACCTCTACACGAGCTCCCACATAGTTCAAGGAAGAATTTCTCCAAATTCTATGGTGATGGAAAAGTTCATCCTGATGAACACATTTTAGCATTCAACATAGCTTTTGGAGTAATCGGAGTAGAATTTGAAGATGTAGCAGTTAGGTTTTTTATGGAGATGCTACAAGGTGCTACTGCAGATTGGTTTTATCATCTATAGGCTCGATCCATGACTAATTAGAATACTCTCAAAGATAAGTTTGAACCCAAATTCAAACCTGTAGAAGATGCACATGCACTTCTAGCTCAATTTACACAGATGAAGAAAGAGCCTTATGAGCCTATGAGAGAATTCATAGCTAAATTTGATAAATTGAGAAATAGAATTCCTGTAATTACTCGACCTACAGCTGAAAATATCAAATGTTTCTTCATTAATTCTCAGTTATCTGAAGTAAGTTATCTGACAGTTCAATGTTTGGCCATTGAGGTAGAAGATGATCTCATCTTAGCAGGGAAGATAAGAAGAGATCCCAATAGAAATAGAGCTTCATCTTCTGAATATTCATCTACAAGCACCATAGATCCAATGGTGCAAAAATTGGCAAATGAGTTGCTTGCTCTCAAAAAGCAAATGGCTCAAGGAATGTCTTCTGCTCCTTCATACAAAAGGACATTCCCAAATCAGTCATATCAAGGCAATGCTACCAGGAATCAAGGGCAACATAATCACATTCCTCCCCCACAAGGAAAACTTGCCCTGGAAGCTCCTCTAACTAATTCAATAATGAGATATCTTAAAGCAGAATTAGAGTTCTCTTTCTAACCTAAATTGAATCAAGAAATGACACTGATCTCTTCATGGAGATCAAGAAGAATCAGTTGATGACTCCCAAATTGGTTTCCTAAACTTTCAAGATGAACCCAAAAGCAAAGGAGAAGCTTTTGATGGATCATATGCAGTGTTTACTACGTCCAAGAACCAATTAGTCTAGTAAGCTAATAAAGGGAAGACAAATGAGCAACCTCAACCGGCAATTACAATTGCTAAGCGTGGAACCACTCTGCCTTTTCATTCAAAGGATTTGGTGATCACCCAAAATGTAAGTACATAAATTTCACCTTCACCTTCTACTTCAATCTCGCAAACCAGCCCTCCTCACATCCCTCCTAAAACTCAAAAAGTTGAATTACCTTTCTCTATACCTAGCTCAATTCAACCATTTGACATAATTGATCATGTCAAAAAGACAAAAATACAAATCTCTGAATTTGAATATTTGCAAGCTAATCTTGATCAATTGGATAAGTTGGTCCAATGTGTCAAGAACCAAACCATCCCTATAAGACAAGAGGTTAAGAACATAATTCTTGATTTTCCAAAGAACATGCCCATTCCAAATAATCTTGTCATTACTCCTCCAGCTACCCATGGAAAAATAGAACCTTTCTATGTTTCCCTGTTAATAAATGGTTATCAACTCAACAATTGCATCATTGATTTTGGGGCATCTGACAATGTCATGCCTGCTAAAGTAGCTGAGTCTCTGGGTCTCATGCTGACCAAGATATTTGGGAGATGTTTCTCCATGGAGAACAAGCAAGTACCATTGTTAGGGCAAATTAAAGATGCCTAATTTACATTGGCAGCCTTTCTAGACAAGAGAATCAAGATGACTATCTTGGTGGCTGACGTCTTAGCATCCTATGGCATTTTACTTGGATGAAATTTTTAAAAGGGCATGGGAGGAGAACTAAGCATGGACCTATTTGAAGCAAGGATCCCTGTCCAAGGCGTAATGAATAAATTTCTCCTTGAAAAGGAGGCAAAATACATGGTCACCCAAACATCATCCATTGTAGTACAAATTCTGTTTGAGTCTTCAAGTAGGGGTAATTATTTCTTTACCACAGAGGATGTACATGTTTCTATAGATGAAAGTCCTGTAGCTGACAATCCAGGAATTGATCCAAACAAGACTTCAAGAGAATTGGTAGGGCACAGTATAAGTAAGGAAGGATCTTCCATCTCTAATGAAGAGAAATCTGATAGGAGATCAACTTTTGATGATGCTTCAATTTTGAAATCCAATGGCAGCAATTTTTTCACCAACGATGGAGTTGGGACTGTGTTGATATCTCCTCAAGGAGATATTCTTCCTTCATGCAGTTTGCAAGTCGGCAACACCAACAACACAGTTAGATGTGAATCTCTATTGCTCAGATTGAAGATTGCTCAAGATGAAGAAATCAAACTCCTTCACATCAAAGGAGATGCTAAGTTGATAGTTTGTCAAGAGTTTGATGTGGACAATCCAATCATATGCTCGATTGAACTAGAAGAATAACCAATTATGGTAATGGACCATGCTACTACAAATCAAAATCAGGCAAAGGAGCCCTTCACCAAGAAAGCAAGGAGTTATGGATTTCAAATTGAAGACCACATCTTGCCATGGGGCAGGAAGAAGAAAGAGTTAACATGAAGATGAAAAAAATTAGTTTCTTGGTGGAGAGCTCCATTCGCCCATCACCATTTCTGGGGACAAAATGTCTTCTTGTTGGTTTACCAAGATGGCGCACTATTTTCACTGTCTCTCAAGAAGCAGCATCTGAAATACTTCAATTCTTGAAGTATCAGATCATTTCATCTATACATATGTATATTTGTATAGTTTTTAATTCTATTTGTTTTATTTGTTTTCATTTTTGATTCCTTCCATTTATAGGTAGCATGACTTCGTAGCCCAATGGTACACATGAAGACATTGGAGATTCTAGATTCTACTCCCTTCAATTCATTTTACAATTGATAGAAGTTCCCCAACTGGAGCCAGTTATTGTCCCCTAAATAATATCACTCATTTTTGGGATAACATTTGAAATTTTTTGGTCATACAGACCAAAATTGTCTCTTTCCTTTTCAAAATTTGTCCTGGGCATTCAAATTCCTCATTTTTCAAGCTTCTCAGAAATCTATAGACTTTGCATGATAGAATCTATGGACTCTATAGGCTAGAATCTATGTACTTTGCAGGCTTAAATCTACAGACTCTACAGGCTTGAATCTACGGACTCAGCAAGAAGAGAAATCTACAGACTCTGCAGGCAAGTTCATTTCTACAGGTTAAAAGGCTTCTATAGGTGGGTTCAATCAAAAGAATCAGTTTCCAACACTTAGTCATTTTTGGTATTGGTTCAACACCTTGGTTCAATCAAAAATCTCCATCAGTAAACATCTAATTAAAGAAGGCTTGAACTGTTGAACCATTGAACCACTTTGGTTCAAAGGTTAAACGAGTTCAAAGTTCAATAGGTTCAATGCTTTCTTTTCAATGGTGGGTTCAATCAAAGGAATAGTTCAATGGCTTGGTTCAACCAAGCGGTTTAATGCTTTGTTTCACTTAGTTGGTTCATCCACTTTGTTTTAATGCTTTGGTTCATCCTTTGGTTCAATCAAATGGTTTCTTAGTTGGTTCAAAAGCTTCATTTGAACCATTGAACCAAAGCTTGGTTCAACGGTTGGTTCAATGCTTTGGTTCATTCAATTGGTTCATCGGCTTGAACCATCGACTTGAACCATTTTGGTTCAAAGCTTGGTTCATTGGCTTGGTTCAATAGAGCGGTTCAATGGAGTGGTTCAATGGATTGGTTCAATGTTTGGTTCAATCAAATGGTTCAATGGCTTGGTTCAACCAAGCGGTTCACTCAGATGGTTCAAATTCAAAAGTTCAAAGAAGCCTTCCAAAGGACAAGTGCCCTTGCGGAGGGCACTTGGTCAATAAAAGTACCCTTCAGAAGGGTCATTTTCAAAGAAGGCCACAAAGGTAAATTCTTTCAAAATTTTTGTTTAAGGCAGACAAAGGCATAATTATTTTAGACTTTTGTCTGAAGAAATTCCTTTGGACAAGAAGTTTGAAAGAATTCAGACAGGCTGTGGGAAGAAAGCCCAAAGGATTTTTTCAAAGACGAAGAACAAAAAAATAATTCTCACAAACGTTTTGTCTGTGGGAATTTATCTGTGGACTTTTTGTCTATGGGAGAAGCCGCGGGAGGAAATCTTGAAGGAATTTGCAAAGACCAAGGCAAACGAAACAATTTTGTAGACTTTTTGTCCATGAGAAATATCTGTGGACTTTTTATCCGCGGGAAAATGCCCACAAAGAAAGCTCGAGGAAAATGCTCGCGAGAATTGTCTGTAGGAAATATCTGCATGAAATGTCTGTGAAGACTCTAAGGAAAAGGCCGTCGATGGACCCTGAAAGGCAGGTGCCCTTGCGGGGGACTCTCAGCTGCCAAATTGAAGGGTCACCTTCCCTTCAGGAAGATGTAAAACCAAAAATATGAAAGGTCACCTTCCCTTCAGGAGGATGCAAAATAGGAAAGCCAAAGAAGGACCAAGGGGTGACACGCCTGAAGACGTCAAATTAAAGACATCGAACTAGCCATTGAAAACGTTGTGATGGACACACAAACGTCAATTTAAAAGCTCATAAAATAGCCATTGATCCTTGTGATCTACATACCCGAATGCATTCACAGGCTTTAAGGCCAAGACCAGCAAAAAGTGAGGAAGGAACAGAACAAAAAATTGAATCCAGGACCCGATTCAATTAACCAAAAAAGGAGGAATGATGAAGAAGGATTAGATCACCAAGTGGACATTGAAAGTTATAAACTTTCAATAGCCTGACTTATTTATCTGCATTGAGAAAAACAAATGGGTAGATGCCCCTAATTTCCAGCCTATCTTCCTAACAGTTTTCAATGCAACATGATGTGTTACTATTCCCGAGTCCTACTTGAAGATGCTATATAAGGGACTCTCTTTTATTGTAAATATATCTCTTTTTGACAATTAGAAACGAAACTCTACCCAAATTGAAAGGCATTACTGAGACTTTGAGCTCAGATTATTGATCATATTTTGTTATTAGAATAAGAAAGCAAGTGACTTTTCAGACTTTATGTTGTAATATCTTTGTTGTTGGGGAAACTGTTCTTATGTCTTTTTCCTTGATATATTTTCTATTCCTTTAATTCAACAAGCAAAATTAGTGAAAGTAGTCAGGAAGGTGTCCTAAAGAGTCAACTGTGGAGAGACTTTGTGCCCCCATAATTGCCTTTAGTGTGTTTTATTTTTATTTTTGTGTAAAGGACCTTGGGATGACTTTGTGCCCTCATTGTCCTTCCTATCTTACTCTTGAGAAATTTAGGTGGAGACTTTGTGCTGCATCTCAATTTGCTGGTTACTATGTCCTTTACTACATTTTATTGTTACTACCATGAGTATTCTTGTGGTTTGCTAAATAGTACTTTTTAAAGAAGAGGAGTGCTTTTTGTCATTTCCCTTGAGTTTTTCCTTTGATCCACATGCATCATCTCTAAAAAAAGAGAGATGGATGGTTTGTCCTACCCTTGAGTATTATTATTTTGAATATATATATATATATATATATATATATATATATATATATATATATATATATATATATATAGGGAACCTCCCCTTGATGAGAGGAGAGATCAGTTCCCTTCTAATGTGGTAAACCTACACATTTGGATGACTAATCTTCCTACTTTGGCTGACTAGACCTATTTTGTTTATCAGTACACTGATTGACAAAATATTCAACCAACATGGTCCACTTTCAAGTTTTTGAAGGGTAGTCTTCTTTCTCAAAGGGCACTTTTACAAGTTTTTAAGGGCAATTTTTAGAGGGCAAAGGACCAAGGAAGAATTATTCGGACATCTTTTCTGAAATAATTAATCAAGGTAAGGATTAGGCAAATGAATTCCTTTGGAAAAAGAGTTCCACATAAAGCTCAAAGGAATTATTCAACAAAAGGTCTAAAGGAAATAGCCATTTGATTTCAAAAGGTCTTGGGCATCCCCATAGACATCAAATTCAAGCTCCTTAAACTACTCATTTAGATTTGAAAATCTAGATACATTCATGCTAATGTCAAGTTTAAGCTTGAAAAAATAGGTCCTTTTGAGCTTAAATTTGATGGTCACGTGAATGTCAAATGATGTCTCATAGACCATCAATTTTTGGATCATGAAGCATCCATTGGGCTTCAAATAATGGGTCCTAGAAAGATCAATGGTCCTCACTCGATCATACATTTCAATCCAATAGAGCGAGCTGAGTCAAAATGGTCAATGAACCTCAAGGGTAAAGGTATGATGAACAACTAGCAGAAGCACATTTGACTAGAAAAAGATTGATAGATTGTGGGTATCCATACACAAGTAGATCAATGGTGTGAATCAAGAATCTATATTGGCTTTCAATGACCAATCAAAACAAAGGAGAGCCCAAATGACTTAGGTAGAGGTTGAAAGGTTGGTTTTTCAACCAAGGCAAGTAAGCATGATGGAGCCAAGCTTGATTAAAATTAATTTGGGGTAAAGAGTGAATATTTCAAGATTAGATGGTACCATTGGGAACATACAAAGTAAGACACATGAACTCAATGGCCATCACTAAAGCCAACCATAGGGAAATGACCTTTCTCCCCATTTGGGCATACATAAACAAACTAGTAATAATTAGTTTTGCATTAGGATAAATGAAAAGGAATTGATCCCACTATTACAGTCATTATGAAGCATCACAAAAAATATTGTAGTGATGCAATGGATTGGGGTGACCTAGATCAATCAAATGGTCTGAATGAGCATATTTGTAGAAGTAGTTTTAATAACTTTTTAAAGGGATTTAAATTTACTTGATTCCTGATTGAAAACCAAAACTACCTCTCTCTTGCTTCCCTTCTATTATAAATATAGCCTTCAAGCTATTGTTTTTCATCCCTCAAGTTAGTATGACTAGACTCTACCATAATTATATTCGATACCTCTTGGAATAGTGATTAGAGTATTTTACAGTCATTTTCTAATCTATATTTAGTGTTATGTATTTATTTAATATACAATTGTGAATTTTATCTTCCTTTTGTAGGTCCAAACTCAACCTAGGTTCTACAAACCTTCTTTGTAAGTTGTATAGTGTGTCTTAGCATTGATTTCTCAAAGAAATAGTGAACAATCGAACTTAAGTATCTCTAACCATACCTTATTTACATTGTTCCCTATATGAGTGCATCAAACATACCTCTATACAAAATAATAGTGCATAGAAGAATAATGAGCATTGCATTATTTTATTTTGTATTTCATTAGTGTGTTAAATATTCCAAGTTCAAGAGTGGATCTATTAAATTCTTGGTGCATCATCATAGCTTAAAGTAGGTTTTCCATTTATGTAACTCATCTCTTTTCACCCCAACCAGTATTAAGTTTTATAAGAGAAGGTCCAAAATGATGCATTAAAAGAGCTAGCCTCATTAAAAATCCTATAGGTTTAGTATAGATATATGCAACCCTCAACCTTAGACCATTCCCATGTTAGTCCAGGTTTGGAAGTAGGATTTGAACACTCCTTTTAGCTAGGGTGCAACCTGGAGTGCTAATAGTTTTGGCATGCTTGGTGGAACCACTAATCTTGTATATATGATTATAGTAGTAAGTTTTAGAGTTTTATTTCTAGTCTTACATAATATTTTATGCCCCCCAGAGTTATCACAAGATCATCCACAAAAATTAAGGGAATATATTTGTCTGAGTTACCTTTACAATCAAGAAGGAAAAAGAAGGCCCCTCAGCCAAAGCTTACACCTACCCCTCTTGTTCTGCCTATTATTTCCTAAAATCCTCTTGTTCAAGCCAATATTGTTTAGTGAAACACTATTATAAACCCCATACCTTAGATGGCCATTCCTAGGAGGCAAGATTTTGTCTCATTCAATGGTGGTATTCCTTTGAATCTCACTCAATGGGATGATATTCCAAGCTCAGATTTAAAGGCTCTTACCTATCATACAGGAGAAAATATTGTTACTCCTTTAGACCATATTTTTGATATTGCTAACCTTTGTTCAGTGCATCATATAACTCAAGAAAATGTAGCAATGAGGTTGTTAGCAACCTCTCTCAAAGGGAAAGCACTCCATTGCTATAGAGGTTTTCCCCCCACATTAATAAATAGTGGGGATGAGTTAGTAGAGCTAATGTGTAAGAAATTTGAAGACAAGAGTGATCATCTTTAACTTGTGGAGCAGTTCACAATAATCAAGAGATTCCCCAGTGAGTTCATGGTGGATTTCATCAATAGATTCTAGAAAACTTGGGGCAAAATTCTTAAGATAATTAAGCCTATGCCCAACTATGATTTTATATACTATTTGAAGGCTCTCAAATCAGATGTAGCTATAATGATTTAATCCATGGGAGGGAATATCCTACCTAGAGATTTTGAAGTAATAATTAGGGATAAAAATTGCCTCATACAAGCAAACAAGTTGGCTCCAATGCCACCAATGCCTCTCTTTCTAGAAATACATCCTCCTACTCTAATTATTGTTCTAGTTATAGAATAATTTTTTTTTTGTCAAATATAAGGTGAACAAACCGATAGATTGAGGAAGATAAAGAGTCTCCTCAAAGCCTATAAAAACAAATTAGTTGCAATGTAGAGGAAATAGGCTCCACCATATAGGCCATACCAGAATAATAATAATTTTTTTTAGTATAATAGGCCACCCTATCAAATCAATCAGTAAGCACAAGGGAAAAATCCTTAGTTAAGGCAACATAATCCCAATGCTCCAATTAATTCTAGAGTTGTTGTGCCAACTTAGAACAACTATACTCAAGAAGGTCCATGGCAGTCAGAGAGACAATCCAATGAGATGGTGATGGAAAATATTAGAGACATGTATCAAGACCTTGATTGGTAGCATTCTCCTTCATTTCATAATCATGACATGCTGCTTCCTCCACCATAAGCCCCCTAAGAAAGTTAGGATAACATGCCTACCATGTCATGATTAGAAGCTCAGAGCTAGTAGTAATAAAGCATGAGTAGGGCACCTGATAATACCACATGCATGAATTTCCAAGAAGGGGAATATGTGTTTGAGCATGTATTAGCCAATATGGGACAAGCCCATAGGACAATTGAATTAGTGGAAACTTAGACAAGAGCTAAGAAAAGGATGTCAGAGGATAACTTAGGGTAACCTAGGGCTTCCACATCATCTCTTTAGAATAGTTAGTAACCCACTTCTTCAGATACAACTGCTAAATATCTTGCAAATCAACAAGTACCCCAATCCCATGGATAGAAATAGAGGTCCCCTTTCATTCCTCATGTTACTCAAATGCTGAGTGATGCCTCCACCCCCAAAGGGCAGTCCAAAGGTATTAGTCTTCCTTTTAATATTGTGGATAATTTAAATAAGGATAATATAACTATGTCCATGTATGATTCTCTATCTATCCTTGGGCAAAAGGAGATTCTCCATCAAAATATATCTAAAATTTATCAAGTGGAAAAAATGGTTGATAAAGTGAATGTTGTTTTCATCAATAATAGTCATCCTAACGAAGCCCTTAGCCAAGTTACCAATCAAGTTCCTAGCACAAGCCAACCTCAAAATGTTTTACCTCCTCCTCAGGTTGTAAATCCTCCCCCATTTTATCTGTCAGTCATCATAGGGGATTTTTTGGTGCACAGTTTCATGATTAACTCAGGTGCTTTGACCTCAGTGAGGCCTAAAGCCATAATAGACAAACTTGGGATCAAATATGTGTCTAATAAAAAGGGTGTGCTCCAATTGGATGGCTCCCCTACTAAGATATTAGGCATCTTGAAGGATATTTAGATCACCTTAATTAAATTTCCAAATTGTGTCATTATTCAAGATGTGATGGTGGTAGACCTACCCCCCTATTTTCCCCTATGCTTGTCTAGGGACTTTACTGCTAATATTGGGGGATATTTTTCATCTGATTGGTTGTACATTGTTTTTAGAACTAGGTATGGGATGAAAGTCACCATAAGGTCTAAACCTATATCCAAGTTCCACTTAGAGCCCTACATGACCAATCTTGCAAATTCTAATTGTGCCATATTTGAGGAGGTTGGAGAGGTTATTGAACAAGAACCCCTTAGTCATCTAAAAGGCATCTCAGATCTAACTTAGATGAGTAAGCAGTTGATAACCATGGATTTGATTCATATAATATCATTGAAGAGACAAACTTGGGAGTGTACTATATGCATGAGGAAGGTGTTGTAATACCTTCCTTAACTAGTACTACTCAAGAAGAAGATGACATATGAACTTTGTTCTTTGATAGATCAGGGTCAAAGAATGGAAACATAGTGGGAGCCATGTTAGTTTCACCCTTAGTTCAAAAGTACCATTTTGTTGCAAGACTCCAATTTACTTGCACCTCAAATATGATTGAATATGAAGCTCTTTTACATGGTTTGCAAGAAGCAATGAAGAGATGTATCTAGCTCCTTAAAGTTAAGGGTAAAAACAAGCTTGTAATAAAATAGGTGGTGGGCCTAAGTACAATCAAGAGTCACCATCTAAAATAATATAAACACTAGGTATGGGACCTCATGGAATTTTTTTTGGTATTTGATATCCAATCCATACCAAGAGAATCAAACCAACATGTAGATAGGCTTGTTGCCATTGGTACCTAATATGAGATAGTAGGAGTCGAAGTTAGCCAAGGCCAAGATAAGGTCAAGACTATATGTAGACTAGATATACCTAAAAATAAGGTGAGTTGTCAAGTATTTGATAATGATGATCAAATCATATTTTTTATAATGTAAGAGTCAGAGTTCTACCATAAGAACCAAGACAAGTTCCAAAATCAATATGATGATCAAATCATGTAGTTAAGGTCAAACAAGCTTTTCAAAAGACTTTTGACATTCGAGAGAATATTCAATGAAAATGACTAAGAAAGGGGAAGGCATGCATCTTAGATAAAGAGGAACATTATGAAAAGATAGAGATATTTAAGGACAAGTTCTTGAATCTAGGAAGGGTTAATACAACAAAGGAAAGAGTTGTATTTATTACTCTATGCAAAGAATTTTTTGATATATTTGTATGGGGATAAAAATACTTGAAAGGGTTTGACCCCAAGCTTGTGCAACACACCATCGAATTAGAAATTAAAACCAAGCCTCAAGTAGAAACAAAGGTGTATCAACCCAAGAGTGGAGGATCTCATGAGAATAGAACTCTATGAATTGATTTAATCTAGGATAATATTTCTAATTAAACATTCCTCTTGGGTGGCAAACCTTGTACAAGTGAGAAAAAAAATGGAGAGATTTGGTTATGTGTTGAATTTAGGAACCTCAATAAGGTGTCCCTAAAGGATCATTACCCACTACCCTCCATGGATCAAATTATACAAAAGGTGGCATGTTCTCAAAGTTTTTCATTATTTGATGGTTATTCTAGCTATAATCAAATCATGGTGAAAGAAGAAGATAGGCACAAGACTACCTTCACAATAAAATGGGGTACCTATGCATATTATAAAATACTTTCTGGAATCTCTAATGCTGGAGCCACCTTCCAAAGAGCAATAGACATTAATTTTCATGGTATTTTGAATAATATGGTTTTAGTTTACCTTAATGATATAATTTTTTTCTCAAAAGACCCTAATGATCATCTAACATATTTGAGATCTATTTTTGATAGATGCTGATAGTTTGGGGTTTATTTGAATCCAAAGAAATGCATTTTTTTAGTGCATAAGGGAAGAATTTTAGGACATGTAGTGTCTGAAGCTGGTCTATCCATTGATCTAGAAAGGATAGAGGCAATCCTTACTCTATCACTACCCAAACATAAGAAAGGGTTGCAGAGCTTCTTGGGCAAGATCAACTTCATCAAGTTTGTAGAGATGGTCAATCCACTCATTCATATGATGAGAAAAAGACAAAGAGTTCACATGGACAAGAAAAGGAAATAAGTGCTTTGAGGCCATCAAGGAGGCCATATCTCATGCCTCTACTCTGTTAAATCCATATTTTAACAAGGATTTCTATCTGTATGACTTTTCCACATTAGATACAATTTTTTCCATGCTCATGCAGTAGAATAATCAAGGTCAGATCAACCCATTACTTTCTTTATCCAAGATCTAGAGGGTTATGAAGAAAGATATAGCTTTTTTGAAAAGCATGCTATTACTATTGTTAGAAGTTTGAAAAAATTTAGGCATCTAGTTTGAAATAGTAAGATCATACTAATGGTGGCTCACCCAAACATCAAGGATTTTATCCTCAATAGAGATTTGAATGAAAAGAGAGATAGATGGGTTACCAAGTGTATGGAATATGACATTGAAGTTAGGGCCATGAAGCTATTCTGAGGAAAGGGATTATGTGAACATCTTGCTAAAAATGTGAGAGAAGAATAAGGGATAATCCTGGTAATCTAATACACCCAATAAGAAGATGAGGACACTCATCCATCCAGTTGGACACTAAACATTACAATATTTATCCAAATGAGAGAGTATCCAATGGGTTTCAATGCATCATAGAGAAGACATTTTAGGTTTTAATTAGTTCCATACATTTTTATTGATGGAGTGCTATTCAAAAAAGACATTGGATGTATGCTCTTAAGATGTGTTGAAACTAACCAATTTGATAAGCTTCTCTGGTAATTCCATGATAGTCCTAAAGGAGGCCATTTTTTAGCCAAGAGCATAGCTACAAAATCATCAGAGTTGGTTACTTTAGGTCCAATTTATTTATAAATACACATGCATGGGTGAGAAAGTGTTCAAAATGTGCCATATTTATAGGGAAATAGAAGCTAGCCACTATGCCACTGAAGCCTATTCAAGTTGAGCAACCTTTCATATAATGGGGCTTAGGCTTCATTGGCATGATTATTCCTCCATCTAGTGCTAGACATAAGTGGGTATTGATAGCCATAAAATATTTCACCAGGTGGGTGGAATCAGTCCCCTTGAAAGAAACAAATGAGAACTTTGTTCTCGAGTTTTATGAAAGCCTAATCACCTATTTTAGAGCACCATCCACCATAATATCAGATAATGATTTGGCATTTAATAGCATAAAGGTATGTGAGTGGGATATTGAGTAGGGTATTTATCTAAAATATCTATATAATTATTATACATAGGGTAATGGATTAGTTGAGTCTACTAATAAGAACTTGATTTAGATCATTAAGAGAATGATGGAAGATAGTCAAAGATATTGGCAGACAAAAATGAAGATTGCCTTATGGGCTGATAGGGTCACTCCAAAGAAGGCCATTTTTAACTCCCCTTATCTCTTAGTCTATGGAAAATAATCAAGGCTACCCATTTCATTAGAGCTTCCATCTTTAGAATTTTCACACCAACTAGAGTTTCTATAAAGTGATGCAATGGAGGTCAGAATGAATGAACTAAGAGCTACATGAAATAAGGGATGATGCTATGCATGTCATATGGTCTAATAAAAAATAGGTTAAGATGAAATTTGATAAAAAAATCTTCATCAAAAACATTCTATCAAAGTGACAGTCCTCAAATGGGATGAGGATTGTGCAAAACCAAGAAAACAATCCACGTTTGATATTCTTTGAAGTGGACCATATGTCATCACAAGCTACAAAGAGATAAATGATTTTGAACTTGCCAAATTAAATGGAGAGAAGCTCCTCATCCCTATCATTGGGATGTATCTCAAGTTCTGATACTAGTCCCATATCTTGCTTCTTGTATTTAAGTAGATAGATATGCTCTTTTCCTCTAAGTGCTTTTGCACATTGCTATTGTTAGTCGTTCTATTTGTAGTTTAGGTTATTGATTTATATTTAATTTCTTAATCATTTTTTTCCCTCCCCATTACTCCAAGAAATGTTTCTATAAGTTAATTAGAGTCATTTTATAAGTAATTTTCGTTTGAGCAATCTTGATCAATGTCTAGGTTCTATGACTAGCAGGCTGGTCAAGCCAAATAAGTCACCATAATTGTTGGCCTTTTTAGCCCACATACCAAGATTATACCTAGTTTGAATAGATGAGCAGGGTCCTAATTAATGAATGGATGACGTGGCTATGACAAGGCTTAAAATTGAAAGTGAAGGGATCTAGGTAGGTGTTCAAGGTACCAAAAAGTTGCAGGAATAGATCTAAAAAAGGCCTAAGTTTACACATCTTCAATTTTTGGGCCAAGTGTTAACATTCAAACTTCCTTTGACATAATTTATCCACACAAAAACCATGGAAAAAATATAAGGATTATTTCTTTTGAGAATTTTTGTTCCACTTCATTTGACTAAGTATTAGAATTCTTTCATGGGGAATTCTTTTGGGAGTTTTTTTCGGCCTTTTGTTCAAGTATCAAGAATTATTTCAAACATTTTGTCCAAAACAATTTCTTTGAAGGGTCATTTTTTTGAGGATGTCTTTTAATTTTTTTTGAAGGGAACTTTTTGTAGTGAAGTATCCACAACACTTTTTCTGAAAGGTACTTTTCAAATTTTTGAAAGGTCCCTTTGGCAACAACAGTTTTCCCAAAAGGTCTTTTCTCAAGAAAATTGTCTATTCAAAAGTCCCAAAGGATATCTTGTGAGAAAAGTGACCTTATAAAAATGTCTAAAGCATTTTTTTTGAAGGACCATTCCAAAGTTCCAAAGGGCACTTTTTAAAATTATGAAGGGTACTTTTCTCAAGAAATGATCCACTTTTAATTTTCCAAAGGGTACTTTTCTCGAGAAATGATCCACTTTCAGTTTTCCAAAAGGTACTTTTCTTTCAAAAAGGGATTTTTTCAAGTTATAAAGGGCAATTTTAAGAGGGTGAAAGGCCAAGGAAGAATTATTTCAGACATCTTGTACAAAATAATTGATCAAGGTAAGGATTAGGTAAATTAATTCCTTTAAAAAAAGTGTTCCACACAAATCTTGAAGAAATTTTTTAGAAAAAGGTCTAAAGGAAATATCCATTTTATTTCAAATCGTCCTAGGTAGGCCCAAAAATGTCAAATTTAATCCCCTTCATCTAGCTATTTGGATTTGAAAATCTAGAGACATTCATGCTAACATCAATTTTAAGCTCAAACAAAGTAGGTCCTTTCGAGCTTAAATTTTATGGTTGTGTGAATGTCAAATGACATCCCACAGACTGTCAATTTTTAGATCATAAAGTAGTTATTGGGTTTTAAATAGTGGGTTTTAATAAGATAATTGGTCCTTGCTCAATCATATATTTCAATCTAACAGAGCGAGATGAGTCAAGATGCTTAGCAAACCTTAAGGAAAAAGGTGTGAAGGACAAGTGGCATAAGCACATTTGACTAGAAAAATATCAATGGCTTGTAGGTATCTATGCACAAGAAGACCAACAATGCAAATCAAGGCTTTGAGTTAATTTTTGATGACCAATCAGAATAAAGGAGAGCCTAAGTGACTTAGGCAAAGGTTAAAAGGTTAGTTTTTCAACCAAGGTAAGCAAACATGATGGAGATGAGCTCAAGCATGATTCAGTTGGGGCTAAGAGTGGATATTTTGGGATCAAATGATGCCATTGGGAACCTATGGAGTAAGACACATAAAGCTCAATGGTCATTTCCAAAGCCATCTATAAGAAAGTGACCTTTTTCCCCACTTGGGCATGCTTCATCAAATTAGTCATAAATAGTTTTACATCAAGATAAATGAAAATGGCTTGATCCCACCATTGAAACCACCATGAAACATCACAAAGAAGATATTTTAATGATTTAATGGACTAGGGTGACCTAGACGAATCAAATGATCCAAATGAGCATATTTTCAAAAGCAGTTTTAATTTTTTTTTAAAGGGATTTGAATTCACTTGATTCCCTTTTGAGTTCCAAAACTCACTCTCTCTTGCTTCCATTATACTATAAATATAACCTTTGAGCTATTATTTTTCATCCCTTAGGCTGGTACAATTAGACTCTGACAAAATTGTATTTGACACCTCTTGGAGTAGTGAATAGAATATTTTACAGGTATTTTTTAATCTGTATTTAGTGTCTTATGTTTGTTTAATATGTAATTGTGAATGTTATCTTCCTTTTGTATGTCCAAACTCAACCTAGGTTCTAAAAACCTTTTTTATAGATCGTATAGTGTGTCTTAGAATTGATCTCTCAAAGATATAGTGGATAGTTGAACTTAAACATTTTTAACTAGACCTTATTTTCATTCCTCCCTATTTTGAGTGCATCAAATAGACCTCTAAAAAAAATATTGTTGCATAGAAGAATAATGAGTGTTTCATTATTTTCTTTCATATTTCATCAGTGTGTTAAAGATTCCAAGTTAAAGAGTGGATATGTTAAATTATTGGTGTATCACCACAACTTAGAGTAGGTTTTCCATTTATTCAACTCCTCTCTTTTCACCCTAATTAGTACTAGATTTTTGAAGAAAAGGTCCAAAATGATGCATCAGAGGAGCTAGCCTCATTAAAAATCCTAGAGGTTTGGTCTAGATATAGGCAACCCATAGCCTTAGAACATTCCCATGTTAATCTAGGTTTGGAATCAAGACTTGAACACTCCTCCTTACATCTAGGGTGCAACTTGGAATGTTAATAGTTTCTCTCTAGGATCAAATTAGGTCTTTCAGAGCTCTATTTTCTCAGAGTAGTAAGCATAAAAAATAAATTATTTTTCACCTTATTTATATTTAATATTCAAAATTATTTACCTATCAAATATTTTCAACCAAATTCCATTGTTTGACCATATATTTGTTCTACTATCTCTTTTTCTAAACTAAAAGATATTCTAGAATCCTGACATTATAGAGAATCTTTTCATACATCACATGTATATTTTGTAATTTTTTTTATTTTTTTGCTCTTTTTCACTAATTTATACATGTTCACCAAATGTTCCATACATTGGATACCTTCACATTTATTTCACTTAATTCCTTATCTCAATACTAAGGTAAGTAAAAGTATGTATTTTTCAATTCTGTCCTTTCATTTATCTTATGTGCTTCTTATTGTAATTTATTCAGCTTCAACATTATGTGTTGCTATGTTTTTTCCTAAAGCACCATCCCATGTTTCACCTACATGACACATGATTATATTTGAGTGGGGCATATGAATACACATAATATTTCAAACTTTATCAATTACTGATATTTTTTCTCTTACATAAACCTATCGAGTCTCAATCTTTCAGAGTGCACACCTTAAAGGGTGCACCTAAAAAGGGGTGGGTAGACCATTGGTGCTTCATAGGATTGTTGTCCTGTATATTAATATTTTATATCTACACAACCTTCTCCTATGTACTTTCTTAAGCCTTGCCTTCTCTCTTACACACTCCTCCAAGCAATTTTACCATCTTACTTATCCCCTTTCTAAAATTAAAACCCCTCTTTGACATTTAACATGAATTTTTAGCCTAGGCTGACCCTATATTTAATTTTTTAAAATCATGTTATAGGTCTAGCTTAGACATATATGACCTAGACCAGGATTTAACTGGATTTTATTAATTAGCGATAGAAAGTCAAATTGGGCTGACCCTGTCAACTAAACTCTTAAAAAAATTTATGGTTAGATTTAACTATATATACACATCCTTTTTGGTCATTTATAAAGAAGAATAATATATTTCACGTTTTCTTATCCACCATTCTATTTGAGGAGCATTGCTTAGCGTTGTAATACTTTCTTTTGAAATGCAAATCTTGTCTTGTGGAGAAGTATTTTGGATGTGTAGAAAAGTTATGTAGCCTAGAGCTGACTTATCCTTATTATCCTTATATAAAACAATAAATTCTTATAAAACACCTTGTTCAAGGGAGAGATTGAGGCTTGATGGGTTCATCTTCAAAGGTAAGTATTCCTAATTTTGTTCCTACTTTGTAAGACTAGATAGATTATAATTTTTACTTCTCTTCCATGTATTAAGATTTCTTATACATTAACGTTGAGTATAGATCTTTTATTCCTATTTAATTTTCATGTTTATTACCACCAATTTATGCCAAAATCTTTGGTTAGCACTAGATTATAATTTTACTTTATTTAACATTTACTTTGTGAATATGAAAACATAATACCTATCTAAGGTTATTGCATAGTGTTACTTGATGAGATTCTCTAGAAACCTCTCTATTAATGTTATTTTGGTAAGAGATCACTTGGTTAGGTTTACTAGATCCATCCTGGTCATGACCCTAAATATCTAATATATTAATGATCAAAATTATAGCTAGGATTTATCTTCTTTGAACTAGGATTGATTAATAGGCTAGTTAAATTTTCCTTTGTATACACATAGTCTTATGCTAAAAACCTTAATATTAGAAAATGTCAATATATATATATATATATATCTTCTTTGAACTAGGATTGATTAATAGGTTAGTTGAATTTTCCTTTGTATACACAGTCTTATGCCAAAAACCCTAAATATTAGAAAATGTCAATATATATATATATAAATGGTGAAAATTAGGTTTTTCACACCTTTGATAAGCATGGTGATGAAAATCATGTCTCCGATGTTGCTCATGAAAGATCCTCCATCTACAAGCATCTCATACCTATAAATACATCAAGTAATTGGGGGCACCTCATGTTCCATACCATTCCATACCCTTTATTTCATCAATTCCATACCTCATCTCATCACCCATGATGACCTTTACCCCAAAATCATGCAAGTTTTTGGGGAAGGATATGCATAGTATGAAAATGATCTCTTAATAGAATAAGGAATATAAAAATCAAATAGTGGAAAGAGTAACAAATTATTGGATATATATCTAAATATTCCTTCCTTCCCTCCACTCTTGTCATCTACTCTTAGTCCCTCATCTCATAAATCCCTGGTCATCATCCTCTCATCTTGATTATTCCTTATGGATTTTCCTAGTTGGCTTAAGTAATTCACTATCCACTCTTTTACATTTACCATCACATTTCTAATATTCTTGTAGCATATCCCATCATCCCTTCCATCTTGACTCCACCCATATTGTGTCATTATTAAAAAATTCATCAATATATCTCCATCCCTACTTGATGTAAATAATAACAATAACACCTGTATAATAGAATCATGGGTTTCTCATCTTAATCCCCATATTTTGCATATAATTGAATAATAACTTTTAGAATATTTGTGTACATACTTGTATGTAATGTTTTGATGTGTGTATTATTGTCTATTTGAGTGTATTTATTTATGTATTTCACTATATTTTTATACACATAAGTGTTTTTATTGCATTTTTTCTTTTAGTTTTTATGCAATGAACATCACGCCATGATGTCACCTTGGCCATGCCTATGCCATTGGTGAAAACTATGGAATGTTTACTTGCATGCATTTATTTTTTTGTAATACATAGTTTGGAACAATATCATCATGACCACATACATGTCATGTTGCATACTACCTAGTGCCACATTAAAAAATATTTCTAAAATGAACATGACTTAAGACTATACCACATCCCCCTATCTCAGCATCTAATTATCAGCTCCACCTAAACTAATAAGACCCCGTCCTATCATCTACACATAACAAAACCATATTCCTCTCCCCACCTAAACCCATTCACATCATATCAAGGACATGAGGATCAATCTCATCATTATTTAGATAACAAGAACATGGTACATGTATAAACATAATAAATATAATTTGTGTCATCTACTTATCATTTTCATCTCTCATACATCTATAAAAAACATAACCTTGTCCATACAAATGTAATTAATGCCTCACATATGAAACCATCAATAACTGAAAACATAATGAGTCATCTATCTAACATATATATATTAATATACCATCTACATCATCATGAATAACCATCATAGTGTTACCTATACATATCTAAAACCCTAACATCACTTGTCATAAAATAAAATCACATAATCATATATATAACCTCATGCATTATACATCACATTGCATCATATACATCATATCATATAATAAATGTCATTTACACTAACTCATATCAAAACATAAACATCTAACATCCATACAACACATCATCAACTAAATCCATGTAAGAAAATCACATATATTACATCACATTGCATCAAATACATAATATCATATAATAAATGCCATTTACAATAACTCATATCAAAACATAAGCATCTAACATCCATACAACACATCATCAACTAAATCCATGTAAGCAAATCACATATAAACTAAATATGTAATTATCTAACATCTATAAAACATAAATTCCTAATGGTCATACATCATCTATAAAACATTAAATCACCATATACATCCATAAGTCCATCAAATACTCATAATGAAGAATCATCATCATGATCACACACACACACACACACACACACACACACACACACACACACACACACACACACACACACACACACACACACACACACACACACACACACACACACACACACACACAACTACCAAATGTACATGAATACATCAAAATGGTATATATAAAATGCATCTTGGACATCCATGTGCCAAAATAAAGTATACATCTAGAATCACATGCCACTTTGGTAGTCGTGGTACCCATGACAATGGTGGTGCCCCTGATGGTGGAAGCACAAAATGTGTCAATATAGTCATAATAGATTATCCTAAATGATTGATAGATTTGATTATAGGTAATATTTGACCCACAAATACAACCTAATCATATAGGTATCACTAATACTAAGTCTCTTGTTTATCCCTCACTCGCTGTCTACTCATATGAGTAAACCCCTTGGGTGCTACCTGCTAAGTTGTATCCCTCTCACCCTAAAGTGACTAGATATGCTCATCATTATACTCTAACTATATTTTAGGTCAATAATCTCATCATGTGACTAATGCAACTGTGTCACCTAACCCTATAATGTCAAAATATGTGTATCCTATTATGTCATTTGTCCCTATAATATGGTGATTTGGGCATCTTATTAGGTGAATTATGCCTGAATCATAGTCAGTTGTGACACTTATGTCCTCAAAATAGTTATCTAAATAAAGTGTGCAGTCACATGTGATAATAGCATCACTAAATGGCTATATGAGCCAACCATCTATAACTACAAATATGCAATTCACCTCTCTAACCTAATAATCTCACATGTTACCTATATATATCTATAAGTCTCTATAGTCATATAGAATGTGAAAATTGGTAGATTGAGTGTGGCTAATGAAATCCAACCCATAGGTCCCTCTTACTTTCTCTCATGACCCTCATAGGCATTGTTTCTATCTAATTTTTTGCTTTTCTTAATTTTTTTGAAAAGAAAGAAACTAAGAATAAGGGTGTGTAGAAAAACTTATTTAAAATGCACGTGTTAAATCCAAGTGATTATGGAAAGATCCTATTTGGTTTGGGAGGATACCCTAAAAATAATAAAATAAACATGTTTTTTAGACAAGTAGATGGGTGGATTGCCTAGCGTGAGCTAGATCCTAGAAGCGAAAGCTTTCTAGGAGGCTATCAATCCACTTTTTTTGAAACACTTAAGTTGGAATGATAAAAGAAGTATATTTTGCATAAAAATGTCAAATAAATTATAATAAAATAGAAAATAACTAAATTTGATACAATAAAGTTAAATGCTTTGAAAAAGATAAGTAAATGAATGTAATAGTTTAATTAATACTAATGCTGAAAATTGATAAAGGTTATGGTTTTGGTTTGGTAAAGTGGTGAGGGTCAAAAAGATTGTTTTGTTGGTTTGGGTATATGGTAAATTATACAAGTATATAAAAATATGAATAGATAAATGAGAAAAATAAATAAATATGGCAAAGAAAAAATAAAATTAAAGAGGGAAAAGAGGGAAAAGAGGTAAATGAGGCAAAGTGGTGAATGGGATAAAGGGGATAAATGAAATGAAAATAGCCAAGGGAATTAAATGAGATGAATGAGATAAAGAGGAAGATGTTAAGGGATCAAGAGTATGGAGGTTAAGAAAAGAAAAGGTCAAAGAGAAATAAAGAAAGAACTAAAATTACAAACCAAAGTAAATTACCTCAATGTTGTTGAAGTGGCTTACAGATGTTGATGATGGTTGAATGTTGATGAAGCTTGAAGTAATTTAGGTAGAGCTTCATTGATTTGATATTTTCTCTTCAAAGATGATGATTACCTCCTCCAAAAACCTACAACAAGATGTTAAAAACCAAAGACTAACTTCCAACTTCATCTTTGGTGAAGGAAAGAGGGGGGCATTTATAGCATTTGATGTTGGAAAACATGCCAAAAGAGTGGAATCGTGAAGCAATTAATTTTTTTTCAAGTGGTGCATGATTTATTCAAGGTGAGGTTGGTGGGGATTCCCACGTGGGTTGTAAAATCTCCCTCTTTGCACATAAATTCAAGTTTGAATGGAAATCATGTACATGGGTTTGAATGAGATTAAAAACTTTTTACCACCCTTATTTGTCTTCATTCAAGCACTTAAAGAGATGGAAAACCAAATATGGCACCATTTTCCATGTGGGGGATGAAAATTCTAAGGTGAGGTTGGTGGGGATTCCCATGTGGGATGAAAAGTCTCCCATTTGGGTTGGTGAGCCTCCATTTGAGTTAAAAAGTCAAAAATGGGTGCCCTTTATCTTCCCCAAAGTCTAAAAGGGGTAGGTATATCTTTTAAAGTATAATTTTATGTAGGAAGACAAAAATACATGTTGAATAATGACCCCTTAAGAGGAAATTTTTCACATTTCAAGGGGGGCCCCTTATGATGCTTGAATGAAGTCATCAAGCACTTTGGGAAGGGTCTCAAGTGCAGTATGATGTCCTACATCAAGCCACATCACTTCCAAGCCATGCCACTTTCCATATCACCTCCCAAATCACCTCCCATTTCACATGCCATGTCACTTGCCATGTTACTTGCCATGTCATCATGAATAGTGATAGTGGGTCCTATAGTGAATAGTACTTTCAAATAGTAATTTTGAATGATATTTGTCACTAAGAAAATAGTGATTTAATTGAGTTAAGGGGAGTTTTGGGAAGGTTTAAGCAGTATTAGGGGATCCTGAGGTATTTAATCATTAAAAACTATAAATGTGTAGTTTTTTGGTGTCTACATTTTGCCCCTTTTTATGATGCAACTTTGAATTAACAAGATGTAAAACAAAAAAAAATACTTAGTTGAAGGTTAGGATGCCCTGAGTATGGGAGGAGGTGTTCCCCCTCAAATTGAGAGTCAATGAGGAAAGGTCAAATTGAGTGTATTTTTGATAAGCAATTGATGGGGAGGCACTAGATGGTGCCATAAGGTACTTGGGTATGTGAAATGCCTATGGGTTTACAAAATATGACTAAGTGCAATAGTAAAGATTACATAGAGACTAAAGGTGCAAATGTTGATAACAAGAAGGTCAAGTTCTAAGATAAATGATAAGGTAATCAATCCCCAGCATTGGTCATAGCTGATTGGGTTAGTCTTATCAAGGTTCTTAGATAGGGTTAGTGTTGACTCTTGTATCTGAGGTAAGAAATACTCTTAAGAAAACACAAATGGTCTAGTTTTGCATGAGGTGGTGAAAACATTTAAAAGTTTAACATGATAAGGTTGGTCATTATAGTCAAAAGTTATTGTAAAAAACACCAATGTTCTGGGTCAAAAGTAATCAATGTCAAGGTGGATGTGGTAAAAGTGTGGGTGGATTGGGTATGGGTTGGAAGGGGATGGTCGAACTAACTCCAGATGCACATGGTAAGTGGACGCTACCTACATAGTTCTATGGACTTGAATCCAAAAAGAATGTCAGGTCAAATGTAGTTCTTTTGAAGTGAATGGTGTTGGTCAACTTGGTTTCTCCAATTTGATATTATGTAGGTAGGTCTGAGGGAAGGACCTTGTAGAAAGGAAAGTGCAAAAGAGTGAAAGGGATGGTTATCAAATAGATTTTGATGGGTGTGGTAGAAATGGTGGATGAGATTACCTAGGATTCAATTAGATGATTGTGTCAACTATGCAAAAAGAATTTGGAGCCATGGATAAGTAGGTTGAAGCGTGAAATTTCTACCACCATTGTAAAGAAAAGGAAAGGTAGAAATATGTGGTACCAATATTTGGAAAATTTAAAACTACTCGAATTGTTGTAGTGATCCAATGGTTCTTTCATCACCATCCAAATAAGATAACATTATCCACATTCCACAACAATGTCGTTAACAAGATATAGAAGGTTATTATTCAATGGTTCAGGGAAGCAAAGTAGTAGAGTGGGTAAATGATAAGTGGCAAAGATTTGAACCCTTGACCCTTGAGTTAGTGGGGCCCCAAAATGAGTAAGCATTAAGTTTTTGATGGAATTCAAAGAAAGATGTTAAGGGGTTTTGGAATATGGAGTGAGGTGAATAATAATAAAATTAATTAATTGAGGGGGTAGGTTGTGGATTGTGGTTAAAGAGCAGGGTTGTTTCAAGGTGTAAGAAGATGTAGTCTAAAAGGGAGAATCAAGGGAATTATTGGTTGGAAGGTTAGGGCATGTGAGAGGGTGTAGCTATCATCCCCAAGTGGGTATTCCAAATCTTCCATTTGAAGGTGGTTTTAGTTTTGATTCTAATATCTTTGAAGGTTGGAGTAAAAGGAGTTTAAAATAGGCAAAACCATAAGAGGTGGGAAAGGAATTTTCATCTTGATGGCTGAATAATACTTAGGTTTGCTGGTTAGTCGTATGAGCCCACAATCCTAACCAATTATGTTATAGATCCATAGGTTTGGTATATATCTCATAGTAAACCAAAATTGGGTGGAAGACATTGGAGGCCATGACATTATTAAAATGGGTAGAGGGTTGAAAAGGAAAAAGGTGATAGGGAGGGTGAAGGGAGTAGTTGGAGAGGGATAAAAAAAGATTCTGAGAACAACATATAGAGGCATTAAAAAAAGAAAGGGATGCTCCTAAAGTAATGATATTGACTAGATTTTATGCATTAAGGCAAGGGCATGGAGGATATAAGGAAGCAAACAAGGATATGTACATAGAAGTAGTACAACTAGTGACCACACTCTAAAGAGGTGGAGGTGAAATCAGAGAACATAAGGGATATCCAACAAGGGATGAGGTAAAGGTGGACTAGGAGATGGATGAAAAGAAAATAATGAGGCCATAGATAAATACAAAGGTGGAGAAGGATGTAAGAAGCCATGCATGGTCATATAGGCTAGGAAGAACAAGGAAAGGCATCAAGGGAGATGAAAAAAATGAAATGAAATGGAAAATAGAGAAGAGAAATAAAAGGTAGAATATTGGGGGTGAGAGATGTACTAAATAATGATATATTAGAGATTTGAAAAGGATGGGGAGAGAAGTGTAACAATCATGAAGGGTAAAGGGAGAATGATGGATGGGCGGCCATGAAAGGTTTGAAAAAAAGTCTAAAAAAGATAAAAGAGAAAATAATTTGGTGATGAAAATGAAAAACAAGGAAATAAATGGAAGAAAAGGAAACCTGAGGAAAAAAAGAGTGAAATGAGGACACAAAGAAGATGATGGGAGAGGGAAGAAACAAATTGTATCTTGAACAAGTAATCATGGGTGATGATATGCAAGGAGAGGAATAACGAAGCAAAGTAGATGGTGGTTTTAAAGATGAGAATGGGATGGAAAATGAGAAAGGGGTGAGTAATGAGTGGAAGCAAAGGATGGGTGGAAAAGAAGGTGAAAAGAGAAGGTATGTGTTAATCAAATTGTTAGAAGAGATTGACAAGCTGAAGGGGTGATTAGAAGGGATTGACAAGATGAAAAATGGTGAGGTGGTGAAGAAATAGGGGTATGAAATGAAAGGGAGTGAGATGAAACTAAGGGGTGAAGATTAAGGATGATAAAAACAAAAAGGAAGAATTGAAGTAGGGATACAAAACACTGATACTCACACAGATGCAAAAGATAAGTGAGTACCAAGATGAAAAGAGGAAAAGAGGAATGCAAAAAGGGCCATAGGCAATAAGAGATAAGAAGAAAAAGGAAATTAAGGAAGGCTTCTCAAAGGATAAATACCTAGGGAGAAACTATGTTTGGAGGAAAAAAGGGAAGATAAAAAAGATGAAAGGATGAAAAAAACAAATAGGAAGAATGGAAAATGGGTATGGTGGGAAGTGTGGTAGAATGGTAGAGAGTGGTGATACACGTAAAGAAAAAATGTATCAACAGAAGAAGCAAAATCTTGAAATATGCATAGTATGATGTGGAATGGGTGAGAAAAAGAGATTGATAAAAGGGGTATGAAAAATAGCCAAGGGAGAGAGGAGATGATGAGGATGAAGAAAGAAGTTGAAGGGGATAAAGGGCAAGGTTGATAATAAGGTGAAGAGACGCCAAAAATGTAAAAAGTGGGTGGGGAAGTGGGCCATGAAGAATACACAAGGGAAGATGATGGGGAGGCTAATGAAGTAGAGTAGGAGGAAAATTTATGGGAGGTAAGCGGGGATAATGGGGAATGCTATCAACTCTTGTGTTAAAAGAGATTAACAAGCTAGAAAAGTGATTAAAAGATATTGACAAGCTAGAGGTAGGGAGATGGTTAGGAGATAGGTAGAGAAGTGGAGGAAGATATTTTAGGTGAGAAGGGAAAATAAAGTAAAGGAAGTAGCTGAGCTAACCTCAATAACTAAGAACTGCCTACATAATCCAAAAAGGCCTCAGGCCAATGTAGTTCTCCTAAAAATGGGGGAAAGACTTAAGAAGAAGTATTAGATGGTGTTAAAACATAAGGATTCTAAAGAAAGAGTTCAAATATTCCTTGATGTAGGACACCCTATGCAAGAGGGCACTATTAGTGATGGAAAGGAGCGAGAAGAAAAAAGGGGATGGGAATTAGTTATTAGTAATTATGCTACCCCTAGAGTAGTGCCTATGTAGTTCATGGACATCAGGCTAATGTAGTTCAATAAGGTTTGGATGAGTAATGTTTAAATTGACTACCCCAATTTGATGGACCACATGGAATGGTTTGGGCTAAGGGAGAAGGTTTGGTAAAATAAAAGTTTTGGGTTTTGGTGAAGGTGTTAGTGAAAGTGAATGGGGTAGGTTGGTAAATAGTTACCATAATGATCTTACATTTAGTAGGATAAGAGATATGGATGGGCAAGGTAGGATAAATTATGAGGGAACACAATGTGTAGTACCATAAATGATCTTCAATGGAGCTAATCCCAAGAAGAGGTGCATTTTTTAGGAAGTTACACCTTCTAAAATTGTGTGAGGGTAGGATTTTGGAGATACTGTTTACCACTACGAGTCGAGTTTTAGGAGGTGGGGGTCTATCTAGATCTACAGAGTTGCTATGGCTAAGGTTCATCACCACTACGAGTTGAGTTTTAAGGGTAGTAATGAAGTGATGACCTACAAATAATTTATTTGACAGTCAAGTAGATTTTACAAGTGAGGAAGTTAGTAGTGTGGTGAGTGATAGAGGATGGACCTTGCCTGACCCAAGAGCTGCATGGGTAGGCTAGACAAATGGTGGACATGTCTACATTATCTATCCTAGCTTAATGACACCAATGAATTATTTGTTTTTCTAGTTTAGGCCTAACCAACAAGAAGCTACATGGCCGAGAGAAGATGGTGGTTCCTTAGCTACAGATAAAAATTTAGCTAGCACAAAAGAAAAGACTACCATGTTTGAGTAGACACTACCAATGGTTCAGGTCTGATGCTCAGGGCATGTGGTAATGGGTTGGTAGGAATAGGAGGGAAAAAGGGGTAAGAAGGTGAATGTATCATTGTGAAAGACCCAGGGCAGAGTATGATTCTTTCCCTATGGGGATGAATGTGGGAGAGGAGAATAAAGTATACCCTTTAACAATTGTTGAGACAGGGAATGCTACATATGTTAGTTTAAGGAGTAATTAAGTAGAATGATGGTTAAACACAAATATAGAGTCACCAAATAATTTATCTAATACTTAGGTAGGAAAATAATATATGCTTGTGTGTTAGGCAATGTGTGTGTAATATGATGACTATGTATGTGTCATGTGACTCCTCACACCTTAAATAAAATATTTCATAGTTTGATGTAAACATGTATAAAATGTGTTGGATGTTTTTGGTTTAATTTTATGGTTATGGTTATGATTGGTATGGTTATGGTTATTTTAATCTCACTCAATGTAAAAGGAATGACTATTGTTGTTGCAATGTTAGATGGTAAAAGTTGTGATGAAAACATCAACTAAGAACATTAATATGAGAATAGGGTATGATGCTTTGTTTTTAACTAAGACTAAAAATGGACCTGAAATGGGATTGACTTAATGAATATAAGCCTTTAAAACACTATGCATGAGTGGTCGTTAGTTGATAAAAAAGGTTTCTTGATCATAGGGTGTCAAGTAAGCTCTAAATCCCTTGATTTACAAATAGTCAAAAGGGAAGATGGGTGATAGGTGGTGTGAATGGTAATGGGTGATATTCACAATAACCTCATGTGAATTAGTTTTCACCTTCTATAGGTGGCCTAAGAATGGTAATAGATAAGTCCATGTCATATGGTAGATGTAAACTGATCAATGTGGGAAGTCTACCTGTGAAAGCCGATTATGGCTTTAGATTTTTTGTGATAGTGGGTCTTTTGCTTTATTGTTGTATATGGGAAGCTAATCGATATGGGAAGCTTCCATGATATTTCTCTAATTTTGACAAAGTTAACTTAGCTATCATTCAAGGGATTAGTCTAAGGTTATTGGATTTATTTTAATGTTCTTGATAGCTATCCTTCAAGGGATTAATCTGCCTTACACATGGAAATTTTTATTTTGTTTTTGGGCAACTATCCTTTGAGGGAGTAGTCTATAATGCTTAAGATATTGACCCAATTAATTGTTACAAGATGAAATATGTTCAGACATGGACCAGTCTAATTAGGTTTAGAGGTTTACCTTTATGAGGGCAAAACTTTACACAAGAAGGTCAATGATATGTGAAAGGGTGTGGTTTTGAGAGACAATGACCATGGGATTCCATCATGTTAGTGATGAAAAGTATCCATGAGAACCATGTTATGGATAGAGCCAGGTACCCATATTTTGGATTAGGCCATGGCTATGATGGTTAATCACATGGTTCTATGTTGTAATCAATTGTGTTCAAAAGGGGAGGAGGAAGGTGGGTGAAGGTGAAAATATCATAATCAAGGGATGAACTTAAGTTAGACAAACAACTGAGCTTGATCTTTCTTTAACAAAAAAATAGATGCAAATGCGAAGCATTGAGAGGCTCAAGTTCTGGTTTTCCTTTGAGAGAGGACAAATGATAAGCTCCTAATCCATAATTATGGGTGATGATGTAGGGTCCCAGCCAATTGAAAGAAAACTTACCTCATTTACTTTTCTCCATGTTGGTTACATGTTGGTTTTATTTTAGGATGAGATATTCAATATTAAATTCCCATTGTTTGAGGTTCTTATTATAAGCATGTGTGATACTCTCTTGATAGATATGGAGGTGGGTGAGATCTTCTAAATGATGCTCATCAAGTAGCTCAAGTTGAGCTCAATGATGCTAATGACAATCTTCCTCAGAAATGAGTTCCTTCAAAGATATGTGAAGAGAGTGGATTTGGACATCAAGAGGCAAGACTACCTCTACTCTAAAGACTAGAGAGAAAGGGGTAGCACCAGTGGAGGTTCAAATTCTAGTGTGATAGGCCCATAAGGAGAATGGGATGTGTAAGTGTCAATCCTAACCTAAAATACTAACAACTTTGGTTAATATTTTGGTGAAGGTTTTATTAGAGGCTTTTACTTGTCCATTTACTTGTGGTCGGTAAGGCAAGGAAAATCTTAAATCAATGCCAAATGCATCACATAAACCTTGGACTTACTTATTCTTGAAAGATTTTCCATTATCAGTGTTGATCTTATGAGGAACACCAAAGAGATAGATGATATGGTGGTCAATAAAGTTTATAGTATTGTCTATTTTGGTAGAGATTAGAGGAATAACTTCCACCTATTTAGTGAAGTATTCGGTGGCTATGATGATGGAACTATGTCACTGAGAAGAATGGGGTTTAATTTCACCAATGAGATCGATCCCTTATTGAGAGAAAGGCCAAAAATCCTTAGATACTTGGATGCTATTGGCTGGCACATGATGTAAATTAGCATGCTATTGAAATTTAACACATTTTTTTACATAATCACAATAGTCTTGGTTGAGGGTGGGCCAATAGTAACCAAGGAGAGGATACGTTTAGCGACCGTTAGGTCACTAAAGTGTCTCCCATAGATCCAATCATGTGTTTCCTTGATGGCATGGGAAGCTTCATAGATACGTAGGAAACGAAGAAGTAGACCATCAAAACCAAATTTGTAAAGGATTCCCCCTAGTATGTTGTAATAAGAGGTACCCTGAATAAAATCTCTTAGGGCATTCCTAAAGAGGTTGGGAGGAATAACGCCTAGGTTGAGGTAGTTGAAATTTTGGTCATACCAAATGTTAGATGGGGATTCCTCTACATTACAACTGGTAGGGAGGTTGGATTGGCCATAATAGGTGTGGTAAAATGATGAATAGTGACAAATATTTTGGAATTGGAAGGCTGAGAAGGGATTTGAGAAGCAAAGTAGGCCATTGTATTCACAAATTTATTGGTAGATTAGGGAACATATTGGACTTGGTAATGTTCAAATGATTTTAAGATTTTGTCAACTAAAAGTTTATATTTTAGCAAGACATCATTTTTACATTGATAGGATCCATTGACCTAGTTAACCACAAGCTAGGAATTACCAAAGACATGGATTGTCTTAATTCCCAAGCTTTGAGCAATTTAGAGACCTGTCACTAGGGCTTCATATTCAACCATATTATTGGTGCATTAAAATTCAAGTTTGAAGGAGAGAGGAAGGGGTTCACCATAGAGAGGAATGGGAATAACTCTAATAGCCCCTCCTTGTTGGCATTTTAAGCCATCAAAGAACATGGTCATTTGGTAGGTTATGCCATCTTCTTGAAAAAGAGTCATAATAGACTAATCTAAAAAGGAAAGAGGGCATGGTTGGTTATTTGCTAAAGGAGATTAGACCAATTGATCAACAATGAACTAACCTTTAATCTACTTCTATTAGAGGAATTCAAGGTCAAATTTAGTGAGGAGCATGAGCTACTTAGCCATACATTGATTTTGGTATGGTTTAGAGTGCATGTATTTGAGTGGGTTAATATTAGTGATCACATAGGTTTTATGGTTAAGAAGGTAGTGGCAGAGTTTGGTGGCCATGAAGGTCAATGCTAAGTAGAGTTTCTCAGTGTGTATATACCAATTTTTGTATTCTACAAGCATATGGCTAATATAGTATATGAATTTCTCTTTGTGTTGTTCATCTTGATGAGCCAACATTGCCCCTAGGGAATGGTCAATGGTAGAGATATATAGGTAAAAATGGTGGTCATCCTTCAAAGGAGTGAGGATAGGTGGTGACAAAAGGTACTATTTGAGTGAATCAAAGGAATTTTGACAATAACTACTTCATTTGAAAGAGACATCCTTCTTTAGAAGGTGATGGAAAGGTTAGCATCGGTTTGAAAGTTGGGAAATAAAATGGTGAACAGATTAGAGTTTTCCCTATAGGCTATGGAGCTGCTTAAGGTTGATTGAGGAGGCATGTCCAAAAATTCTCTAAATTTAGCAGGGTCTACAATCCTCGAAGACAGATGATAAAGACAAGAAGCTTTCCTAAAAGAACCCCAAAAATGCATTTCTTCAGATTTAGATGAACATGAAAATGGATGAGGTATTCAAATATAATCATAAGAGTAGTCAAGTAATCTTTTTAGAGTTTGGATTTCTCGAGAAGGTCATCCACATAGTCTTCTACAATTTTATGGATGATATCATGGAAAATATAAGTCATGGCATGTTGGTAGGTTGCACCAATGTTATTTAACCTAAAAGGCATGACTCTATAGCAGATAGTTCCCCAACGGGTCATAAAAACAATTTTATGTTGATCTTCAGGAGTAATCAAGATCTAATTATAACCCAAAAACCCATCTATGAGAGATAACATCTTGTGGTTAGCTGTAAGATCAACAAGATGGCCAATTCTAGGTAGAGGGAAGTCATCCTTGGGGTAGGTGAGGTTAAGGTCACCGAAGTCTACATAAATGCATAGACCTCTAGTGGCTTTGGTGATAGGTACAATGTTTGAGACCCATAGGGGGTATTCAATGGGTTGAATGAAGTTTACATATATGAGATGTTGAAAATATTATTTGATGAGAAGGGCTATATGAGGATGTATATGTTGAAGCTTCTATTTAACAGACTTGGCATCACAGTGAGTGACTATGTTATGAATAGAAATGGTGGGGTCAATCCCAGGCATATCATTGTAAGACCAAGTGAATGCTATGCTATGGTCTTAGAAGAAAGAGGAGAAATATTGAAGTTCCTTGGTATTCAATGATTGGCCCAATTTGACAATGTGGGGGCTATCCAGAGTTTCCAAGTTGATATCGATGGTAGATTCATTCAACATAGTTGAGACCTCAAGAAGAAGGGTTTTTTGGATAGAAGAATCCTCTACACTAAGGTAGATAAGAATGGAATCATCGTCTTGATGTCAGATGGTGTTGATGGTGGGAGAATCATTATCTACCATTTTATGATGTATGAGTGGAAGGACTTTGTTTTGGCCACTCTTTTGGTAGATGAGAGGGCCTAGACTTACAATATTAACAAAAAAAAGTTAGGAGGGATAATATCAGGGTATTTAGGTGGAAAAAGTGGTTGGGTTGGCAAGGATGAGATATCCTACTCTATGGTGGCAATGGGTTTGGGTGAATTGGTGGATTCTTAAAGTGGTTCATACCCAAGGCCAAATGACTCATGAGATTAAAAAGTTTTGAGATGGGGAAACTCATGAGGCCCTTGTTCATAGCGATCGAGGCCAAATCCTTTCCAAGCACACCTATGGAGATATAGTCTAGTGAACTCTAGTTTACTAAGATAAGAAAAGTCAGAGGTAAATGGTTGGATCGATGATGTAGTGGTAGGAAGTGGTTGATCAAGTCCCCCATAAATGAATTTTTTTTTATGGTTAGGGAGACCAATGAGGATGATGGTTTCAATGTTAGGGTCATAATAAGGGTCATGTCTAAGATTCCCATATTCTTGGGGGGTAAGGAGGGAATTTAAGGCTAAGAGTCTATATTCTCCAAAAGAATGATGTTGGAATGTGGTTATCTTAGGGTCTTCTATAGGAATCTAGGAAGAGAGGAGAGATGAGCTAGTGGAAGCTTCATCAACATTAGGTGTGGAAATGCTATGGGTGTTGGTTGGTGAGGTTCTGTTGTTGGTAGATGGTTATGTAGTGGATAAAGGAGGAATAAGGATGTAATTAGGTTGATATGTCATATTATAAGATGTAAAAGGACTAGGGTCAGTTTGTATAGTCATAACTTACCCTTCGTGTTCAAACTTGACACATTGATGCAAGGTGGAAGTGACATAACTCATGGCATGAATCCAAGGAAATTCAAGTAAAATTTTGTATTGAAAATCTCCTTCTAAACATAAAAGCGTTTAGGAATAGTATAAGGACCTACACAGATGTGGAGGAAAACTATGCCCAAGTTGGTAGACATAGTATCATTGAAAGAATGAAGGACCACTAAGCTTTTAGACATTATGTTTTCATGTAACTACAGTTGGCCATAATCATGGGAGGAGATAATATTGATGCTCTCTCTCTAATTGATCATCACCCTTTTGATGCAATTTTTATTGATGTATGCTGTAATGAAGAGGGGAGGATCAGGATCCTCTAAAAGAATAGAATGTATTTCTAAATTCTTGAAGGTGACAAGGTTGGAAGTCTAAAGGGTACCAATAAAAGTGGCTAGAGGCTGAGGATCATCGGGTTGGAACTCAATGGATTGTAAAGACTCTATGAGTACTTAATAGTGATGGGGAGAGGTAGAGATTAACTCATACAATCTCATCTTTGTTGGAGTTTAGTGAAGTTACTTAATGATAGCTTTTTAGATGGATATCACATATGGGTTAGGGTTTGGAGGGTTAGATGGGAAGGCACCTAAGATAGACACATTGGGTTTGTCTAAAGATGGATAAGGTTGGGTATTATTTTCTTGGGAGTTCAAAGAGGGTTAATTCCAAGGAATGGATGCCTTATTATTCCCTTTATCCTTATATTAGGCTTAATATCAGGTAATAATGTGAATAGTGTGGATAAAGGGGTTCTCTGGATCGGATGGTTACTTCGATTCCTCCTCTTCACTTTTGGGTGAGATCTAAGATTAGATGGGTTGAGTCAGTGTTTGGATTGGAAATGGGGATGAAAGAGGTTGTTGATAACATATCATCATCTTCATAAAAGTTGTGAACAAGCACTTGGAGAGCTTTACAGTTCTTGGTGCCATGTCCTGGTCCCCTATGATATACACATATCAAATTATCATTAAACCAAGAGGGTTTGTTACATGAAGGGTCAAAGGGTTTGATGGGTGGTAAGCTCAAGGAAGAAGTTTACAATAACCACTGGAGGATGGTTAAGTAAGATTTGGCTAAAGGTGATAAAGGTTTACTAGTTTTTGTTTTGGGTATGGAAGTAGAAGGTTGTGGGGCCATGGGTTTGGTGATAGGTGTCTTAGGTAAAGTGGTATACTTGGTTGATGGTTTTGTTTTGGGTAAGATGGTAGATGAGCTGGAGGTAGATGATGGTAAGTTAGGTAACTTAGGAATTATCAATGTAGTGGGGAAAGGTGTTTTAGAAAGCAAGTATGAAGGTGTGAGCAATAAAGGTAGTGGGGTTTTGGTTAAAATGATGGACTTTAAGGTAGAGGGGTGGAGACCTAGAATGGAGGGCAAGTTTGAGGGAGGTAAAATTTAGGGTTTTGGGCCCTTTGGTGATTTTACCTCTTTGGTTGTTTTAGTTGTTGATTTTGGAGGGGATTTGGTCTCTTTAGTTGTCTTGGTGGGTTTAGGTGTTTGAAGGTCAATCAATTGGGAAGACGATTTGGTTGGTTAGGTGGAGGTTTTAGTTGGTTTAGAAGGGATAGGTTGGTCTATAAAATAAGGGGTTAGAAGTTACAATTTGGTTCCCTTACCTTTATTTTGACCTCTCATAGAAGGTTTTGCAATTAGAGGTTGGGTGGATTGAGTCATCTTCTCTTGTGAGATAACTTCCAAAGGCGGGGTGGATGGTTCTGCAATATGGGAGGTAGGTGTGGTATCCTCCAATAGAGGCATGGATATGGTTTCTTCCCTTGTTTGGGTATCCAATTGAATAGAAGGTAGTCTTTTTATTCCATTAGGGGAATGGGGAGAGAAGTGGTTGAGGTAACATTTTTTTCATCAATGGGTTCACTAGTAACCACATTAATAGTATGTGCCTCATGAGATGATTCAAGTTTATTTTCATGATGAGGGGTAGAAGGAGTATGATTAGGGAAAGGCTTGTAAAATATTTCAAGGGCTTAGTTTGGTGGTGCATTAGGATTGTCCAATGTGAGCTCCCCCTTGTCAATGAGGGATTAGACAAAGTATTTAATGGTATTTCACTTGTTGATGTCATGTCCTATGACTCAGTGAAAAGTGCAATGGTCATCCTCATTATACCAACTAGATATGGGATGAGAGGTATCAAATTATTGGGGTGTTTTAATTGGTGTAAGTTGGATGATATTGGATTTTATTAACTTTTCCAAAATAGAAGGATAAGGCTCCCCAAGTGGAGTTAATGGATTATCATTATTCCAAGTTTCTCTCCCTTAGTTTTGGTTTGGATATTTGAAGGGGTCAAAGGTTTGGTTCCTTAGGTTTTGTTGGTTGGTAGATGGTGGAGGCGTAGCTTTGAGGACAATAGCATTGGTCATAGCTTTGTTCTTTGAATTGGTATTGGTTGGATTATTTACTTTGGAAGAAGAGGGCTCATTATTTTTGTAAGTTGGGTTTTTATTCTTCAACTTTAATCTTCCCTCATCAATGGATTTATTATCTAGTTTGTGAGGCATGGTAAAAGTTTCATCGAATGTTTGGAAGCTTTGGATGTGCAATGTGGATGAGATGTATTTTTCACATACCTAGGCAAAGAGCTCTATAAGCTTAGGTTGAGGTAATGAAAAATAAATTTGGTTTATTAGGCTCCTCCAATGAGCCACAAAATTAGTAATAGATTCATCTTTTAATTGTTGAATGGAGTAGAGGTCAGTAATATACACTTTCTTAGATATATTGATAAAAAAGTGATCTAAAAAGGGTTGGGCTAGTTGGGTAAAGGAGAAGATAGAGTGTTTTGGGATGGCACTATACTAATATAATGTTAGTCTAGATAAAGACATAGGAAAGGTACGCAAGAGAAGAGTGTCATCATGGGAAATCAAGTAACATGCATACCTAAATGCTCTTAAATATTATTGAGGTTCCTCTTTGCTTTGAAATCTAGAGAATTTTGGCAATTCCCCTTATAGAGGATATGGTCAGAGAGGAATAAATGGATGGATGGGTTCATTACAAATTTTGTGATACGAGATAAGGTTATGCGATCCTGAGATGGATGATTTAAGGGTAGTCATCTTCTCCATTAGCATCTTGACCAAGTCTGTTTGGGGTTGTTGGATTAGATAGGTATATGACACATTTTGTTAGGGTTGGGTGACATGGAAATAACTAGTGGATGGTTGGGATGATGTTACATGTGTGTGTGAGGTCACGTAAGGTTGGGTGGAAGGTGAAGGTATGTATACTTGTGTGTTAGGAATATATTGATAAGATGTCATGGGTATGTGTTGGAAGGTTGAGGTTGGAGGGTTTATGTGTGGTATCGAAGTGATTAGTGGGTTAGTTAGTTGAAGGTGGGTAGTGACCAAAGTGCTTATAGGGGGAACTGTTTATGGTATGGAGAGTAGTAGATTTTGAGATTGGGTTATAGTTAAGGTATTGGATGCTACTAAAGGGAGGATGGAAGTGAGAGTGGAGGATAATTCCATAGTAGGTGGGGTGTAGTTGACTAAGGGTAAGGTTGAACCCACTTGGGGTGTGATAGGAGCTGTTTGGTTGCAGGGTGGAAGTTTAGTTTGGGTTTGGGTGGATGGGATATTGGAAGAGGTGTGGGTTAATAATGGCTGGGTTGAAATGGTACCCACCATAAGGTGGGGTGGCATGCCAAGAGGGGTTTCAGTAGAGGAAACTGAAGAAAAAGAGGTGTGGTATGGCATGGTATTGAGGTAGTGTTGTAAAGCCACATAATTATTATCAAGGAAGATAGAAAAGTTAGGATCTCCTTCAGATATGATTGGGACCCTAGAAGGAGAGGGAGGAGGGAAAATCTCAACATGAGGGAAATTCTCAACATGAGGGGAACTCTCAATGTTTGGGGTATATTATATAGGTGTGGAGGAAGATGGGGGTTAGTTAACTTGATTTCTAAGTTGTTGTCTGGTAGTGACCATATGAGAAAACAAGGAATGAAAAGGCAAAGCTCTCAACTCAAACAAGAAGCAAAAAAAAGTATTTCAAAGCAATCAACACAAACACTAGAAATTTATTTAGCCTAGGATTACTTTTAAATCAATTTTGACTTATGCCTTAAAGAGTGTGAGAGGGAATTTGGTTTGATATAGGTACTGATAAGGTAAGCTATGGTTGGTTTCAGGTTGTTTAGGTACTCAAAAGAAAGATCTATGTTGAACTTCGATACATGGATTGGTATTGAGGCCTAACCTCTCACTTCACAATCCTTAAACAATAAGGGTGATGGGTTCTTAGCCAAGATATACCTAGTCTAGAGTTTATACTCAACTAGAGAGCTAAGTTGGTTCTCCCCTTGGTGGTGAAATCCAAGTGGGATAGCTGAGAGGGGGTAGGTTGCCATTGGGGGATGAAATCCTAGTCAATATTTGTCTCAAGTATTATTTTGATGTGTTTATTATTAAGTTGTTTGTCTTACTATGTGAAGACAAGTGAAAGCTATGATAAAACTACTATTCCTCCTAGTCACTAGATAAACTAAAATCAACAAGCAATTCAATAGATGCAAAGTGTTTATTTTAAAACCAAAATAAAATTTTAGATTTATTTAAATTCATACAAAATCTCTAAATACAATCTAAATACAAGATGAAAATTCAAGTCCTAATCCTAGGATGATTGATCTTTTTATTTCGTTTAAAGATGCAAGGAAAATAAACTTTAACTTTTCTAAAAATGCAACTAAAACTTGTATTCTTTTTTTTATTAAGTAAGAAAGAAAGCTTAATTTTCCTAGAATACAACTAAATGAATTTAACTAATGAAATTATAAATGTCATACAAAATATATGAACCCAAAAAAACTCAAGGGTCCCATCGAGCATGTCAAAATGTTTCTATCTAATTTTTGTTTTTATTAAATTTTTTTTAAAAGAAAGAAACTAGGAATAGGGGTGTGTAGAAAAACCTGTTAAAAATATGTACGTTGAATCCAAGTGATTATGGAAATATCCTCTTTGGATTGGGAGGATGACCTAAAAATAATAAAATACTAAAACAAACTTTTTTGTTAGACAAGTAGATGGGTGGATTGCCTAGTAGGAGCTAGATCCTTGAAGCGAAAGCTTCCCAAGAGGCTGCCAATCCACCTTCTTCAAAACACTTAAGTTGGAATGATAAAATAATTATATTTTGTATAAAAAAACAAATAAATGATATTAAAACAATAAATAACTAAATTTGATACAATAAAGTTAAATGATTTACAATAAATAATTAAATGAACACAATAGTTTAATTAATACTAATGCTAAAAATTAGTAAATCTTATGGTTTTGATTTGGTAAAGTGGTGAGGGTCAAAATGATTGTTTTGTTGGTTAGGGTAGATGGTTAAGTCTGAAATTATACCAAGAGATTAATAGATAAATGAGACAAATAATTAAATATGGAAAAGGAAAAAGAAAGGTAAAGATGGTAAAGAGGGAAAAGAGGTAAATGAGGCAAAGAGGTGAATGGGATAAAGGGGATAAGGGAAATATAAATAACCAAAAAAATTAAATGGGATGAATGGAATAAAGAGGAAGATGTTAAGGGCTCAAGAGTATGGAGGTTAAGAAAAGAAAATGCGAAAGGGAAAATAAATAAACAAATGAAATTATAAAACAAAGTAAATTATCTCAATGTTGTTGAAGTGGCTTGGAGATGTTGATGATGGTTGAATGTTGATGAATCTTGAAGTAATTTTGGTAGAGCTTCATTTCCTTGATATTTTATCCTCTGAAATGATGATTAAATCTAAGATGATAACCTCCTCTAAAAACCTATAATAAGATGTTAAAAACCAAAGACTAACTTCTCACTTAACCTTTGGTGAAGGAGAGGTGGGTATTTATAACATTTGATGTTGGGAAACATGCCAAAAGAGTCGGATAATGAAGCAATTAAAATTTTTCCAAGTGGTGCATAATTTAGTCAAGGTGATGTTGGTGGGGATTCCCATGTGGGTTGGAAAATCTCCTTCTTTGCACATAAATCCAAGTTTGAATGGAAATCATGTATATGGGTTTGAATGAGACCAAAAACTTTTTACCACCCTTATTTGTCTTCATTCAAACACTTAAAGAGATGGCACATTAAATTTGGCACTATTTTTAATGTGAGGGATGAAAAATCTAAGGTGAGGTTGGTGGGGATTCCCATGTGGGTTGGAAAGTCTCCCATTTGGGTTATTGAGCCTTCATTTGGGTTAAAAAGTCAAAAATGGGTGCCCTTTGTCTTTCCCAAAGTCTAAAAGGGGTAGGTGTTTCATTTAAAGTCTAATTTCATATGAGAAGACAAAAATACATATTGAATAATGACCCCTTAAGGGAAAATTCACTACATTTCAAGGGAAGGCCCTTGTGATGCTTGAATGAGGTCATCAAGAACTTTGAAAAGGCTCCCAAGGAGGGTATGATGTCCCACATCAAGCCACATCACTTACAATATCACCTCCCAAATCACTTTTCATGTCACTTGACATGTCACATGCCATGTCATCATGAATAGTGATAGTGGGTCCCATAGTGAATAGTGATGGTGAATAGTACTTTCAAATAGTGATTTTAAATGATATTTATGACTAGAAGAATAGAGATTTAATTGGGTTAAGGGGAGTTTTTGGAAATATTTAAGAAGTTTTAGTGGATCTTGAGCCATTTAGTCATCAAAAACTATAAATGTACATTTTTTTGGTGTCTACAAACATGTTTTCACTAATTTTCAGTCATCCATAACCTTCTAGATTTGATCCTAGTTGAGCCAGAACCCTAATTCCATGACATATCCATCCCCCCAAGTCTCATCTACTTAGGACAATAGTGTCACACTAGGATTATAGTGTTGATGCCACTCTCATCTACTTTCAACATTATTGTCCAAGTCCATTTCTAGACTCAATAATCAATTTCTTCTAGTTCCCCATCCTTCTCCTTGTCAGACTAACATGAGCACATTCAACCCATGACCAATATATCCTTATAAAATACCATTCAAAGATCATTTGGAAGGGGGTTGGTAATTATCACTAAGCAAGCAAGAATACAAATAAAACTACTCAAGTAATCTTCCCTATTCTCTACATACAACCAACTAACACACTTACAAACTTATTCAAATCCTTACACCAGTCCCTAACCACCTTAAGTACATATAGTTTAAAATTTTGCATCTTCATATACACAATTTCATAAGGCACATAAAGTGAGAGAACTAAATATGACTTGATCCCTCTTTGGAGTATTGGTATGTAGGCAATGTGCCCACACAAGGGATGTGGATCTATGTCCAATGAATCTTACATATACTAACCCTTCCTCTTTCTTAAAATTAGTCAAATCATGATGGAACATAAGGATTTAATATAAAATATGATCTACATGTATCTCTATAGACTTATAGCTATCAAAACTTTATGGAAAAGGTCACACAGACTTGGCGAATAAAACCTAGAAAGCTCAGATCCTCAAAACAACAATGACACAGGTGGACTACACCACCAATGCCACTCTTTTCCATTTAAAACACTCTTATATAATCACAAAATGAAGTTTAGATATTAGTTTATGATAGTGTCTCAGTCATGCACAGTGAATTTCAGCCTCTATCTCAGTCGTATCAGTTTGTTTTAAGCTAAGTCTTTTTTTTCATCTCTTATTACTATTTTTAGAAATGTTTGAATTAAAATCAAATTTCATAAATTAATAGCTTAATAATTGAATATTTATTTACTAATTTTAGTAATTATACCCTTTAACTATATTAGAAATAATACATTAATATTCTCAAAAATGTTAAATCATTTGGTGAACCCGACTTACTTTGTTTGCACATAAAAACTTAGAAATCCTAGGGTAATTTTCCTATTGATTTTCTTATATTTTTTAAATTTTTTACCTGCATAATAAAATAAGATATTAGCATTAAATTTTAAAATTTCATAGTAATTTTAAAATAATTTTTTTTCTAACCCTAATTGTCCATACTAGGTCTCAGTATTTTTCTAGTAATTTTCCATTTTTTTTAAATTTTTTTATTTGCATATTTAAATCATAAACTCATTGCAAATTTTAAAATTCAATAATAATTTTCAAAATATTTATTCTTCAAACCCTAGTTTCACATACTAAGTCCTATTCAATCAAGCATTTTTCAATAATTTTTTAGTTGCATATTTAATTTAGAAATTTATTTTCATTTTTAGAATTTCATAGTATTTGTCAAACCCTAGTTGCATACACTAGGTCCTATTGATTCATGAGGTATCACCTTACATTCTAAAATTAGATTTCAAAAATGGATCTCACTTATTTACAAATTTTTCTTACATTTTTTGCACATAATAAGGAGACCATGCTTGATCTTATTATGTACATAAATGATGAAATCTATCATATGTTAGTATAAAGCTTCATTATTTGCATTTCATGCTTATTTTTCATTATATGGGATGATGTCAAGAAATTTATTATCAAACATGTTAAGATATATTTTGCATCACCTCCTTTGGAGCCTCTATCCCATGCTGAGTCATGTTGCATGGTCCATTTTACCCTTCCCTAGGTCAATACCCATCGATAAAGAGCTAGTTGACACCCTTTGTCCCTCCACCTCAACCCGTTGATTATCTTTTTTCTCCTCTCATAGCTACTACTAGTCCTATACAAATAGTAGATAATTTAGTCAAAACTATTACTCGATGTGCCATGATGCCTCCTCCACCTAGTCAGGAGCCTTGTCACCCTCTTATTCCTTCCCATCCCAAGCCCAACCCATCTGTACTAGTAGATCCACACAAGACATATGATATTGTTGATTAGTTGAGAAACACACCAGCTAAAATTTTCATGTTAGAATTACTTCAAAAATCTAATGTTTCAAGGACATTCTCTATTAATCACTAACTTAGACTTTTATGCCCATTGATTTAGAGCCTTCTTATTTTACATCAATGGTTAACACACTAAAAACTATAGAAGATGATATCACTTTTAATCATGATGACATGCCATCTTAGATAATAATTGATAAAAACTTACCACTATTCATATAAGCTCAAGTCAAAACTAACATCATTAAGAGAATTCTAGTTGACAGTGGTTCTAGACTTAATATATGCAATATTACATTCTTACAAACCATGGGCATAGACATGGCCTCCATGAAAAAGTCATATAAGAACATTCAAAGATTTGATGGTATACCATGATATACATTGATCATCATTGATTTGGACATCATGGTAGGACCCAAAACCCTCTCCACATAGTTCCAGGTCATGCTAGGTTCTCTTCATTATAATATTTTACTTGGACGACCCTAGATACATGTTATAGGGGTAGTTCCTTCTACTCTTCATTGATGTGTTAAGTTTATTTATGAAGGATACCTATAAATATGTCTAAAAAATAACCAAATATTTACATATTGTCAAACTACAGAGTCATATTTGACTATTTCTCTAGATGGGACATCTCATATCACAGTTCAACCACCACCTCATTGCATTTTTCTTGATCAGAGACATACATATTAGGTTGGATAAACTAGAAATTTTCACACTCCTCTACTTACATTTGTGCCCTCATCTCTAGATATTTAGCCAATCACAACTTCAACCATTCTAGTTACTCCACCAATCATGATTCTTATACCCGTTATAACTATACATTCACCAATAATAGTTCTAGTAGTACCATTTAATTCTATAGATATAGTTACTCCATTAGTTATAGACACCCTCACATCACCATTGTCTTCTACTATTACAGTTGATGAGACTCCCATATCACAATTACCTCTTGTGATAAATTCTAAGTTACTATATGTACATGATGTTGATATAGATTCTCAAGCTTTGTCAGATGATGATATGACACCCACACTCATAGATGACTATTTGTGTGGGTTGAGCTTCACACCAATTAGCCCAAGAGATTACTAAGATGACTCTAAATATATCATTAGACATCCTACATAACTCTTAGCATCTCATACTACACTCTTAGGATATACTACACATTTGTGGCTATAGATAGATCACTTAGCACATACAGTTCACATCATTACCTCTATGGATATAAAGCCAGTCATTTAGATTTAGACAGGAATCACACAACATCAACTATAAATTATGTTGTAGATGTTACTTGATCATGGATTAATCACATTACCTATAGTATGGCATAGATCTATTAGTAGATTATCACAGTAAGATGGTTGCCCATTTTATCTTTTTCATAGGGTCACAGACCATGATATAAACTCATGTAAAAATTTATAGTAGAGATTGGATAAATTATAAGTTCAAAGTATTATTTTGATTACACCACCACCACCACCAACTTCTCTACTTCCACCAAAGCAATCTACTACTAGAATTAAACATCCCAAAGAAGAATCAACACCTTCACCACCAGAGCAACCTTCAGTTCACCTTCGGTAGGATGACACCATGTACATAGCTTCTACAACATATGATGATGATCTTAAGGCATTTGATGATGGTCATGATCCCTTCCTCCATCTCCATCTGATCTGAAAGATTTTTACTTTTCATATGGTTCGAGATAATTAATTAATATCCTATTTAGTGGTATTTTTATTTTACCATGAGATATATATTTAATTAATTAATATTATATTTAATAATATTTTTATTTTACCATGGGATATATATTTAATTAATTAATATCTTAATTATATTTTTAAAATTTTACCATGGGATATATTTAATTAATTAAATATCTTATTTAATAGTTTTTAATCTACCATTGGATATTTTTTTCCCACTCCCACGTGGATAGTTATTTAAAATAGTCATAGGATAGATTTTTAATTCTTTATCCCATAAATCAAGAATCTTACCACTCTCATATTATCAAAAAGATATAAAGATTCTTTAAAAAAATGATGTGGTAGTTTAATCATAGGTTATTTAAGATAAGCATGGTTGCATATATTTTTTTAAATCCAAACCTTTATTCTACCAAAGAAATGTGGTGTTGACTTATTGGAGGTTTGTTAAAGAAAATCATGAAAATATTTTAATTCTTTAATCTCATAATTTAAACTCCACTTTATTTTTTCCACTTGCAAAGAATCATACGGTTGGTGGAAAGATATTTAGTTCTTGATTTATTTTAGTAGGAAGATCATGTTTTTTTATTTTTGTGGAGAGTCTTTTAACTCTAAGATTATTCAAATACAATGTGTTATTTGATTTGGACAAGTTTATTTCATGGTAATCTTTATTTACCAAGAAAGTACAAATATTGATCTTGAATTACTAATCTTGATCTTGGCTTAAGGAGTCTTGACATACATTTAATCATAATATGAAATATTTTTAAAGAATTACTTATAAATTCAAGTGGAAATTATTATTATTATTACTACATTGAAAAATATGTAGTAATTTAATTATTTAAAGATTCTCAAAGATTCTTGATAGATGTTGTATGTGGAAACATTGATGACAAAGAGTTTATAGTTGGCAAAGATTATTCAACATATAATGTGGAGAAGTTTAATTATTTATTATTTATGATAGTATGGATCAGTGTTGACACTAATTTTACATCATTATCCATGCTCAGTGATACATCAATGATGTTGAATTCAATTCTAGAATTTTTGGTTTTGATTAGTTGCAGAGCAAAATCCAATATAGATAGCAAGAAATCTCAGAGAACCAATGTCATGCTATCAAAATGAAAAAAATATTAATTGAAAAAAATTGTTAATACCTCAAGAAAATTTGTTATTGCCCAGCCAACATCATTTTTAAAAAATATAGATATAAATATAAGGTTATTTTATAGAGGCAGTAAAAGGATTTTGATAGAGAAGTAGATTTGTACAGAGAAATTACAGACAGATATCTAAATATAGAGGTAGTAGAACCTCTAAAAGGTTTATTTTATTGCATAGATAGATATTTGGTAAAAAATAATTATTTACTCAGAGAATTTTTTTGTAATCAGTATCGAAGAGTTTTAATAAGATCAGAACACTTATAGAGTGGATCCAGGGACGTAGCAATTTAGTGAACCTCGTAAACAAATCTTCTGTGTTATATTTTGTTTTTAATTGCCTCTCTATGATAAAAAAATTCTTTCAATTTTTTAATTAAAATTATGAAAGTTTTATAATTTAATGTTTGGGTTTATTTAAAAAAAGAAATTAGAAATTAAAATATTTTATTTTATTATAAATCTAATCCAAGTAGACTTTAAAAGTTTTTACAACTTCAATTTATGGATTAGTTTGGTATCATAGTAGTTGATCAATGAGATTTAACAGTGTGATTTATCTATGGTTAATAGTTTTCTATTTGATAATAATTATAGTTGGTTTAGTTGTGTGTTGAATATAGTAATAGGTAAATTATGAAAAAGTTATCAAAATATGAAAAGATCGATGAGCTTGAGTCATATAATCAATATATTCAAAAAGATAACTCTCTCTTGAGGTCAAAATTCTACTACATAGAAGATGAGATTAAAAAATTCAAATATGATTTATAGACCAAGGATGATCTCATGGCAAAGTTGCATAATGGTGAATGAATGAAGGAATTGCCTTCTACATTAGCTACAAAAATAATGATAGATGAATACACTATAAGTAAGTCATCATGTAGTACTTCTTCTCATTTAGTTTCAGATATTGCTTTTGGTGTTTTTAAAAAACACACTAAGGGTATTGGGTCTAAATTGTTAAATAAAATGAGATTTAATGGAAGATAATTTGGTAAAAATAGACAAGGCATAACTAACCCCATACAAGTAGAGGATCAACCGCATTTTGTAGGTTTGGAGGATACTAGTGAGCAAATAGAAATTGGAGAAAATTCTAAATTTGTAGGAGAAAGACAAACTTCCAACTACCAAGAATATAAGCCATTAATTTTTTAGAATAAACCATCACAGGTGGATGAGAGGTGTAAGAGAACTTGAAGAAGAGGTATTCATATTACACTTCCTTTTTCTTACATAACACATAACACTAAAAATTTGGTAAATTCTAAAACTTCTAATGCACTCTTTCAGTTTGAACAATATGGCTATGATATATAGAAAATATGGTATACTTCTCCTTCCATTTTTTATGGGTCAAGTAATCATTCTATTGCTTATTGTTGGAAGAGAAAATATTTGTTAAAGAAGTTGTTTCCTTTTGTGAAAGATAAAGCAGCGAGAAATGGTAAACATATTTCCTCATCCAAAAAGAAGGATAAGAGGAACTTTTGCACTCATTGTCACAAGAGTGGACACAGATTTGAGAAATGTTGAAACTTCAACCATCACTCTATTCTAAACATGGTAAATATTACAACATATATTTCAATTGTGAAAATAATGAATTATTATCACAATATTTTTGGTCTAAATATCTATGAAGCTTTTATGGATTAGGCAATCATTATGTTGCTTTATGTTAGAAACAAACTAGTTAGTAGGATATCTGTATTTTTTAAGGAGAAATAAATGGGTAGTAATTATTGTACTCATTATAATTTGAGTAGTCATCAAAATGATAAATGTTGGATATTGCATCCACAACTATGTCTTAAGTATTGCAGGAAGACATCCATGAAGAATGATGCATTTGTAAGCAAAAAAGAAGTTTTAAACCCACCAGTTTTAGAAATAAACCCAGAGGAAGACCACTTATCTACTAATTATCTACAAATGACTCCATTTATTATTGATTTGGATGGAAATAATCATTTCTTTTCTAGTGATAATTTTGCATAGCTATGGTATTAATTATCATGCATACGTTCAAAGCAGTTTTTAAGATTCTATTAAAAATAATATAGTTTAGTTTTGAACATAACTTTTGGAGCTACCAGCTATGAGAAAATTTGAGTGACAAGTTTATCATATTTTGATTATTTTCTCATATTTATAGTTTTGCTAAGCCCTATTTTAATCTTCTGATAAGTTTTTGAGTTCTTGATGCATTGAAAAGGAATTAACTCATATTTAAACTTGAATATATTCTCAAATATTTTATGATTTGAATTTGATTTATTGGAGTAACCTATGGAGAAAATCCAAGGGACATGTTTATCATACATGGATTATTTTCCTCACATTTAATTTTTTTTTTAAAACTTCATTTTTAAACTTTGATAATAGCATATGCAGATTATATGGGGCATGATTAGTATGTCTATTTTGTGAAAATTTGCATTTCAGTATATTTATTGATTAGGCAGTTTACTTCTATCTACAATTTAGTATTGGGTAGATATTTCTTTCATTGATATTTTAGAGATTTAGTTTGATTTTTGAATCGTTATCATGATATTTTGCAGTGATATTTTGTAAAAGAACTATTTGTAACTTTAGAGAATGATTTGACTTTTTGGGGACCAAAATGGTCTTATTGAGGAGGTCTGATCCGAAAGATTTTCACTCTTCATATGGTTTGAAATAATTAATTAATATATTATTTAATGGTATTTTTATTTTACTATAGGATATATATTTAATTAATTAATATCCTATTTAATGGTATTTTTATTTTACCATGAGATATAAATTTAATTAATTAATATCTTAGTTAATGATATTTTTTTATTTTACTGTGGGATATATTTAATTAATTAAATATCCTATTTAATGGTTTTTAATCTACCATTAGATATTTTACTCCTAAAAATATGCTATTCCCACTCTCATATGGATAGTTATTTAAAATAGTCATAGGATATATTTTTAATTCTTTATCCCATAAATCAAGAATCCTACCACTCTTATATTATCAAAAAGATATAAAGATTCTTTTAAAGAATTGATGTGGTAGTTTATTAATCGTGGGTTATTTAAGATAAACATGGTTGCATGTTTTCTTTTAAATCCAAGTCTTTATTCCACCAAAAAAATGTAACGTTGACTTCTTGGAGGTTTGTTAAAGAAAGTCATGAAAATATTTTAATTCTTTAATCTCATAAGTTAAACTCCACTTTATTTTCCCCACTTGCAAAGAATCATAGGGTTGGTGGAAAGATATTTGGTCCTTGATTTATTTTAGTGGAGAGATTATGTTTTTTTATTTTGGTATAGATTTACATGCATATTAATCTTTTATTAAAAGATTATCCCAAGTCTTTAACTCTAAGATTATTCAAACATAATGTGGTATTTGATTTGAATAAGTTCATTGCATGTTAATCTTTATTTACCAAGAAGTGTAAATCTTGATCTTGAATTACCAATCTTGATCTTGGCATATATTTAATCATGGCATCAAATCTTTTTAAAGAATTATTTTTTAAATTAAAGTGGGAATAATAATAATAATAATAATAATAATAATAATAATAATAATAATAATAATAATAATAATTACATTAAAAAATATGTGGTAATTTAATTATTTAAAGCTTCTCAAATATTCTTGACAGATGTATGAAAAAACATTGATGGTAAAAAGTTTATAGTTGGTAAAGATTATTCAACATATTATGTGGAGAAGTTTAATTATTTATTATTTATGATAGCATGGATCAATTTTGGCACTAGTTCTACACCATTATCTATGCTCAGATATATGCCAATGATGTTGAATTCTATTTTGAGATTTTTGGTTTTGATCAGTTGCTTAGCAAAGTTGAATACATGTAGTAGGAAATCCTAGAGAGCCAATGCCATCTTAAAATGAGAAAAATACTAATTTAGGAAAATTGTCAGTACCCTGAAGAAATTTGTTATTGCTCAGCTAACATTATTATTAAAAAATATAGATATAATTGCAAAGTTATTTTACAGGGGTAGTAATAGGATTATAGTAGAAAAGTAGTGGATTTGCATAGAGAAAATTGCAAACAGAGATATCTGAATACAGAGGCAACAAAACCTCCATTGATTAAAAATCCTTTCAATTTCTTTATTAAAATTTTGAAAATTTTATAATTTAATTTTTAGATTTATTTAAAAATAAAAATTGAAAATTAAAATATTCTATTTTATTATAAATCTGATTCAAACAAATAATAATTTTTTTTATAACTTGGATTTATGGATCACCATCCCCAGTGAGCTCCATCCTTGGACCCTTTACCCCCTCCAGCCTAGTATTTTATGTCATCATGTACATATTACTTTATTCATATGCTTATATATATATATATATATTTCTAATGTTTTTATATAACTTCTCTTCAAATTCTTGTGCATATTCTTGTTAAACACGGAATATATTTAGAGGGGGGGTGAATCAATATATCATAAATTTTATAAAATTTCACTTAATAAAATTCCACTTAACTAAACATTCAAGATATGTAATAAAAACTGAAATAATAAACACCACAAAAGATAGAGAGAGACACTAGATTTAACGTGAAAACTCAATGTGGAAAAAATCACAGAGAATAATCTCAAGTATATGAATGAGAATCAAATCAAACTACAATATTCATAAGCACCAACTTACAGGAGCACCAATCCCTTTGTTGAGCACCAATATAGCAATAATTCATGATCACCAACTCACATGAGCACTGACCCCTTTGTTGAGCACTAACATATCAACAATTCATGAGAACTAATCCACAGGAGCACCAATCCCTTTGCTGAGCACCAACACAACAACAATTCATGAGCACCAACCCACATGAGCACCAATCCCTTTGTGTATACCACATAACTATCTCTCAATGTTTCTATCTCAACAAATGATAGTTCATTACAATATCTCTTTTATCTCTCTCCTTTGCTTTTCTAAGCTAGATATAACAAATGCAAATCATACTCACTCTCACATATTATAAATGGCTTCTCAAGTATGTATTTATATATTTCCAAATGACCTTTGGCCTTCACCCTTTGTGACACTTCAATCCTCATGGAAAATGGTGTCAAACTTTCATGACCCTTCATAAGTAAAAGCGTCCTTTCCTCTTTTGTCCTTATCTTGGTGACTTTTCATATTCCTCAAAGTTTTCCTTGATGAGAAATTGTGCCATTATTCTTTTATCTTCACTTGGTGACTCTTGGAATTCCTCAAGATGACTCTTCATGAAAAAATGCATCCCATTCTTCTTTTGTCTTTACCCTGTGACTCTTTGACTTCTCCATGGGCCCTTCTTTTGTCTTATATGCAACCAAAAATATATTCATTAATATTAAATAAATATTAACACACATTAGCCAAGATATAACAATTACAATCATCATTCAATACAATGGGAACTTTATCACCAATAATGCTAGACCTTTGACATCAATAAGAATATTTTCAACAATTCTTCATATGATTGATTATACATAACTTATATCAAAAATACAAAAAATAATACAAAATTTTAAGATACCAAAAACATTCAAATATTTCAAAATACAAAAACATGCAAATAATTCAAAAATACCAAAAATATTTTGATTGTATGCATCATCCATGTTTTAAATTTTTGTAGACATCCAATTCTTAACACCATTTATGTTGAAATTGTTAATCTTACTCAAAATGCACTCAAATTCATATTTTAGGTCAAAATATATAAAATCACGTTAAATGGTTTGAACTTGTCATTTATAAGTGCCAATTTAGGTCAAAGTATCCCTAAATGGGGCAATGTAATTTATGGATCAACTAATTTTGATCAATTCATTTTGAGTTAAAATGATGATTTTGCTTTTTGTGTTTTGGATCATTCCTTTTTTCTAAATTCATTGGTACATGCCACATACCTTTATTATTTTATGTTGGAAACATCCTAAATAGAAATATGGTTTTGGCACATCTAACATCACATTCTAATTCTTCTCGAGTAAAATTACAACTCAATAATATGACTTCCTGACCATTTTGATTAATTGAGGGCCAATTTTCAAATAATTACACAAATATTGATTAAACTTGTTTAAGGTTAATTAATATAAATCAAAAGCTTAAATGGATTTTCTACGAGAGTTGTTGAATATTTATTTTTTTAAATTGATTCTTATTAACTACATCATCAGGTGACATCATTTTTTGGGAAGACATTCCTAAGCCATAAATGTCACAAATATTAGGATTATGGGTCACCCATGCCTAAGTAATGCCTCTCATGCCTCTTCAATACCCCTTCTTCCAAGGTCATGATGAAGATAATTATGAATTTAATTCCAAATATTAAGATTATCCATGGCCACACATCTCAATCATGAGATAGATGATCATGATTGATCTTGACAAATCTCAAAAATCTATAAATAAAGAGGCCATGAACATGAATTTTAAGCTTAAATATTTCAAAGTTATAATGTTAAATTGTTTCCACAATCCTTTGCATTTGATCATAGATTTTTCTTGCAAACTTCATTGATAGGCTAGTTCAGTGATTTGGAAACATGATCCTAGTTTTTTTGAAGTGTTCTTGAAGCATTGGAGGAGCTTACCACCATTTTTGACAAAGATAAGGATGCTTGATCAAGGGAGACCATTATTTTGAGACACATGGGTATGGTGAATCTATTTGAGAAGGTAATATGATGTTGCTTTCTTTCATTTATTTCTTGCTATCTTTTGTAATTTCTATAAAAATAGATAGGCTTGGTTAGTTAGTTCGTTATGCATGTTTCATTATTTATGAACTAATGCTTGACTAATTTGCTTTGTAATCCTCTCTACATCTTGACACACTTGATGGGACTAGATGCATCTCACATTTAAAGGATATCATTTTAAAACTCTAAAATATTTATTTGGGACCTTAAAACTCTTGTAAATTGATTTTCTAACTTTATTTTGTCATTTTTGTTTGCCACGGTTTTACATAGTAACTGACATTGATAAGTAAGACCAACATCGATTACATATCTTAATCAATGTCAGTCATTGTGTTTTTCTAAGAACACAGACTTGAGAGCTACTTTTTCAAAGTTCATTATTTCAAGATAAAAAGATATTCAAAGCTAAAGGATATGCTAACATTTTTGCTGTAGGACCAAGCTTGACATTTGATAAAAATATGTTTAAATCACCTTTTGCATGCTTAAAAATCAATTAAGAACTTTGTTTTGGTGTTTAATAAAGAATTTAGATGTTTTAGTGTTTAAAAAGGAATTTAGATGTTTTGGTGAATGTTTTTAAAGTTTGCAACTAAGAGCAAGGGGTCAAATGAACACCAAATATTTCATTTGGGCTTAAAATTGAATACTCTTATCAATTTTTGTTTGCAATAATTATTTATTTAAATTTTGTTTAGAAAAAAGAGGAATGTTGCATGTATGCTCTTCCATTTGTCTCAAGAAACCTTAGAATCAAAAGAGTCATTCCTATTACAAATAGCCTAGTCCAAGGCTTAGAAAGAATGTCATCTAAAGCACTCCTCAAAAAATCATCAAAGTGTGGGTGATCTTGAAAATGACCATAAAGTTTTTCTATTTTATGCTTTCTTTATTTTCATGCAAACTTGGCTTGTGAGGGGGACATCATTACCTCCCACAAGTTCTTTAGAGAAGCTTTGATTGGAGGTTTCACCTCATATCATTGACTTAATTTGACTCCTTTGGAGTTGCACATGAGACATATCTATATTTGGACATCACACTACACTGTGCGATTAGTAGGATGTAGTGGTTATAAAAAGGACTAGACCTTTTTGCAACTAGCCAATGCCATAATCACCCAATTTTTATGCTTTTATTTTGCATCATTTAACGTGAAAGTCATTGTGTAATTGATTCCCCTAGAAAAATCAATTTTTTTAGTTTAGCAAACCCCACTTTGCCATACCTTGTCAGTTTAGACTTAAGATGTTTGTTTTTTTATCATTAGCTTACTTGGTCTTGATTTGTGTCTAAAACTACTTGTTAACTCAATGAACTTAACCAAAACACATTATCTTCAATTTTCTTGAGCAAGGAAGGCATTACATTATCCAAATGGAAAATTCATCTTTTCCTTGTTCAAATTTTTATCAAAAGCTTTGTGTCATGTCATCCACTTTGGCATAGTCATGCTGCCTAATTGAGTCTAGATCTTTTACCCAATTTGTTTAAATCCTTCCTTTATAATCCACATTTGAAATTGAACCTTTTTGAGTTCTAAGGGTTGGTGTGTCAAAGTGGGTTCACCATTTGCATACTAAGCTTGTTTTAACTTGGGTTTAATCTTTCATTTGGATTGAAGGTCATTTATTAAGACTCAAAATCACATATCATCTTGGTGGACTCAAGTCATCTTACGTATTGCTCACACTTTGAGTCCTATAACATATTTTTATCCTACTTGAATCATGTGGTGACATTATGCTACCTATTTGGTCCTAGCTTTATACTTAATGATTTACATATGTTTTTACATCTTGAGTTAGTTCATTTTGTCTTCTTCGTAATCCAGAGAGCTTTCCTCTAAACTTCTAGGGTCAATTTGTCAAAGTTGAAGCTAGATTTTATAATGTGGGTGTATCACAAAGATCTAGACTTTGGTGTACTGGTTTTCACCTTAGGTCTTTGAGTTACCTTAATCTCTTCCGATTTATATGATTTCAACTTTACCAAAGGTTGAGTAAACTCATGAACTGAATCTTCTAAATTGTACATGGTTTCGAACCACCCTCCCTTATAGTCTCATTGGTACCTTGGTTATTTTTTTAAAAGAGAGCCAAAGCATACTTTATTTGGTTGTCAAGCATTAGTCTAAAGATTAGTTAAACACACAGAGTAACTCTTTTTAGACATGACTCAAAGGTTCACTCGTAGTGGGGACTCTTATGGCCTTAGTTATGAAGATGTGCAATTTTATGATGGTCAAGATAAAACTATTGTATTTGATGATATCCCCACAATAATAGGATCTAAAGATGATTATAATGGATATCAACCTTAAGAAGAGAAAGATGAATCCTTTCTTAGATTGATAGAATCAGGTGCTAGAATACCTTCTAACTTTCCTACAGAACAATTACATACCTTAGTTAGAGAAGGAGAACAATGATGGCAAGAGAAATATTTTCCACAAATGGACATACCTTCTTCCTCTAACAAAGGAAAGAAAATAAAAACCGAGTCAAAACCTAAAAATATGGATCTTTTAGCTAAGATCAAGATAATAAGTCAATGATATGCAAATCAAGTTGTCACAAACTTAACTGATTCCCTAGCTACCACTTCAATCCACAATAATTCTTTGAAAGAATAAGGAAATGTGGTTGAAAGTACACAACAAATATTGGATGAGGACATTACCATAATGGATTAAGGTAATCTAAGTGAATAGTTAAAGTCACAAGAGACCTTACAAAGTATTCCATTTGACATGTAACATATGTTATTCAATCATAAAGAACCTCTTCTTACTTTACAAACTCAAAAACCCAAATATTCAGTTCAAATTGAAGATCCCTCAAGACAATTTGGCTAGTTCTTTTCAACCAACCTAAAGATTGTTGAATAAATATAGAAATTTACAAAATCAACAAAATGTGAAACAACCAAATTCAAGGAATGTTTTAAAATCCAAGAATAAATGGCCTATGTTCTCAAATCAAGCAACAAATCAAAACCAAATCATGGATTGAGAAGTATATGCTCCCTATAGATCCACACAAAACTCAGGGCACATTCCACCCCAACAACAATAAAATTAGGGGCACATTACACCCCAACAACAACAAAACTAGGGGCACATTCCAACCCAACAACATCTTATCCAATCCACAAATGCACCAAACATGCAAGAATGAAATTCTATGAAGGAAATTGTCCAAAGATTGGAGATGAATAATAGAGTCAAAAAGTAAAAATTCAATGAGATATGCCCATATCTATTTGACTTATCTATTCTCCAAAACCCCTTTCCACCTCATTTTAAGGAACCCAAATTTGACAAATACAAAGGGAAACGAGATCCATGTGAAAACATATAAACATTTTTCATCTTGTGTCAAGAGATTGCTTATAGTAGCAAGTACTTACTATGACTATTTTCACAAAGTTTAGTGGGACAAACTCTTGATTGGCTACTTAAACTACCCAAGGGATTAGTTGTGGAGTGGAAAAAATTATCAAAAAAGTTTAATAACCATTTTTCATACAACATAGAACATGAATTGACCATTTTTGACTTATACAAAGCCAAGCAACATGATGGTGAAATTTTGTTACATATCTACAAAGGTGGAGAGCATTGGCAGGCTGCCTTCAACAAAATTTGTTAGACAAACAATTGGCTGATATCTTTGCACAAAATTTACATCCTAAAGTTACACATAATCTATGGTTAGCTTGTGCTAACTCATTTGAAGAAATTATTTACAAAGGATTACATATTGAGAAGGCTCTTATTGTTAAAGGCCTTGTTAAGATTTTTGTGTAGGGACAAGCATCTAAGCAGACTAAATCACCAACTCAAATAGTTATGCAGGATAAGCCTAAGGTCTTTAGTAAAAATAAGAACTTGGTTGGAAACATGGTGACATAAAAAAGACATGTACAAATAGTACACACTATACCTCCTCAAAATGTACAATTAACTCCCTCAAATCCACTACCTACTTTGTAGAGACAACCTCCATGAAGGACATTTCATAACAATTTTAGAGTCTTTAGCAAGTTAGGAGAATTGATTGAAATAGTGTTATAAAAGCTCATTGTAGTTGAATTAATTATATGGCCAGCATCAAGGCCATTTCCTCAAGATCAACCAAAACTAGACTGGTAAAAAGAGAATGAATGGTGTAACTTTATTCATGTTGTTGGTCATGGTGCATATCATTGCATTCAATTATGACATATTATTGAGGAATTTATTGGAGTGGTGAACTAGAAATTAAGTTAGCCCCTAATCAAGACACAAATTAAGATATGGGAATCTACAAAGACCCCTTTCCTTGACATGATCCACCACCATCAAGAAATAATCAAAATGGTCATAATCAAGGACAAAGGTAGAATCTGAATCAACAAGGTCATAATTATAATGAGCATAATTGAGATCATAATGCCCACAATAATAATGTGGCTTATAACAATGTACCTTATGACTATAATAACACTATGGGATGCATTTCTAAAACCCACATTGCCACTATTACTATGAAGCCACGTGGCCAATCTTGTTTTCCTCACAACATGAGACCCATCATTATAGGGTCAGCACCCCCTTCCCCTAGTAATACCATGTCAGGTTTGTATCATCATGTTACTACTCTATTTACATGGGTGACTAATATTGAACAATAGTACCTTTCTTATAAAGGCTCCTTGCTGACCCAAAATTATCAGCATATAGTTAATTTCCCATGAGTCACCATCCAAGGCCCTTTACTTCCCTCTTCCAATTATAATAACTCCTTGCCACCTCTAGGTTGTGTAATCACAACTAGATGCCCATGAGTTACCATTTAGGGCTCTTCATCCACTTCTTTCCTTAAACCCAATGAGAACATTTTGCCAATGGTTCTAAAGCCAAATATTATCCCAACAAAGACTAAACTAGTTCAATCCACAATTCAAAGACCTTATAGTCTAATGGATCAATTAGATAAATCCCTTGCACAAATTTCCATATTAGAACTCTTGCAGACATCTGATGTCCATAGAACCATCTTCAACAAAATTTTACAAGATTATATTATGCCTAATGATATAAACCTTGATCAGTTCTAGAACCTAGTTGGACATTTGTCTTCATTTTGGCAAATCATAATTGATCAAAAGGACATGTCCACCCTTAGCCCGAACCATAGTAACCCACTATACATTGAGATGATCATTATGGATCACAAGATCAAGTGGGTTCTTATAGATAATGGTTTAGGGCTGAATATCATATCTCTTAGATTGGTGTGATGATTGGGTTACATGGATAAAGACATTCAACCAAAAAATATTATAATCAAGGATTATGATAATATCGAGAGGGAGACATCTAGTACAATTTGGTTTCCAATTATGATTGGGTCTATTTATCATCACACATTATTCCATATTATGGATATTAAACTTCCTTATAACATAATTCTTGGTCATCCTTGGATCCATGAAGTTCAGGCAATTCCATATACTCTTCATTAAGGTCTTAAATTTCTCCAAGATGGGATCAAGGTTACTATTCTCACTGATTAGTAGCCATACCAATACTACAAACATCTTGAAGCAGAGTTTTATAATTATAACTATTGCCCAAGTTTTAAATTTATTGCAAAAAAGAACAAAGCCATCATTTCTCATCCATCTCCATCTAATTATATAGACCTTGGTGATCTAGCCTCCACTTCAACTGATCCATTTCCTATAGATCTAACCAAAAAAGTTATTATTAAAGATGTAGGCATTTCCACATGCCATCTAAAGGATGTTCTCCATATTGAAAAATTACCAAAATCCCTTAAAATATTTGGTAAGCCTAAAACTTCCTAGACTCCTAACAGAGCCGATCAAATTTGGAAACCAAAGAGGAAGCAACCAAAACCTCTTATGGTTTTTGTACCTAAAATTGTACCAAAGAAAGATTAAGAGGCTTTTACTGAGAAAGATTGATTATATTCTAAAGGCCTTGCTGATTGTTTTCAGAATCCAAAGTATCCTATCCCTAATAGGATAATGGATCAGCTTGACTATATAAGGAAAGGCCTTGGCCCATAGGTGCAAGGAATTTTAGAACCCTTATCAGCTGAAGTTGTCAATTGGAATCATGGTCTCAGATTTGAACCACTAGAGGATGACCTCATAATATTTAGTAGTGACTCTTCCAAAGTGACTAGTAATGAGACTCTGAGCAGTGACACAATGTCCCATTATAGCCTTTTTGATGAGCTTAATAATTCAGATTTTTTTGATTCAAATGCCATATTGACCATAACACCTATTGGAGATTACCATCCTAAAGAAAAAACCCATCCTAGTGGTGCTTCCCTTTCTGAAGCAAGACATTATATCTTTACCATTGGTACTTCCCATCCTAAAGCAAACCCTCACTGTAACCTATGCCTTTTCCATTCTAAACTCATAGATTGGGATTGCAAAATTTGGTAATATGCATCGATGAGTTTCAAAATGAAGAATCAATTATAGAATACATGGGCCTACGAGATGTATTCCCCATTAGTGATCATAAGTAGGGTTTTAATTTTTCATTGAATTATTCTACCTACTTTAGAGAGTAACCAAACTTTCTTGGTCATAATAAAGAACAAACATTGATATCTTTAGATGAAAACCTCTTTGAGGTAGTTGTTTTTGATTAATTAAGGTAGCAAACTAGGGGTCGAACCCTATACAGTCAAAAAAGACAGGAAGGCTAGCAAACAAAAGATGCCAGCACCAAACCAATAATACAGTTGAGAAATAAAGTCAGAAGCAAAACAAAACACTAGAAATACTAGAGTTAGAAAGGATGAAACTACATAACTATAGAATTAATAGGATCCTTAATATTCTCATTGTCTGCATTGTCAGCATTCCCTAAATTACCCGCCGCTTCCAACATAGTCATATTCAGTAGAATGTTATTTTGAAGGCCTTTGGTGAAGACCTTTTATAGCTTTTGAATGTGGACCTTCAAGGCCCCAATATCTATTTTCCAATCATTCTCATTCTTTGAACCCTCACTAGCTTCTTCTACATGCATCTTCTCCTTATTATCAACAGTTCCCCTAGATTTAGCACCCTGCTCTTCAGTGACCTCAAAAACCTGAGAAGCCTATTTCCCAGTGCATCATTCATGCTCTGTCATCTCCTTCTAAATTATTTCTCTAATGTTTGGGGATATATGAGCCCCTTGTCACCATACCCTCCATCCTGAGAATTGCTGGCCAAGGTTGGTATAAGCATCAACGACCCTATTACCTTCAATGTAGGTGTGGGTAATCTTAACTTCGGAAAACTTTTGTAAAAGAAACTAGATGTCTATAATGATGTATTTTAAATGGATACCAATGTTAGATGCTTTATTAATGGCATCTATGACCAACTTAAAATCTCCCTAAATATTCAAATTTCTAATTCCTAGGGATATAGCTAACTTTAATCTCCAAAGTAAGGCCATAGCTTCAACATAGTTATTGCTCTGGCAACCCATGCCACCAGCACAGACAACAGACATCCCTCATTTTTCATTTCTTATTATACCTCCACTTGATTTACCACTCAACTTGGATGCCCCATCAAAATTGAGTTTCATCCAATTGGGTTTAGGTGGTATCCATTTAGTATGAAGTCTCTGAAGAATTTTTGAATTATCATGCCTAGGGATAAGGTTTAAAACCTTCCATTTGGCAGCAATTTGACTTTCAAATTTAGATAGGGGTTTATCCACAACACTAATATGATCTGTTGTAACACTTTCCAAGATGGTCCTAGTAAAGGAGTTAAACACCTGAGTAGCATTTCTAGTAGTGTCCCTAAAAATTCTATGATTTTTCTCTTTCCATAAAGTCCAGCTCAATCATGGCAGAGCTTGCTTCCATAATTCCTTAATCCAGGGATGTGTGAAGGTTGAGTTCCAGATGAGAATTACTTCTTTAAGGTCTAAATTGTAAACCCATTCAATGCCAAAGTTGTTAATTATTGTGCCCCATAAATCCTAGGTAAACTCATAGTGTATGAATAGGTGTGAAACTGATTCCTCTCTAGAACCATAGAGAAAACATCTGTTGACCAAAGTAAACCCCCTCTTTTGAAGGTTGTCCTGAGTAAGGATTTTGTTATGGGCAGTAGCCCACCAAAACAAGTTAATATTTGGAATGAGTTTATGATTCCAAACCTTTTTCCATACCTCCTTATTTTGAGCTTCAGGTGTAAGCAGATGATAGGCAAATGTGACAGAGAACGATCCATTCTTATCCGGCCACCAGTATTGTTCATCCTCTTAAGGGAAGAACAGGATTTTGATCTCCTAAAAACATTGCTAGATCTCCTAAATTCTTGGGATAAGCTCAGGGCTGTGCACACAATAATCTAAAAGGTTTTTCCAGCTACTTATCCCATTGTTATTTTCCATATAATCACTAACCCTATCACCAAAGAACTGAGTAGTCAGGTCTATAATTTCTCCATAGTTTCTTTGGGAGATGAGAGGCTTGTCCCTTAACCAATTATCCTCCTAGAATTTAATCTACCGACCATTTCCAAGCTTCCACCTAATTCCCTATTTGAGAAGACTTCTACTTTTTAGCATTTTATTCCATATCACAGACCCCTAGGGTAATCCTGCATATTGAAGAAAGTTGGAATCATCAATGCTATGCATGTATTTGGCATAAATTATTTTCCCCCACTCACTGTTGTTGTGAATCAAATTCCAACTAACTTTTGAGAGGAGGGCTTTATTCATTTTCCTAATGGATCTTATATTAAGTCCACCATGAGATTTTGGGAGACACACTTTTTCCCATCTGACTAAAGACATTCTCTATTTGTCTTTCACTCCCATCCATAAAAATTTCCTTTGGATATATTCCAACTTTTTATTAAAATACGTAAGAATTTTAAAAAGAGACATGAAGTAAGTAGGAATACCTTGCAAGGATACCTGAAGAAGTTGCAGTTTACCCGCACTACTGAGTAGTTTCCCCTTCCACCCAAGAAGTTTCCTCTATGTACGTTCCACAATACCATTCCAAAAATCTAAAGATACCTCTCTGACCGAGAGTGGGAGACCTAGGTAGGTAGCTGGTAGGCTAGCCTTAGCACAATCTAAGATATCAATGATTATATGTCTACGTTCATTAGGAGTGTTGAAGAAGTACACATTGCTTTTCTGGAAATTTATTCTTTGTCCTGAGTCTCTGGCATAATCATTAAGTATATTCTTCCATCTTCTAGCTTCGATCACTGATGAGATACCAAATAAGATGGTATCATCCACAAACTGCTGTATAACCATAGGATGGAGGGAAGAGGCAGGTTTGATGCCTATTAGATTTTTTGAAACTATATCAGCTTGTATGTATCTTTTCAGTGCCTCAACCATAATGATGAATAGGTACAGGCAGAGAGGGTCTCCCTGATGAATTTCTCTCGAGGAGGAGAAAAACCCTCTAAAAACTCCATTAACTAGCACTGAGAATTTAGCAGAAGAGACTACATTCCATAATAGGCAAGACAATTTATCATTAAACCCAAATTTTCTAATCACTTGGAATGGAAAAGTCCATGAGACTCTATCATAAGCTTTGGATATATCAAGCTTGAGGGCCATCCTAGGGATTTTGCTCTTATCCATGGAATGGATAGTCTCATGTGTGGTGATCACAACATCAAGAATCTGTCTGCCCAGGATGAAACCTTTTTGAGCAGGAGAAATAATTTTGTCAAGCAAGGGTTACATTCTCAAAACTAGCAGTTTAGTACATATCTTATACACACTGTTGCATAAGCTAATGGGTCTAAAATCAGCAAGGTGTAAAGGTTGAGATTTTTTAGGAACAAGTAGAATGAAGGTATTATTGACTTGTTTCAAAAGTTTTCCAGATCTAAAAAAATCATGAACTGCAGCCGTGAGGTCTACTTCAACAATCTCCCAATATTCCTAAAAGAATATAAGAGAAAAGCCATCAGGACTCGAGGCTTTAAAAGCATCCATGGAGAATAAAACAACATGTACTTCTTCATCAAATACATGCTTTAACATTTCTAGATTGTCTTCTTCTGTTATCAAACAGGGGATTTTATCAGTGAATTGACTCATAGATCTATCAATTTTATCATTATTGTTTTCTTTCGTAAGCAGATTTTGAAAGAACACCCTGGCTTGCTCCCTTATTTTGTTATCCTCAGTAATAATGTCTCCATTATCCAAGACAAGCTTAGTTATTGAGTTGGCTTTTTTATGTTTCATAGTTGAGAGATGGAAAAAAGCAATGCTCCTATCACCCTCTTTAAGCCATTGAACACGAGATTTTTGTTTCCAAAAAACCTCTTCCCTTTCCATTATATTCTTCCATTCTAAAGACAGACTATTCTCTTTTTCTAAGGTGCCCTCAAATTCATCCCCTTGATCAATCAGTTGCTGAATAGCCTTGAGTTTTCCCATTATATTTTTCTTCTACTGAAAAACCTACCCAAAACTGTATCTATTCCAGCCATAAACTTCTTGTTTAATGTGCTAGAGTTTCTTGACTATTCTAAACATGGGAGTACCTTGAATGGGAATATTCCACCATTGAGCCACCATTTGTCTAAAACCTTTGTGTTTAATCCACATAGCTTCAAAATGGAATGGAGGAGGTTTGTGCTATCCCTAATCTCTCCAATTGAGGATAATCAGGTAGTGGTCAGACATGGTTCTAGGTAAAGCCTGTGCTTACATATTCTGATAATCATTTCAATTTCTTGATATCAAAAATCTATCTAATTTAACCTGAATCATTTGATCTCATCTTCTTCTATTGGTCCAAGTAAAATTTTGGTTCCACAGCTTTATGTCCAATAATCCCCAATCATTGATGAATTCAGCAAAGTTGAACATGCCGTCTGAGTAATCAATAATTCCACCCTATTTTTCAAAAGGGTATAAAGGTGTGTTAAAATCTCTGACTAACATCCATTTATAATCCTAAGGATTATTCCTGTAGCTACTCAAATCTATCCATAATTTTTGTCTCAAAGCTCTGTTATTCGGTGCATAAACATTTACCAATGTCCAGTTCAAGGAATTCATGGAAAAATTGGTAATCAAAAAGTGCTTATTATGGGCCATAAGAGATCCTTGGATTTTATCACTATTCCACATTGTGACAATCCCTCTTGAAGCCCCTTCAGTAGGACTAATACAAAAATCCACCTTAGGCCATATATAGTCAGCAATTTTTGCAAAATTCTCCTCTTTCATCTTGACTTCTTGGAGTAATAGAATATCTAGTTTATTATCTAAAATGCATTTTTTAACCTCAAACTACTTTGAGGGACTATTAAATCCCCTCAAATTCCATGATAATATTCTCATTTCGAGAGTTTGGAGGGTTGGGACTCCAGTGTTTTCTATTTTCCACTGGTAATCTTCCTAGCAATCTCTCTTTGTCTTGTTTCCCTTAGGTTTGGCCTCTCTTGTTTGGGCTCAGTACCAACATCTTCATATTTTTTACCTTTCTGGATCTTTTTCTTTGGGGTAACCCATTCTTCCTATTCATTGCTTCCATCTTGTCCTACTACCCCTGTTGCCAAGTAGTTTCCTACCTGGCCTCCATCTTCCAGATCACATAAAAAGTCTGTATTTGACTGTGGATCTGGTACTCATTGAGTGTGAATTTCAGGTGTTACTTCTTCCTGTTCAATCCTTGAAACTGTGTCATCTTCATTGAATTCCTTTAGCAAAAGGTCCCCTCCTACCCCTTCCTTAAACATATTAGTCTATTTTTCTAAAGTGTAGATTGTGTTAAATGTGGCCTTGTGACTGTCGTCAGATACTATATTCTCTTTTGGGACCTCTTTTCCCTCACTACTAATGATATCCTCCTTTCTCTTCTCCTCCTCTCCTTCTTCTATAGCCTTTTGACTATCATATAATCCTATATTTTCCTTTGGGATAACTTCACCTTCACTGCTAGGGGTAGCCTCCTTTCCCTTCCCCTCCTCTCCTTTTCCTATATTGTTAGGAATTTCCACATTATTCTCTATTTCCTGCTTGCTGTTCACTTTCTCCTCCTCTATATTATGGGAATCCTCTTTCATCCCCCTTTGCTTCACTTTACATTGTGTCATTAGATGTCCCTTCTTCTTACATATTTGACAGAAAGTGGTAGCATTCTCATAAGTGATTGGCTGAGTCCAGGTTCCATATTTAGAGTTTATCTCAATGGACGTAGGGAGAGTCTTATTTATTTCAACATTAACACAGAGTCTAGCATACACACATCTGGACTTAGTTCTAGTAATATGATCTAAGGTGACATATTGACCAATAGAATTGCCAATGGCTGTGAAGATTTTTTCATCCCAGAATTCCAAAGGGAATCCTGGTAATCTTACCCAAGCAGGTGCTATCTTATTGAGGTCTAAGTTAGGATCAAATCCTGGTTTCCACGAGCATAAGGCTAGAGAATGTGGTCCAAACAGCTAGGGACCTCCAACAAGGGCAACGATCATGTCCTCCCTATTCGTAAATATAAAAAGGAATAGACCTCTAGCCATGGCTATGATTGAAACACTACCTTTGACTTTCCACCTAGATAGAATCCATCTTTTAAGCATTTTGATATTAAGACGGAAAGAAAAAAACTTACCAACTAGCGTAAGGTCCATGGTTGCCACTATTTCCTCCACCAGATTGTCTAGGATACTCAATGCCTTGCCCTCTGAGAGAATAGGGAAGCTCGACAAGCCTTTTGATGGAAACGTCTTTTCACCTATGAGTGCCTTCTTCCATCCATTGGATGGACTATCCCCTAATAGATTCTTGGATAGATCCACAGAGGTACTGCTACCCGCAGTGACCTTCATTGGATCTGTGGTCCCGTCTGTCGCACTCAGGGGGCCCAACCAGGTGGGAAAAAACCAATTTCAAATATTGTCCACACGCTTCACTCCTCTGCTCCTCTGGTCCAATCCTGATTTCCTATGTTACATATTGAGGTAGTTGTTGATCAAGAAAAAAGTAAAGAAAAAGATAAGTCTTGGATTGAAAACCTATTTCAGGTGCTCCCAAGTGGGAAAGTTTACTCATCCCCTCAGGGTGTAGAAAGTCCATCTAGCCCAAGTTCCATAACTAGTATAAACATCTCTTTAGAACAACATCAAATACTTGAGCATCTTAATCTTGAGTTTCTATAGGTTTTTGCCATTGGCCTTTATCTGAGAAGGTAGATTTTGATTCTTCATATTATCAAGATCTTTAGGAGGAACAACAAGAAGATATAGTAAAATAAAATGATCATGACCATACATTGCCTACAATTCTAGAAGATGGATCCACACTCCTTATGGAAATCACAACAAAAGTGAATTTGGGAACCCATGAGGATCCTAAAATTGTTTATCTTGGAGCTTCCCTTACTAAAGTAAAATTTGAACATATTATATCCATTCTCAAGGATTATTTATACATCTTTGCATGGGCATACTCTGACATGCTAGGCTTGGACCCAGATTTAGTTGTGTATCATATTATTATTCACCTTGATGTTAAACTAGTCAAGCAAAAGTTGTGCAAGATGGATCCATGCATTGTCCTTTTAGTTAAAGCCAAGTTGAAAAAATTATTAGGAGCCAATTTTATCAGACCATTAGACTACTTTGAATAGATTTCTAACATAGTACCAGTGAGTAAAAAGACCCCAAGCATACATATTTGTACAATTTTTTGTGATATCAACAAAGCATGCCCCAAAAATGATTTTTCTCTACCCAACATCGACATGATTATCGAATCAACTATTGGGTATGAGATGCTATCCTAAATGGATGGATTTTCTAGTTAAAATCAGATCAAGATAACCCCTAAAGATCAACATAAGACCACATTCACCACTTTGTGGGGGACATTCTGTTACCAAGTCACGCCATTTGGTCTGATGAATGCTAGAGCCACATATCAACATGTAATGACTGTCATTTTCCATGACACAATGCATGACATTGTTGAGGACTATGTTGATGATATACTAGCAAAATCAAGAATAAGAGCTGGACACCCTGACATTCTATGAAGAATATTTGAGAGGCTTCGTGCATATAAAGTTCACTTGAATCCTAAGAAATGTGTCTTTAGAGTCACATCAAGAAAATTGTTAGGGTTCATTGTATCACAATGAGGGATTGAATTCAACCCTATAAAGGTCATCACTATTATGGAAATGCCTCCACCAAATAATCTTAAACAGTTGTGAGGTCTATAAGGAAAGGTCCAGTCTATACACAGGTTCATTTCCAAATTGGTAGATAAGTGCCACCCATTTATCCATTTCTTAAAGAAAGGGGTAGCATTCTAGTGGGATTAAGATTGTTAGATAGCATTTGCAAATCTTAAATCATACTTAGCCAATCCACCAGTCTTATGACCTCCAATACAAGGAAAGCCATTGCTTCTTTATATATCAACCACAGAACATGCACTAGGGGTACTTTTGGCTCATCATGATGATCATGGTAAGGAACACGTGGTTTATTATTTAAGCTACACATTGGTAGCCCATGAACATAATTATATGCCTATTGAGAAGGCATTTTTAGCTATGGTGTTCACCACTTAGAAATTGTGACATTATATGTTAAATAACAAAAATATTGTTATCACCAAGGTAGATCCTCTCAAGTTCCTCTTATCTAAAGTAGCTCTTCAAGGATGCATGGCTAAATGGATTATGCTCTTCAGTGATTTTGATATTAAGTACCAAAATTAAAAGGAAATCAAAGGATAGGTTCTTATGGACCAACTTGTAGAAGCTCCTATTATGGCCACTCAACCTCTCAACTTTGACCTTTTAGATGATTCTATCATGATGATAGAATAAGCATCACAAGAACCTAAATAGTGGATTCTTTATTTTGATAGATCCTTCACATCTTGAGGGTTTAGAGTAGGCATATTATTGATCACACCACAGGGGGATATATCCCCAAAGCATTCCATATACAATTCTAGTGTACAAATAATATCACTGAATATGAGGCATTGGTTGTAGGGCTTTGTCTTGCAATACAATGGGACATTCAAATATTTAAGGTCTATGGAAATTCATAGCTAATCATAAATTAGACAATTGATCAATATAAATCAAGAGATGATAAGTTTATTCTTTACAAGAAAATTATTGATGACCTCAAAACACATTTTAAATCTTTATAGTTTGAGCAAGTTTCATGAGTCAATAATAGATTTATTGATGCCATAGAAATATTTTATTCCATAATTCAAATGCATGATAGTGCTAAAGAGTATCAGTTCTTGATTGAAAATCTTCTTCAAATGGCACATATTCTATCAGATTGAAAGAGGATATGCATCATTACTGACCCTAATTCCTCACCTAAGCTACCATGGTACCAAGATTTTTATAACTATTTCTATAGTCATGTATTTCCTGCCAACCTTTCCAACAACCAAAAAAACTATTCCTTCATCGCTTAACATGTTATATCCTCCTTGAAAACATGATTTATCAAAAATTCTATGATATAATGCTTCTTCATTGTCTATCTTTGAGAGAATATAAGCTAGCACTAAAGGAGGTTCATGAAGGAATGTGTGGGGCCCATACCAATGGTGTAATTCTAGCAAAGAAACTTCTTAAAACAGGCTATTATTGGCCCAAAATGGAGATAGATTCTTGTAATTATGTAAATAAGTGTGTGTCTTATTAGAATAAGGGTAACTTGATACATGCACCTTTCTTACCATTGTAGCCAATTACAACACCATGGCCATTCTCAACATGGGGTCTCAATCTCATTGGGAAAATTAACCCAACATATTCAGATGGCCATAATCACATTTTGACTAAAACTGAATACTTTACCAAGTGGATTGAGACCATTCCTCTTACTTATATTACTAGGAAACAAATAGCCAAATTCATTCATTACCATATCATCTGTCGATATGGCTTCCCAACTCATATTATATCTGATAATGGTGGATCCTTTGTGAACCAAGATGTGAAATCTCTTTGTAAAAAATTCAAGATCAAGCACAATAAATCCACTCCATATAACCTGAAAGGAAATGGAAAAGTTGAGAAATCAAATAAAACCATTCTAGCCATCTTAAAAAAGATTAACAATGATGCTAGTTGTAATTGGGACTTGCAACTCTTTCCTACCCTCTAGGCTTATAGAACCAATCATCACACCCCAAATGAAACTACTCCATACTCCCTTGTTTTTGGAACTGAAGTTATCATCCTAGTCAAGATTGAGATCCCATCATTAACAATATCAATGGAGCACATTGAAGATGATGAAGACTATATAGCCTCATGGTTGCAAAAACTAGAAATTCTTGATGGTAAGCATTTGGCTACCCTAGAAAACTTGTAGGCATATCATAATATATTGTGGAGAAGATACAACAAACATATTCTCCCTTGAGAATTTGAGATTGGTGACTTAGTTTTGAAAGAGAACCAGAAGAACATGAATACTAAACCCAAAAAGAATGGCAAGTTTCAACCTAATTGGTTAGGACCATATATTGTCATAGTAAACTATGGATCAGGAGCATATCGATTGGCTAAACCTAATGGTGAAGAACTTTAAGAGCCCATGAACATCATACACCTTAAGATATTCTATGCATGAATAGATTTAAACCATTATCTATAAGACCCATGACTTGGGGGCAACTTGTGCTATTGTAATTTTATCTCACCCTTTTATCTTACCTTGAACACATTTTATACTACTCTAGTCCACTTTTCATAAACCCTGATAGTAAAGGCTTTGAACCCTTGGCACTCTAAACACATTCTTCATCCCCTTCTAGATTTTTCTCTTTGATAAGCATATTCTTTATTATTTATAAGATATGTTATAAGATTGAACAATTTTTGTCCCTTGACCAATTATGATCTCGATTATGTCTCATGAATATTCTGAACATCTTCAGTAGTGATTCTACAAAGTAGTTCAACCAGGATAGTCTTGTGTAGCTTCAGACAAGTGGACAATCACATTTTCTCAGTTCTCATATTTGTTATTCTTTCTTGTTTTATCAATAACCTCACTCTCACCTATTTGTGAGCATAGGCCATTGCAACCAGCTTAGCTATCTTATTAGAAACTCTACTCTTAGGACATGCATCTCCTCGACTAGATGGTCCCACCTTGTGCATATTTTATCCCAAAAACACTAAAAACATTATAAATACTTTGAAAATACCAAAAACATTAGAATGTGATCCAAAAAAGAATAAAAACATTATATCATGATTTTATACATTCCCGTTCCACCATCTCATGCTCTCACTATTTTGTGAGCAACTTTTAAGTTTGAACGCTCTCACCATTTTGTGAGCAACTATTAACTTTGAATGCTCTTGCCATTTTGTAAGCACAAAAACACCATTCTTATTTCATCTTGTCTCATGCACTTAATATTTTATAAGATCATTATTTCTCATCTCATCATCTTCTTGTTTACTAGACCATTCTCATTTATTTGTTAGATCTTTCATTTCTTCTATAAATCATGCTGGTCTAATCATCATTTTTCTTCTATCCCATTTCCTGAGAGAACTACATTTGTCCTCAAGTTCAAGTTAGAACATGCATCCATAGAACTATGTAGGCAATGTCCACTTGTCTTATACATCTAGAGTCAGCCTGACTAACCCCTTCCTTTTCTTCTCTTCCCCCATTTCTTCTGTCATTGTTCCTCTTTAATTAGGGAATAATTTTCATATCATTGTTCTTTGTTATGATGTGGTAGAAAGTAATGCCTCTGCCACACATGCTTGAACATTTGTGTTTAAACCACACTAACTTGGTTTTTATTTGTGTGTGTTTATTTGAGTTTTCTTAGTGTTTTTTGTGCTTTTGCACCTCTCCTTTTATTTCTTCTCATTTTCTCTTTTTATTATTTCTTGTCTCCATTCTTGGTCTTATGTTTCCTTGACTATTTTTACTTATCTCTTTTGTGTTTCAGAATATCTTGATAATTCAAATGGATCTCGATTGTTTATATCTTGATCCTATGTTATTACATTGTTCTTGGAATATTTTGTTTATTTGATTATTTTTGGTGTCATATTTTTTTATTTGATTTTTCTTTTCTATGTTCAAGGATGCCTTGATGGTCCACATGGATCTTGATTATTCATATCTGGGTCTCATGTCATTAAAATGCTATTACCTTTTATTTTTAAACATTTTTGTTCTTACTTAAGTCTTGATAGATCATATCTTGATTTCAAGTTAGGTTCATTTATATTTATCTTTTTCTTTGTCTTTGTTTTTTTGTTTTTGTTTACATGTAAATTGCTATAACTCTAGTTTTGGTCATTGTTTTACCATTATCTTTAGTTATAGGTATTCACATTTGAATTAGCTTAGTGAAATTTGAATATTATTTCATTCTAATTTATTCATACTTATGATGCCTAATTTCTTTTACTATATCAAGCACTTTGTGCTCAGGTCACAAAGTCTTAATGTCAACATAAGCTCTGATGAACGATTCTCAAGAACACTTTGTAAAACCTAGGCTCATGATATAGAATTAGGCTTCTAAGTAGCATGCATTTTATCACTCAAGTATATGCTTATATGTGCATATATTTGCATAAATTGTGAGTCTAATCAATTCTTTCTTATTTTTCATCATTTCTCATTCCATTCTCTCCCAACCTTGGGTGAATTACATTGGCCTGAAGTTCATGTTGGAACATGAGTCCATAGAACTATGTAGGTAGTTGTCAATTTATATTGAGGTTAGCTTAGCTATCACCATTCTTATTTTCATCTCTTTCATCACTTTGTGCATTCTCATATGCTTGGTTTTATATAGCTTTCTAAGCCATTACACCATTGCATGTACATTTTTGCCTACTTGTTTTAACCTATATTTTTGGTTATATCATTGAGCTATTTTTATTTCCAATTGCCCATGATAGAGAACAACATCTGAATAATTTTTTAATAAAATCAGATCTATAGGGTAAAATCATTATTTATTCTTTATCAATGATCAAAATTTACCATACTGGGGCAAAACTATTTTATCACGATTGAATTTTCTCTACTAGAGTACTTCTTATTATATTTTCTTTGGAGACCCCGTTATAGTGGTGCTTCCCTTCCTAAAGTAGAACATTTTCCCTTTTCCTCTAATTCTAAGCTCTCCACATTAAAGCCCACGATGCCAATATTTAGTGTGTAACTTGTCTGGGATGGATCGATGTTGTAAGTGCACAACTTATACTCTCAAATTGGGTATATTTATAATGTGTCCCTTACATTTATGGATTGTATCTTTTCCATTCCCCCCATATCTAGTGCCTATTATACCTCTCATTATATTTTGATCATTTATGGTAATCACATGTGCAAGTATTATCTCATCTAGATGTGATCTATTCCATAGGTTAATCTCTCACTTTCTCTCTCTTTTCAAGAGTCCATCCTTTTCATCCATCCTAGTATGTCCTCTTGAGGGGGAATCATAGGTTTGTTCCAATTTCTTCTTGACAACTCTTTTCTTTGAAAATGTGTTTCTTTTCCTAAATCTCTCTCTACGTCTTCTCAAATAGGGGCAAAATTTAGACATCCAATTCTTAACACTATTTGTGTTAAAATTGTCAATCTTACTCAAATTGCACTCAAATACACATTTTAGTTGAAAATCTATAAAAACATGATAAATGGTTTGAAATTATCATTTGAAAGTTCCAATTTAGGTCAAAATATCCCTAAAAGGGGTAATGTAATTTATGGGCCAGTTAACTTCGATCAATTCATTTTGAGTCAAAATGATGATTTTGCATTTTGTGCTCTGGATCACTCTTTTCTCCTGAATTCATTGGTACATGCCACATACCTTTGTTATTTTGTGTTGGAAACATCCTAAATATAAATACGGTTTTAAAACATCTAAAATCACCTTCTAATTCTTCTTGAGTCAAATTACAACTTAGTAATATGACTTTCTGACCATTTTGATTAATTGACGAACAATTTTCAAATAATTGCACAAATATTGATTAACCTTGTTTAAGGATAATTAATCCAAATCAAGAGCTTAAGTGGATTTTCCATGAGATTTTTTGAATATTTGATTCCTATTAACTTCATCATCAAGTGACATCATTTCTTGGAAAGACATCCCTAGGCCATAAATGCCACAAATATCAGGATTATGGGTCACCCATGCCTAGTTAATGCCTCCCATACCTCTTCAATACCCCTTCTTCCAAGGTCATGATAAAGATAATTATGGATTTAATTCAAAATATTAGGATTATCCATGGCCATACATCTCAATCTTGAGATGGGCAATCATGGTTGATCCTGACCAATCTCAAAAATCTATAAATAGAGAAGCCATGGACATGAATTTTAAGCTTTAATATTTCAAAGTTATAATGTTAAATTATTTCTACAATCCTTTGCATTTGATCATATATTTTCTTGAAAGCTTCATTAATAGGCTAGTTTAGTGATTTGGAATCATGAGCCTAGGTTTTGTGGAGTGTTCTTGAAGCATTGGAGGAGCTTACCACCATTGTTGATAAAAACAAGTATGCTTGATCAAGGGAGAACATGCTTTTGAGCCATGTGGGTATGGTGAATCCATTTGGGAAGGTAATATGATGTTGCTTTTTTTCATTTTTTCTTGTTATCCTTTGTAATTCGAATAGCAATAGATAGGCTTGGTTAGTTAGTTATTTATGCATGTTTCATTATTTATGGACTAATGCTTGACTGACTTGCTTTATAATCCTCTCTACAATTTCTACTATCATGTTAGACTTACATCTATTGTTTTATGCTATTTTTTGTTAATTTATCTACCTTACCATGCTTCACTTGATCTCTTATGAGTGTGTGCAGTGACATCCAACTCTTTGATTGCTTCACTCTACCCATTGAGGGGCCATCTTACTTCTACATCGAGACACACATTGATATACATACCCACTAGGGGCATCTTCTACATGACTAAACCATCCAAGATATGTCATTATTATACCACACACTATAGTTATCATGTTGATGTACATTATTTAATAGCTTACATAAATTATTATATCGATATCTCACTAGTATATATCACTTATGTATTTATTAGCATATACCTAGTCTTGTAATAACATGTCTTGTATACTTTTACTCTTGCTTTGATTAGTTAGATGTGATTGTATGTCCAGTTATTACATCATTTCTTTTCTTGCTTAGTGTAGCTTGATGTAATTGAATTTTTTAGTTCCTATTTGTCTCTTGTATGTGCCTTAGGACATTTGCCAATGTCCTTTGATTCTATTCATGTGTGTGTTTTAGGGCATTTGCCAATGTCTTTTACCTGTACTCTTTTATGTGATTGTGGATTCCATGCCAACCTTGCTTGTTTCAATTAAATGTGTATGTGGCATTTGAACATGCCTTATATGCTTGCTTTTTATTATGAGTGACATGTACCTATATCCCTTGTTTGTGTGGCCACTTGGCCACCCTTATATGCTTCTTTCTTCTTGCCTTGTGTGCTTGTTACTTGTTTGCTTCTCATTGTTTACAATGTCATGATACACATCATGAATTATCTTGCTTTCTTAGATACCATTATGGACATCATGCTACATCCCTCCAACTAACAACAAATAACTAATCAAAATTTTATTTTTATTTAAGTACATTACACATGTTATTACATTGTTATATCCATTTAGGCATACCCCTATTGATATAACAATCACTCAATACAAATTAGGTTATATCTTGAGATATCTTGTCAATTATCATTGCTATATTATGTATCTTTATAATATAACACATTTGTAGGGATCTTTCTTCTGAGGGAAATCATTGGAAGGTTTTTATTCCTACCTTTAGAAGAGGTGGAAATAAATAGGGGTTTTGTCACAGAGATCAGAGCTCCTAAAAATTGAAAAAGTAGCATTAAACACACCCAGAACATCAACCAAACATCAAAATAGTTAGAATAGACCAGGTAGATAGTGAGAATATTAGAACAATTACTGGATTTGGCCTAGGATAACAATGCCCAACTTGGACTACAACATCGATGCCACTAGTGTCCACTTTTAGCACTCCTATCCAAATAGAAAAAAAAATTAAAATTTCCAAAAGTTGATAGAAAGGTAGGTTCAGCTACAATTTTGCATAGCCAAACCAATTCAAAATTAGCAATATTTAGTACACTTTTGATCAAAAAATATAGATATAGAGGGCATCATGCACGATATGATATGGATCTCACTTCTAGTTTTAGATGTGGTAGTTAATATAACTTCTAGATTAGAATCCATATTCTAGATACCAATGATTGGTGGAAATGTGCATGGCACATTTGTTTTCTTTTCCTTTCCAAGTTCAATATTACCTAGGCATTCTCAACAGTTATGTGCCTTATTCCATTTGCAGGTGGTTGGCATCATTTTTGGAATGGATTTCATACAATCCTAACTTCCACATTTTTTAGTTCTCGAGTGGCTTTCATATAAGCCTAATACACTAGTTTTGGAGTGGCTTTCATACAAGCGTAATCTTCATCTTTCAAAGTGGCCAAAAGTGGCCTAGTTTTTAACATACATTCGGATATCCATTCCAACATTATCAGATCATAGTGCATTCATGGAATTAAAAATTCATCTCATATGACACATATTTTATATTGATATTAGTTCATAGCTTCACTTCGTGAGACAACAATAGAGCCAAAAGACTATCTAGCCTTTGTATTCTTGAGCCATCTATTCAAAGGGATTGGACACATAGTCTAAACATTGATTTGTACATGCATGATCAACTAGATTTTCTTAGTGGGAAATGATGGAATAAAAGGGCTAGCCTTTGCATTCTTGACCCACTTTAGGGGAATTGAGCACTCAACTCCATTCATGATATTAATCTTAGAACAACATCATCTAGCATTATTCAACATCACTCAACATCATAACAATTTTTTTATCAGTCTACATACTCAGTGAGGTGTATTCATTCCTTTCTCTTCCTCTCTCTCTTATCCAAATTTGTACATTATTATTTTAGATATAACATATCTAGTAATAATTGATCTACTCTTTGTTTTTATTATATATTTGCACTTTACAACATGCTCCCTCTATGCACACCTAGCATCACATAGCTTCATGAGCTTCACCATTGCAATTAAGTTCAAGTACACTTTCTATTTTTTTCTTTATCCTAGTATTTTGCTTATCTACATCACTAGAATAAAGGGGGATAAATGTAGTCATATAAACTGTGAAAATTAATAACTTGAGTGTGAATAATGACACCTAACCCATATGTCCCTCTTGCTTGCTCTCATAACCCTCATATGCATAAATTCACTGATTTTTAGTCATCTATAGCCTTCTAAAATTGATCCCAACTAAGTCAGACCCCTCTTTCCATGATAGATCCATCCCCCTAGGTCTCATCTACTTAAGACAATAGTGCCACACTAGGACTATAGTGCCAGTGCCACTCTTATCCACTTTTAGTGCTATTGTCCAAGTCTATTTCTAGCCCCAATGGTCAATTTATTCTAGTTCCCCATCCTTCTCCTTGTTAGCCTAATATGAACACATTCAACCCATGACCAATATATCCCTATAAAATCCCATTCAAAGATCATTTGGAAGGGGGTTGTCAATTATCACTAAAAAATTAAGAATAAAAGCAAGAATACTCATGTAATCTTCCCTATTCTCTACATACAACCAACCAACACACTTATAAGCTTATTCAAATCCTTACACTGATCCCTAGCCACATCAAGTACATCTATTTTAGAATTCAACATCTTTATACACATAATTACATAAAACACATTAAGTGGGAGAACTACATATGACTTGATCCCTCTTCAGAGTATTGATATGTAGGCAGTGTACCCACATAAGGGGTATGGATCCACATGTAGTGAATCTTACACACACTAACCCCCCATCTTTCTCAAAATCAGTCAAAGCGCTATGGAACATAGGGTTTAAAGAGAAAATATACTCTACAAAGAGCTCTATAGATTTCCAGCTATCAAAACTTTATGGACATGGTCACATAGACCTGGTGAACAAAACCTAAAAAGCTTAGATCCTCAGGACAATAGTGGTAGAGGTGGACTGCAGTGTTGGTGCCACTCCTTTCTAGTTTTGGTGCTCTTATCCAATCACCAAATGAGTTTTAGATCTTGGTTTGTAATAACATCCCAGTTTTACATAGTAAATTCTAGCCCCTATCTCAGTTGTATCAGTTAGTTTCTAGCTAAGTCTTCTTTTTTATCTTTTATTACTATTTTTAGAAAAGATTGAATTGTAATAAAATTTCACAATTTAGTATATTTATAATTGAATATTTATTTATTAATTTTACTACTCAAACCCTTTAAATAAATTAGGAATAATACACTAATATTCCAAAAATTATTAAATCAGTCTCTGATCCAATGCATTTTTATCCTTTGAGGGCCACATTGACAATAGTAATATCTATGTTTGATCTTATAAACCTTCTTTGTCTCCTCCATGATCATATCCATCCCCTCCCTAGCCATCTCCCCCTCTATATCTTATGTCTATCCTCCTATATCATGAGCCTGATAATGCTCTTAGTTGGTGCCTATGCCCAAATCCTTGAATCATCTACCAAATCTAATTGACCAATTTGGGAGATCATCTTATTGGTGGAGTCAACCTAAGAGGAATGTACTACACCTGCCACTTATCAAAATACTATGTCACTCCTAAATATTTTATCATAGTCTAGTATTCCCAGGGTAACACAACCACACTCTCAAAAATAGAAGTGGGAGTAACACATGTAATAGATCAACCTATAAAGTCCTCTCCCTAATAACCCAAGAACATACATGTGGACCTAAAGAGATGCCATTTCATTGGAAAAACTAATGAAACACCTTGCAAGGATGGTACCTATCTAAAATCATATCCTATTGACCTATAATATAACATGCAATAAAAATATAATCCATATACACTCCATCCTTAGCCCACCATAATGAATACCCCTATAGGGAATCCATGTAATAGAGTAGTATTCATATCATTAATACAACACCTATAGAAAGGGAGGTCCCTTACATGGCCCCTTTATGAACCGATTATGTTCTCTCATCTAAAACCAATAGGCTCATTTAACAATTGTACTTGTTGGGTCCCCAAATTCCTCTCTATCAACACATGATCCTAAGCCCAGATCTTAAGTAATGTCATGGTACCAATACTCCCTCCCCTTCTATAGGTTGCTAGGTGTAAATCTTTATATAATCATGCTAACATGACACTACCCCAAGAAAATAAGTAGTGATGTTTGACCATGTCTATGACCTTATCTCCAAGTCTAATAGGAAATAATCACCCATATTTATATAAATTAAATTGGTTCATTTTCCACCGTCGATACAATCTATCCATATTTAGTCACCCCTAATATAATCATACTCTCATGTGATCAGTCAATCATATATATTATCCATCAGAGCTTGGGACCTATAGTATAGTTTGTCACATATAATGGGGATTTGGTAAATCATCCACACATCCTTTAGGGTGATCAACATCTCACCCATCGATAGCTAAAAGTTATTCATATCCTTGTACCACCACTCAACTAGTGATGTAATTAGTGCCCTGTCTATCCTAATCAATAGCATCTAGGCCATGTAGTAGAGCTTGACCATCTCCATTAAACTACAATAATTCTATCTAATGTATGAATTTATCACAATACCACTAATTATTTTCCCCATGAATCGATCAATGAAAAATCCTCCTATAACAATCAAAAAATTTCCATCTCAAATTATTTATTACTAACTTCATTCCTAGCTTTTCCAAATCACTAACTCCCCTCCAATTTTCCTTTGTTTATTAAAATTTTCCCCTTTACTAAATTTTCAGCCCTATCTTACTAACTTTCATCTCTCTCTAAAAATTTCATGGCTAAAAATTCATGACATTATTCTCGTCTACCACCTTCAACTTTGCATCTCCTTCCGCAATCCTGTGTCTCTTGTAAGTGATTTCATGACTATAGAGCCATGAAATAATTCTAGTACCCTAATTCTAACTTTATATGTCCCTATTATAGAGTCACATATCCCTTAAAAAACCCACATCTCTATAGACATGAGTTCATCATCCACCCAACCCATTTCAACCCACAATTTTCTTACCCAGTTTTATGAAAATTAGCCCAATCTCGCATCTCTAAAAATGTGAGATCATCTCTTCTTCCCTATAAATTTTTTGGGTAAATTTTATAAACTAGGGACTACCCTTCATTAATCCACCACCCTAGCCATGATTCCAAGTTTTTTCCAATTTTGTGTCTAAGCACCCTAACCCATGCTTTTCCACTACGAACTTGTGGCTGTGTAGACCAAATCTACATTTTTCAAAAATGAAATCACATTTTGACAAATGAAAACTCATTACTAAAAACTACTAAAAATTAATAATTTACCATAAATTCTTAATTAAAAGTAAAATAAAGTCACCTATGGGGTCCCTATGGTCGTCTAGACGTAAGTAATCTCAAACCTACTCACTCTAATGCCAATTGTGAGATATTCTAGACATCATTCTCATGCAAACCAGAAGTAAAATCCTAATAGGGTTTGGGAAAAAATGATTTATTTTACCTCCATCCTCCTATTTCACCCCCATTTTTACACCTCCTATCCCCTTTTCTTACCCATCTAACTTATTTTATTGTCCCCCACTTCAATCCATTTTTATCCCATCACTCTTATTTCCCATCTTCTTTTACTCATTTTAGCCCTAATTTTCCATACTAATTCACTTTTTATCTACATTTTTTTTTGAAAATATAATTATTCACCCTATCAATACCTATTTTCATCATAATATTTATGTCTAATTTCATGTTAGGGAGAACTACATTAGGCTGAGGTCTATTTAGATAATGAAGGTAGTGCTCAAGAACTAAATGCCCTTGAGGATAGCTAGACCACCCTCTTCCTATCTTTCCTATCATTACTTAACGAGTCTAATCCCATCAACTAAGTTACCAATTAGTTTATGATTTGAGTCACCCATATCATAACCATCATCAAACATCTTATTTTAGGGTTATAACTCTCCTAGCATGAGTGCTTTCTTAGAAATATCTACAACCAGTACCCTCCTATCAATAATTGTTAATCATTCCTCTATATTTCTCCTTAGCATGTGTTCTTTCCTTTAACATGTCTAAATATTATAGCTCCTTGTCCCTCTGGCCCCTAAATCTCTTTGGCATGCATCCTTTATTTAGATTCATCTCAAGCCTATGGCTAATCATCCAATTTAAGCATGTAACTATCACAATATATGTCCTTACATGGGATTTATTTAAAGATTGTAAATTTTTATCACAATCCCATGACAATTACTTCATTCCCTCACCTATGTATTAGCCATGGGCATATTCTATATGTGACTCATTTTTATGGTTAAATTTATTCATTATCTCATGTATCTCATCCCATCCCCTCATTTGTTACATCTCACCCTTGCTTCCTTTAAAGTGGACACCCATCTTTTCCATCCCCATACATTCCCTTGAGGGATTATAATATGTCCTAACATAATTAAATTCTTCCATGACTGTCCTTTTTTGAAATAACATTACTCTTTTTCCAGTTGTAATGCCATTTCAAAGAGGGGTAAAATAAATACATCTAATTTTCCTCACTCTATTATTCTAATCAAATTAATCTCACCTATTAATCTATTCATTCAAATTATTAACCTTTCCTAATATTAAAATCAATACCCCTTTATATTCCCCTCACCACACTAACCTTACACTCCCCTACATATCAATTAATTATCTTATTACATTCTTATTAAAGCCCTATTAGTCCATTAACCTTCATTATATACTTTTTATAAAATTTACTTCCAAAAATCAACTATCCCCAACTACCACTCCTAATAGCATATCCCCTAAACACCCTCTAATCACACCTAACTAACCTAATAGAATCTAAAATCCTATAATAATCTTGGAGTCCATCTCTAACATCCTTTTAGGATATTTCAAGTGATTTTTTATTACTTGGAAATTCCTAGACCATTGATCTTGCCACCCTCATGATTCAAATCTAGCCCACCATTCTCTTTTCCACCTTCTATTTAAACTAACTTCTCTCCATGAAAATGGATAACTTATGTATGAATAATATTCTCATTCTTTCTTTTTATCATTATGTCCATTGTTGTTATCAAAGTCTTGAATAAACATAACAATCCAATAATCAAACATTGAAGTACCAATATTATATTAAATTTGGGTCACATCATACAATTTGGAGGTAAATTAGAGCAAGATGATGGTTCAACATGCTTTACTTTTATTACTGATTGCTTTTAATTTATATTCCTTGTCTAAATTGAGTTAAATTAGAGCCAGATGATGGTTCAACATGCTTTACTTTTATTACTAATTGCTTTTAATTTATATTCCTTGTCTAATCAAAGTTTTAGAGTAGATTTAAAATTTGATTTTAGCCATTTTCATATTGGTTTTTTTTTGGCATTGAATTTCAATTTCAAGTTCTATTTTATCACAGAAGAAAAAGACCATGTGATAAGAAACATTCACTAAAAACTGATTGAGTTTGAAGAAAATGCTTTTAAATTTTAAGCACAAGTGATATTATAAGGATATTAAAACTATTCTCTAAAAAATAATATAAAAAAGGAAATTCATATTAAAAGGCTAGAAATTGGACATGATAATACACATGATGATCTAAAACAAAACATGAAGGCAATAGAACATAATATCATTGAAACAAAAAAAATTAAAGATTCGACAAGAATGACTTACACACTTTTTAAGTAAATCATAGAAGATAAAAACATGAGAATAACTAAGTTGGAGGAAAGTACAACTTTTATGGTTAATGATATTAAATATATTAAGGTGTATGAAAATAAGTATAAAACAAATATTAAATACTTAGAGGATTCATCCATAAGATTGATATATGTGATTTTCCATTGAGACATTTAAATAAAAAAATTGAGGATTTAATAGAAAATGAAATAAAGATATTGGAAAAGTCATAAAAAATAGAACTAATGGAAAATAATCCCAAGCGGTATGTAATGGGGGATGCACAATGTAGTGAAACAAGTCATAAAATGTAACGTTAACATAATACAACATTGGAGGCATCATTCACACACTTATGTGAGATTTTCAAATATTTTACTGTTATCTTGATTGTAATAATTTATAGATGACACAATCATATTACTATTATGATTCATTTTGAGACTAAGTCAATTATATGAATCTTGAGTGAAAGACATTTATTATTCTAAATTTCATATTTTGTGGAAATATGTATATAAATATGTATTCTCAAGTTTTTGGTCATTATTATGACAATGTTGACTAGGGTTACTTAATTTAAGTATATAATAATGAAATATTGTACTCTAATCTTTTAAAATATAATATAATAGTTATTTATGATATGGATAGAGGAGTATAGTTGTTTATAGTTATAATAACCTTTTCTTTGAAAGCAATTATATTTTTTTAGAATGTTAATAAAATATACTTGTAGAATCGATATCAACTAACTTATTTGCAAAATCAATAATACTATAAATTAAAACAATTTTAAATACAACTACAAGTCAGAACATCTTTAAGACAAAGCATTATATTTTATAAATTAGAGATTTCAAGATTGTTTTACAGATACAATCTGACATCTCCACAACCCACAAAATATTGTAATAAATTAAACAACTTTATTATGGATATATGAAAATTTGAGTTCATTATTTAAAAAAAATTCACACCTTAAATTTACACCTAAGAATCACCAAAATAACATATTTTTTATTGTTTTAATTTATTTAATTATTTTTTATTTGTGAAGGCATTATAATTAATGTGCATTGTAGTTTCCTAAGATTAGTCAAAATTTCCCTTAATAAGTCTCAAGAGGTAAGGCAATTATATTTTGAATACTAGAATCTAAAGATTACATAAGGTAAAAGCTACTAAGGTGGGCTTAATATCAATTTATAATATTTTTAGAGGTTCTAGGTTTAAATATAATGTTTTTTACACACTAAGAAAGAACTTAGGTTCTATTTTACTTTCATTAATGTCCAAATAGTCCCATATAGATCCTTTTAAGTGTTACCCTAATTTATGTTATAAGGTATGAATATAACTTAAGTCATGAATCAAATTGAAAGGGGTCACTTAGTTTTAAATAGACAACCAACATAAAGTATTTAGAATCAACTTCCACTCCCAATGTTTAAAAAATGCATGTATAAGTATTTGATTTAACCTCATAATAAAATAAAAAAGTCAACTTAAGTTTTTAAAAATAGTTTTTCCCACCAAGAAGGGGTAATAATTATCCACCTTTGGATCAAGTTAAATTACGCCATTGAATTTTTTATATCTTATGTTTTCTCTAATCATCCTTATGGATGAGTAAAAAAAAAAAAAATCTAACTTATAATTTTTATTTTAGTCATTTATTTCCCAAGTTTAACCCAAAATTGGGGAGGAGGCAATATTACATGAAGACATATATACATATCTATATGTATATATTTATTTATCATTTTTTCAATGTTATTGGATAAATATAATAATATACATGATGTATTACATAATATACACATACACACATCAAAATGTTCATAATTTTTTTTGACTTCATATGTGTGTGTGTGTGTGTGTGTGTGTGTATAATTTTTATATATTTTAATTGTAAATAAAATATAAGAATCAAAATTGAAAAGGTATGGGAGGGGTATGCATCTGAATGGATTGTAAGATTGTGTAGTCTTGTCACAATGGTCAGTGGTAGAATTGCCCAGTCTTGACAACTTGCAGCGCAAGCTTAAATGACATGACTATCCTCAGCCTATTGTTTAGTACGATGAAAATATGAAAACATGAGTATTCATGTTAGTTTAGTTTATTTTATATTTTATTAGATTATGAGAGTTGTTTAATTCAATTATGTCCTAAATTAATTATTTGGTCAATTTTAGACACCTTATGAAAACTTACTAAAAAATAGCTAGAAGTGACAATTAAAGTCTAGTTCAATTAATATTTAGTTAAATAAATTTAAATTTATTTTATTCAAACTTATATTTCTAAAGTTCTTTTTTGAGACTTTCACTTGTTTAGTGTGCATGTTTACTTAATTGACGAAGAGGATTTTTGCATGATGTCCATATCTTATCAGTGGAGTTAAACTTTTTATATTAGAGTCTATTTTTATGAATATATTTTTAGTTTAATTAGTTTCTAATTAAAGGTCTGGATTTAACATTAAATTTTTAGACAAGTTTCTTGTAATTGGCTAGTTTTAGCTTTTATTATTAATTAAATATTGTGCACATATGTATAGATTAATTCCTTTTAGAAATTCATTTTGCATATTATTATATCTATTTTTTTAAATTTTTGGTATACACAAAGGAAAACTAATAATATTCTGCAGCTCAATTTTATATTTTTCAATGAATAGTCTATCATCAATCACACTTACGATAATACTAGATTAACAACTAGTAATTCTAGGACAGATTGGATGATATATTACTTCATTTTAAAATTAAATTAGAAATAATTTGGAATCCTTATATACAGTCAAATTCTCCACCTCTAAATGGTGTGGGATGGCTATACTATCCCTCTTATTGTGCATAGTTAAAGAGGGATTATCGGCCCTTGGTCAATATTTTCTCTTTTACTTTTCTTTAATTTTGTTTTTATTAATTTTAATTTTTAATATTATATTTTTGTATTATATATATAATACAATAAAATAATGTTAAAAATTAATAATATTAAACAAATAAAATTGAAAAAAAGTAATAAATAAATAAAGTGTGTTGTTGTTGTTATCATCATCATCATCATCATCATCATCATCATCATCATCATCATCATCATCATCATCATCATCATCATCATCATCATCATCAAGCACTAGGCCTAAAGTAGTAACAATATAGAGCAAGTAAATTTATATATTCAACTTTGTAAATACCCAAATTTTGATAACATAAAATGAATTCTCATCCTACCAACTAAAAAATGCAACATAAACATAAACTAAACTAACTACAAAGAATTTATCAATGCACATTTTTACTAACAATGAGATAACAAACTTGAAACATAAGGATGCCAATGCAATCATATTAAATTGTTAAGGGATATCATTTCTTACTTCCTTTTAAGTAATATGTATGCTAAAATATCAAGCAAATACTTGTTTTATAAATATTTGTTAATGCATAAAAAATAGAACATTATTAAAAACCTATCCTAGATAGAGAAATCAATCATTCTTCTTAAAATCAATACAAAAAGGAATTAATATTTATTTATACAACCCAAGTTATATTTATTTTCACTTTATTTTCATATTAATAATCTCTCTCTCTCTCTCTCTCTCTCTCTCTCTCTCTCTCTCACACACACACACACACACACACACACACACACACACACACACACACACACACACACACACACCTACCTAACCAATTACAAAAGCACTTATTATAAATAAGAGTAGCGTGAAGATAAGATTCTTCATTGATGAATGATAATTTAGTAAAATAAGATTAACAACTTCCTTTTACATCTCTCTTCATTAAATATGCTAGCACAAGATAATTCCCATTCCATAATACATTTTCCAAGAGTTCACACAAAATAATAAGGTATAAGGAGAGGCACAATGTCAAAAGTTTCAACATAAAACTTTGACAAGGTTTATCAAAACAAGATAATATGAAGAGAGGAAAGAGAGATATAAAAATAAGGTTTTCAACTCAACTCACTCATAAGAGTAAAAATATATAAGTTATAATTGATTTGTCAATCCAAATCCAAATTTCAAAAATGACTAAAAGGAGCATATTTTTTCAACAAGCTCTAAGTTTCTTCATGTTCCAATATACACCTACAAAAGAAAATATAAAATCTCCAAAGAGGTGAATTCTAAGCTGTAGAGTGCTCATCACCCAACCAAACTTGGCATCATCATGTAAAATAAACTATCTAATCTCCAATCTAAAACGTGTACAAATCTAACCATTAACACACCAATCTTTGGGTTTTCATAACCAATGAGGGTTTTAGAGGAATCCACATTACATAAAAATATCCACAAAATAAAAACACGTGTAATCCACCAATCCACAAACATACTTATCCCAACAACACTCAATAAAAAATTAAGGGATTAAGAGGCCAAATGAGCTCACCTTATATCTGCTAACAATACAAAGGGAGACTGATTTACCCTAATTTGGAGTAATACTAAACCTGATTAAGATTAAAACTTGAATATTTATATTTCACAATGTATAGAAATTAAGCACATCTCTAAATGTATAATAATGAAATTAAATTGAAAATTACAATGAATAAATATGGAAATTACAATAAATTATAATATAATTAACTTTATCCTATTATGTGTAGGACTAAGATAATTGATAGGCTAAAAATAGGACCATGAATTATTTGATGTCAGTTTTATATCCCTATGCATGCCTAGATAGTAACATCATCCTCAGTTGGATAACATGCATCATTATGTTCCAAGATGGATGGTTATGTCCCTGTATATTTTTATTCTTTATTTTAATACAAGTAGGTGTGCATATTTTTGCTTTAGATTTGTGTGTGACCTTGAGGTCTAATCATATGTGCAAAAACCACAAATCCATCTCCTTCATCTAAATACCTAGGTTCATTTGTGAGGGGCTAAAACCTATTTTTTGGGAATTGTAATGGATTGATTTGACCCAAATTACCTCCATTGATGATTGATAATAACCTAATTATCTAATAATCTAAAAAGAGAAACCAAACCACATGTAATTATTCCCCTTTGTGTGAATGTCAATTGTTCTCCTTTGCTATATAAATGCATCCAATGATTTTACTTTCGACACTTGAAAATGTTCATTCTTGATTTGGGCTTGGTATGCTTAAATTTTTCTAATGAATCATATTATTGACTCATTTGTGATTTGAAAAGGATTGGGAAGTTTCACTCAATGTGCAATAGTGTATATATGCTAATTAATCAGTGTCAGATGGATAATAACTCTACACACTTTATTTGTATTTATGTGGGTCTATTTATATCATTTATCATTCCACTGATGTGCTATAAAAATGGGTTGAATTATAAAGATGACTTGATTTTATAATTTGTTTTTTTTTGGGTGAAATATAGAATCATTAGATCGAAACAATATCATTTGGATGGTACTATTTGAGTCTAATTGTTTTATCTAAGAGATAGGAACATTGATATGGTGATATAAAGATATATGAGTATGATAAATAAATGGTTTGGTATAGACTAGGGGAATTATTTTAGGTTAATGTCAACAACTTATAAGGATTGGACCCATAGTAAGCATGTATATGTGAGAGAATATCAAAAAAGAGGCATATACATATGTATAAGTCATGTGTGGTGAAGATAGGTTAAAAGTAACATTGTAATGTGTATATTACCATATTTTTTTATCTAAATTTTTTCTTTTTTATTATATCAATAAAATCTAATAAAAATACTAGATTAAAAATATAAAAATATACTTGAGTGTGTAGAAGACACTTTTTATTTGGAAGAAGGATCCAAATGTGCAACTTTTCTCCATGTAAACTTGCAATGAAAATGTAGTAGTCAATGTCCATAGAGTGAATTTTTACATCCAAACTATAATTAAAATTTGAAAAAAATTAAGGGCAAGGAAGGAGTACACTTGTATATGAATAAACTGTGTGTCCCTATAATTTTATTGGAGATGATGCTTCTTTTTTGAATCATTGGAGAATTATTCCTCTTATTGAACCATTTTAGAATTAAGGGTGATCAAATCTAAATTTTATATAGTTGTGCAATCCCATGAGTTAGGAAGACAAATTATCCAGCCCTCATGAATAGGGAGCATTGTTAAGACTACTAAACATCATCTAACCTCAATTTCACTAACTCAAATAACCAATCTAACTATGATATTGAACTTCAATATGGTAATATAAGAGCCAAATAATGTTCTCACTATGAGTAATGCCAAGGCAATTAAGTGTCATTGGAATTCAACATGCATTACCTTAAGAAACATTAATAAACCACTACAAATGAAATTGCATATTCATGGGTGATCACTACTTAGTGCCATCAAATTGTGTTTGAAGATAAACAACTATAATAGTGCTCACTATAAAAAAATGTAAATATGCATGAACTAGTATCGTGTCTCACTAAATTTGAGCTAAATGATATCTAAAATAGTATATGTGCATGAATAATTATCATGCCATAATGAGTATGGTATAATTTATATAAAGTGTTATGGAATTATATGCTAAAATATGAGAACCTATATTTTCAAATGTATCTATATGTGAATTTTTTTAATTTTTATTCTTAAAAATTGTGTGCACCATCATGCCATATGTACTCAAGTGTATCTGAATATGCTATTTTTAGCTCTTGTATATGTGAAGTGATTTCATATGCATGGAAAATACCATAATAATATATATCAATGTGTGAATATCTATCTCATATTTGAACTCATTTGATATCTAAACCACTTTGAACTCTCTAATCTTGTGATTTATTCCTAAAATCATTTTTTTTAGTTCATGGAGGCTTATGTCTTTTTGAAAATCCCACTAATATTAACTCATTTTGAGGTGAGGGATGCATTATGTAAGTCATTCATCTAAAAATATAAATCTAATTGTATCCTATCATGTATAAATATATAATTATGTCAACATGTGGAGAATATGTCATCATATAATTGTATATGTCATCAAAGAATTATGTAACATATGTAATTCATAGTATACTAGTGTCATGCCAAGATTCATTAATAAAACATGTTGTATTAACAATAATTGATATAATAATTGAATAAAAATACATAATAAATAGTCATGGCACCACACACAAATGGGGAGATACATAAAATGGATCACAACATCTATAAACATAACAATCATATAAGATTAACAAGCTAACTAATAAATGTCACACAATAAAACTTAATGTCATACATAAGGCCAATGGATTTAAAAAAGGGACATAAATATGCCACACATATAAGGCCAAGGGCCACACATAATATACAAGCAATAACTAACCTATCACACAAGAGAAAAAACATCAATGAAGCATAGAACAAGTGAAAATTGGTATATACATTACCATATATATTAATGTCAAAGCATAGTAACATAGAATTTTCATGTAGCATTGTGTAATATATGAGTAATTTTCAAGACATGTGTAAGAATTATAAGTATTTCAAAATGGTGAAAAGTCATATAAAGATATAACACGTGATATTCTGACCTATAGAAGAAGATGCCCCCAACATTGGCATGACCCTTGGGTATAAAGTAGTCCAACATCTGTGTGTCTATCTATGGTCCCTATGTCCTTCATCATAATCATATACCATGAAATTCATGTGTATGAAAATAATATTCCATCTACCAAACATGTGACAAATAACATATATAAATAGTGTAACTATCCACCATGTTTTGCTTACATCAAGATTTTTTAATTTTTAAATATTTTGAATGTTTTTTTATTTCTAGAATATATGAATTAAATATAACCAATGATTTTGTCAGTGTGATGTTCATATGTAGGTTTTGTTTCTATAAAACACCATTTATTTATTTATTTAGTCCCTTGTTATATCATTGTGAAATAGGGAATTATTGTCTTGTAGAAATAATTTTACCTTTGTCTTTGTCATTATAATACCCCATAAAGATTATTATATTCATATTTTACATCTACAATAAGATATGTGGAACCAACTACACCATATTGTGGAATTTATTTTTCTCTTTTTTGTTTCTCTTTTATATGTTCCTCATTATCAAGATCTTGTGTATTAGTTGTAATTATAAGAGATCTAAATATTATCTTTTGAGTACTAATCATATCCTTTGTGTTAATTTATTTATCTTGTTTTATCTATTCTTGAATTAGATATATTTTTTTAGTCCTTATAAATCATATTTGTTCTATTAGTATTTTTAGGAACATACTTTTATTTAAATTCTTTCTTGAAAACCACCTTCTTCAGCAAATCTAATTTGTTATTTTCATTATTCTTAATAAAACATTCTTTCCAAAGGGCCTCTTTCATAGGTACACTTTCATGTTTAACCCAATTTTTTATTTTTCTCTTCAAGGCCCAACACCTATCCATATGATGCTCATGCATTATATTATAAGCACAATAATATTTGGATTTCTATATAAGATGTATAGGAGGTAAAGATATTAACTTGTTACGAAATATATTCCTTAGAATTTCAATTAGATACATATTAGTTTTATTTGATTTTTTTGATCCATGAATTCTAGATTATTTTTTTTTGCTTTTGAACCCATACTTGAGATGTAAGATTTTATGCCACATAGGTTGTAGATGGAGAACTCAATATTTAATTGACAATAGTATGCTCAATTTTTTTGATGTGTGCAATATTATCTTCAAGTGATGTAATCATTAGACATTTTGATTTTAGAATGCCTCGAGGGGATCCCTCATAATAGTTATCTAATGTAAAATAGATAAAATAGACATAATACTGATCATAGGTTGGGAAGATTCAATATTCATACATTATTTGTTATAAGTAGGCACATTTTAAGTCATATATATGAGTAAATTACTCTTCTTTTCTTGCATATCATGGTTTTTAACAATGTCAAACAAAATATTTCTAATTTGACATCTCCATTAGGTTGTGCTACAGTCCTAGTTTTTACTTAATAGATTGATTATTTTGAGACCTTATATTAGGAGGATTAGAGATATATTGAATCTTATTTATGGAAAATAGTTTAACTTCACTATCCTTGATTATGTGGCAGAAATGGTCAAAACATTAAAACCACTTGAATATGATATATTCATATAATGGATCAATCAATTTTTTTTGAATATGTGTTGCAAATCATTATCATGCATATGATTTTACATATTAGAGAGCATATTTTTATAACAAAACACAAAATTGTAGATAGCTTCATTGGGTTCTTACTTAATTTTGGAAATTTGAGCATACAATTTTTTATTATTATGTTGATTGAAATAAGTCTTAGAAATTAGTTGAATAAAACATTAAGTCCCACACTAAGTGAAAAATAATATTATATAACCATGTTGATGCATAATATTTTAGACTCTTTGGAAATAAATTGGTTAATAACTTATCATTAGATGCATAATCTAAGCATTGTGCATGGAAGGATAAAAGATGTTGCTTTGGTTCACCTTTACCATCATAAAATGGAAGCTTAGGTGCTACCAAATTTTGGGTAAAACATAGGCCAAAATATCTAGGTCTAGAGGATTGTGGAGAAAAACATGCGAATCCATAGAATGACTAGATCTCAAAGAATATTTCTCTAACTATAACACCTAGTATATAAAGTAATAATAGTTTTCTCAAGGGATCATGTAGTATGAAATATTGGTAATGTACCATATATAGTCATTGTAAGATGTGCATAGGTTAATTGTGTATGAATAGGCATGTAAATATGAGAGAAGTCTTGTGTTCCCCCTAAACTTTGGTTAGACATCACAAATGTAATAGGAGTTGTAGAAGTAGGAATAATAACAATAGTAGTGGTATGGACACTTATGGAATTATTATATCTAAAAGGTAAATTGTTAGAAATGAGGATTTCATGTTGTTTTTCATTATAAGAATTTTTTTTACATGCATACAAAAACCATGAAGATGATACATGGGAGGTGGAGAGAGATGATAAGGAGGATTATGACATTTCATTTCAAGAGAGGAGAAATAATCATCACACTCATGTGTATCATGTAAATAAGGACAATAAATATCACATTATTTTTTGTCATGATTAATTTTTAAAGATGAAATAACATCATATTCTACTTGATGAAGGCATATGTCCACATGTTCAATGTTATTAGGAGTATCAATATATGGAGACATATCATTGCACTATAAAACACCATGATCATCCACATTTATATCACCTATGCATGGTGTTATTATATTTTATTCATTATGTGCATTACTATAAAAGAGTGGATGGGGTAATTCATTATTACTTTCTTATTTTTCTAGTGTGTAATTTAGAGAAGAATTCAAAGAAGTAAGGGAACTATCTTCTCCTATTTTAGAATTAGTTTGTTTAATTCCTTCTTCACAATGTTTATCACTAATGTATCAATCTTATTTATAATCATAATCATAATCATAATCATTTTATTCACAATCATATTCACCAAATATGTAATTAACATCATTAATCATACAAGTTTGGTTATTCATCCATTAATTATTACAAACACAAGGCATGGAGTGGCTAGATAATAGGATATCCATGAGATGAGGGATACTAAAAGTTTTATATGGGTTACTCATTTTTAATTTACCTAACCCTATTAGACCAATCAAGACAAACATGAATCCTACTCGTACTAGGAAATTAAACATATAAGAAATTCCTCAACAAGAGTCAAATAAAGAACTTACCTCTCCCATAAAACAATGAGTAATTTTTCAAAAATAAAAAGAAGTTTTTGATAAAAAAAAACATTAGATAAAATAAGCCCATAAACTATTTTGGAAATGAGTTCACTCTTCACCCTCTAGGCTAAATTTAGTAAATTGTAAATTTTAAAAAATCCATATGGTATTTTGGAAAAAAAATATATGTTTTTAATCTAATCAATTTAAATAGAAAAATCTTTGGAAAATCTAAAAAATAGAGCTATTTAGATCAAAATATCAGCCAGTCAATAAATAACCCCAATAGAGTAAGCACTAATATGTGAATATGCATGAAATCCTAGGTTAAAAGGGAGAAATCATCAGATTTGCATCTATGGAGATGGAAACAATTAGGAATTATGTCTAAAAATCAAACCCTAAAGATAAAATCTAAAAACCTTAAGGGCAACCTGTGGTTTGGAAATATTCAAGCAATATGCAGGTTAACCAATATGTTTTATCCTAATTTGAATTAATGTTAAAGATAATTAGGATAAAAAATTGAATATTCATCTTGCACAATGTATAAAAATTAAGCATATATCTGAATTTATAAGATTCAAATTGATTTGACAATGATAATTGCTAAATACAAAAAATACAATAAAGGATAAGATACTTTATTAGGACTATTCATCCTAACCATTTTTTTTGTAATTTACTTCCTTAATAAAAGAACACAAACACATATGTTTTGTAATATGTCCCTCAATTCCATTGTAATTATCCCACATTCATGGGGAGTAGTAGTCAGTTAGTGATAAATTAGTATAAATAGGAGTCCAAACTAATGAGAAGACATCCACAAATTATATTGAATTGAGATTGTTCAAAGGAGGTTGCCCCCTCAAAGAGGCTAGTGATAATTAAAATGTAATTGTACTTTATTTTAATGAAATCACTCAATTTACATTTATTTATTGATTTAATTTTGCATATTTGTAATCTAGTTCTAATTTTTTTTATGAAGGATATTATCATTTGGTATTAGAGCACTTTCTAGGACTAATTTTTACAGAAAATTTAGTAAGTTAGGGCTATTTAATTCTATCTACCATATGATATCACCTCACCCTAATGGGATCTTGGTGATCATAAAGTGGAAATAGATTGGTGGCATTAATATTTCACCCTAGAATGTCATTGCTATGAGTCAATTTTTAAAACTAATCATAGATACAAGTTGAGTTTTAAAATATGTACCTGTGTTAAGATCAGAAGTTTTTTTAAAGTTTGTCATCGATATGCTCTAAGTTTTACAACATGTACATGTGAATTGGTGTTTTTTAATTAAAGCTCCCATACTTAGTGTATATGCATCATTTGTTCCTAATGCAATGCCTATAATAGGAATTTGTGTCATATGTTGTGTAGTGTATTGTCAAAGTCAAGTTCCATGCACATAATTTTATTTATAATTTTTATAATATAAAAAATAAAAAATGGTCGATGTTTTTTTTATAAGCTCCAAATTATGATCCAGTTTTGTCCATATTGGCAACTAATCTCATTGTAATTGTATTAATTTTGTATAAGATCCAAATTTTGATCTAGTTTTGGCCATATGGCCAACCAATCTCATTACAATTATATTTTTTTATTAAAAAAATGAAATAATTTTATGGATCCCACAAGTAGAATACATCATTATTATTTTCTCACCATACTAGTCATTTTAAGAGGTATTTAAAAATTTATGAATTTTTTCCAATACAAAAAAATATTTTCTCCTACAGTCTAAAACGATTTTTTATTTTTTTCCACCTTTGTGTAAATTACACCATTGTGATCATCTTGTCAATTTGGTCAATTTAACATATAATTTCTATAATCATTTTTTGGAACCTCTAGACCCCATGATAAATGGTTGTTACTCATGCACGTACCCACACTATGGCACATGACATTGCTGAACTTTAGATAGATTATGAATCCTGACTATCTAAATTGAATGATCACATCCTTGGCCTCCCTGTTGAATAATTGATCACTTTAAAATAATGGGGATCATCAATTAGACAATAGTTTTTCCTCCAAAGTGCCACTACATTGATCTAAATTATATTTTATAGATTTGATGGTACTAAAACCATTAGTTAGATTTACTGTATAGAATAATATTTTAGCCTGTATTACACTATGGGGAAAAAGTGTACATATTTCTTCATTCCACTTAGAGAAGGAAGTTGTCTAGTGGCACCAATGGTACCACAAGTCAAATCTAGAACCATATTGGGCTTGTTTTTTTATACTTTTGATAGTGAATTTTGGGCCTAGTGCCTATGATGATTTCACATGTGCCTTGACTAAACTTAATCAAATTGGCACAATTAAGGAATATCAAATAGAGGGTCTATTTTATGCTTTATTCAAAATATGCTTCAAAAATGAACTTAAGGATGTGATTCAAGTTGAGTTTAAAATGTTAAAACCTTAAACCATGATGGAAGCCCTAGGATTAGCTAAGCTCATAGAATACAAAATCACATCATGCCATAATAATTCTAATTTGGCACCCTTAAAGCCATATTTCTTATAGTGCCCAATAGAAACCCTCATCTTAATAAAATTTACATTAAATGTCTCATCAAGTAGGAATGCGTGCACTACATGACAAGGGGCTATGCTAAAAATTTGATGATAAATGTGATAGGGGCCACAAATGCATCAAATAAAAATTGTATTTGCTTTTTGTTGATTCCACACATGATATAGAAGAATGGGAGGATGCCATAATTCCCATTTTGATAAGCTATAGTAGGACACCAATGATTTAAGGCCTTGAGATTCACATCCAAAAATTTTCATATATGCCTTGGTAGGGGTAACCACTCCAAAAATAATGTGTGTAAAAGGGTTTTTTTTTAATAATCAACCCCTCACCATTCTTATTGATTTAGGCAACACTCATAAATTTATTAACCTTTGATTGGATAAGTAGGTAGACTATTTTGTACACCCTTATTTTAGTTTGAGGTGATATTGGCCAGATGATGGAATATTTCCCTACAAGGGTAAGTGTTACAATGTTCACATTTAGATGGAAGACTATAACCTCAGGACTGACATGTTTGCTTTTCCCTTAGGTTGATGTGATATTTTTCTGGGAGCACAATGGCTAAGAACTCTTGGACTTAATATTTGATATTTTTTGAACTATAGGAGCAGTTATATGAGAATGGACATCAATATACTATGAAAGGCCTTTTTACTAGATCCACTAGTATCATCAGCTCTCATTTTATGGAGAAAATTCTTAGAAAGGGATCCAAAAGAATAGTTTCTAAAAAAAAATATCTTCACACTGGTTCCTCAACTTATTCTAGCTAACCATCATACTTGAAAAATATTTTGGTCAAGCATGCAAATTTTTTTTAGGAGCCAACATGATTTTTGCCTCGTTGCCCTAAAGATCATCACATCTAATTTTTTCTAGACAATGCACCCCCTAACATTTGACCATACCACAATCCCTTTCTTCAAAAGGTGAAGATTGAGAAGATGGTTTAATAACTCCTAAAATAAGGTGTTATTTAACCCAACACTACCCATATTCTTTCTTGATCTTACTAGTTCATAAAAATTATGGCTCTTGATAGCTCTGTATTTATTTTTTGAGAACTAAACAAGCTGACCTTTAAGTAAAAAAATTCCATTCCAGTAATAGATGAAATCCTAGATGAACTCCATGGTGCCCAATTTTTATCCAAGTTGGATCTACAATCTAGCTATCACTAAATCCACATTCATGAAGCAAACATTCCCAAAACATCCTTTCACACAGATGATGGTCACTATGAGTTCCTTGTTATGACATTAACTATTATTAATGCCCCTTCCACATTCTAAGGTTTAATGAATAAAGTATTCTAACTCTATTTTAGAATTTCATCTTGACATTCTTTGATGACATCCTCATCTATATCTAGACTTTAGAGGATCACCTCAACCACCTTGACACTACCTTGTAACTTATTTATAAGAACCACTTATGTGCTAAATGTTATAAATTTTATTTTGACAACCAAAGGTCAAGTACCTAATACATATTATCTCATTATATGGTGTTCATGTTGACCCTAAAAAAATTGATGTTATGACAAATTGTCCAAAACATATGACACTCAAATTTTTATGTGGATTTGTTGGCTTGATAGGGTACTACAAAAAATTTATCAAATATTATGGCAAAATCATATTTATATTAATGAATATACTCAATAAAAACTCCTTTATATGGTTGATAACATGTAAACAAGAATTTTATTTCCTTAAACAAGTAATGTGAACCACACCCATCTTGGCCATGCCTAAATTCTCCAAGCCATTTGTTATTGAATGTGATGCCTATGGAAAGGGCATTGGTGATATGCTTCATGTAGGACAATAGTCCCATTACCTTCACTGGTAAGGTCATTATTGGGAATAATTTTCCATGTTCCACTTATGAAAAAGTGATGATGGATATTCTCCATGTAGTCAATAAATGACATCCATACTTGGTAGTTTGACACTTTTGCATCAAAACCAACCACCAAATCCTCAAATATTTTCTCAAGTAATGGGTCTCTTCCCTAGATCAACAAAAATAGGTTTCTAAACTTATGGGGTATGACTATGAGATCACATACATAAAAGGAAAGGAAAACTTGGTGGTTGATGCCATCTCACACGAGTTTGAATAACATGCATGAATGTGTGTTGTATCTATTCAAATTTACACATGGATACATGATATTCAATAGGAGCGACATCATGACAACCCCACCCAACAACTATTTATCAAATTATCTATTAATTCCTCTACTAAACCTCACTATACTTGGGATGGCAAAACATTATGATATAAAGGCTACCTTATATTAATCATAAGATCTAAGTTTAAACATAGTATTTTACAAGAGTTACATGCCTCCCCTTTGGTAGGTCATCTAGGTTTTTTGAAAACATACGAGTGAGTCTTCTATAGTTTATTTTATCCTAAAATCAAGTAGGATATAGAGACATTTGTTATATAATGTGATGATTGCCAATTCCATAAAGGGGAAACAATCATACCCTAGGGTTTAATATAGCCACTACCCATTATAAAACATCTTTGGACTAATATTTCAATGAATTTGATAGAATCTTCCAAAAATCTAGAGGAAGATCAGTCATTATCATGGTGGTGGATTAACTTTATAAATATGTTCACTTTTATGATCTAAACCACCCATACACTACTTCCACCATAACATAAAAGTTACTTGATTAAATATTCTATATTCGTGGCATACCTACCTTCATTATATCAAATTGTGACTCAACATTCATGATTCATTTCTGGTAGGAACTCCTCAAACACCTTGGCATACATAAAAATGAGTTTATGATATCATCCATAGATTAATGGATAGACACACATTATCAATAATTTTTTGGAGACCTATCTCTATTAATTTTTCACAAAGCAACAAACACCAATGGGTAAAATGGTTACCTCTTCCATATGGTGATACAACACCTCCTACCACATGACCACCAAGCTAACCCTGTATGAAGTTGTATATGGTCAAAAATCACCATCTCTTCTCTCACATATACTAGGAATCTCTCAAGTGTAGGATATTGATACTACCTTCATTACTCATAATAATATCCTTTATCCTTTACCTCCTCAAGGATAATATCCAATTGTCATAAAATCACATGAAGTAGAAGACAAACCAACACCACTCTAAATTATCGTTTAAACTTATTAATATGGGTGAAAGGTTTCTAAAAATTAGCTCCAAAATTATATAGGCCTTATAAATTCTACAATAGATTAGCCCTATCACCTACAAGTTGGAACTTCCACCTTCATCATGTGTGCACCCTATTTTTCATGTCTCTTGATTAAATAAGGTCTTTGGCTAGAATGTCACCACCCAAATAATGATTCCAGAGTTTGATGTAAAAGTATATCTCCTTTTAAAACTTGTATCTATGCTCAATAAGTGCTCTTAGAAACTCCATAATCAGTTCATCACTGAAGGTATAGTACAATGGCACATGATGTAACCAAAATATGCTACTTGGGAATCTCTTCTTAAAATCCAATAATATTTTCCTCACATTTAACTTTGAGGGAAAATATTTTAATGGGGGAAGGGGCATGTTAGGACCCTTATTCCTAATCATAGTTTTGTAATTTATTTCCTTAACAAAGGGTTAAAAATGTATATGATTTGTAAGACATCCTTCAGGTCCATTGTAATAATAAAAAATTAATGGAAAGTAATAGTTAGTTAGTGATAAATTAATATAAATAGGATTATAGACTAATAAGGTATCCAAAAATTGTATTGAATTAAGATTGATTAAATGAGGTTACCTCCTCGAAGAGGCCAATGATAATTGTAATACACTTCTACTTTATTTTAATATAATTAGTCAATTTATGTTTATTTCATAATTTAATTTTACATATTTTTAATCTAGTTATAATTTTTATATGAAGGATCTTATCATTCTTAGCTTTATTTTTTATGTGCAGGACTGAGATAGGTGATAGGCAAGATAAAAACAAAACTATGAGTCGCTCAATGTAGGTTTTGGATTCCTATGCATGCCTATAGAGTAACTTTAACATTAGGTTGGTGATGCCTACCACTATATTTTTAGATGGATGGCTCTATTTTTAGATATTTTTATTCTATATTTTGATATAATAAGGTGCATCTATTTTTGATTTATCTCTGTGTGTGATCCTAATGGATAATCACATGTCTGGTACCCAAAAATCCATCTTCTTCATATGAAACCCTAGGTCCACTTATGAGGGTAAAACTTATGAAAATAATGGGAAGATTAATGGATTGAGCTGACCCCAATCACCCCCATTGATGATTTCCCATTGTCTATGTATTCAATACTTAGAAGAGGAAAATAAATCAACATATAATTCTTCCCCTTAGTGTTAATGTACCATTATGATAATTTTATATATGAATGCACCTAATGATATATATTTAGACACTTGACAATGTTTACTCTTGAATTGTCTTAGTATACTTCAAACTTAGTTAATGATTGCTCCTAATGAGTGATTTATGATTTGGGAAGACTAAGGTAGTTTTTTATCAATATAGAGTAGTGTATGTAATCTTGATAGATAAGTTCAATGAGAATAATAATTATACAATTGATTTGTATTTATATGTGTCTATTTTGGTAATTTACCATGCCACCAACATGCTATAAAAAAGGGTCAACCCATAAGGATGATTTTATTTTATAATTTGACCATTGTTAGGGGAAGTACAAAACTATTTGATCTAGATGGTGTCATCTAGATGGTACTATCTAAGTATAAAAAGACTATCTAGGGGAATGAACAATGATTTGATGATCAAGAGATGTTTGAGTATGATAAATAACTGATTTGGCACAAATTTTATGAATTATTATAGGTATTTTTAAACAACTTAGAAGGATTGGGCCCATAACAAGCATGTGGATGTGAGAGAGTGTAAAAAAAGAGGCATATATGTACACACAATGTTATGTATGGTGAATGTAGGTCAAAAGTGACATTTTCAAGTGTCTACTACCATATTTTAGTATCTACAAAGTCTTAAGAGTATAAAGGGATCTCTCCATAAGATCTCCAAAAAGAAGGATTGAAGGGATCAACAACCTTAATAAAAATATATTCAATAAATCTTAAATATCCTCCTCTTCCACACACATACACACACACCCACATCCATTTATTGCATATTACCCAAAACATTACCTCACCTAAATACAACCATACATATCCACATAACCAAACCTTCACCACCATTATCATACTAATATCATCCCCCAAAATCCATGTAAACAAAATCATTCCCAACTTGATACAAATAAAATCACTCCCAAACTTCATGAAATAAAATGGGTAGAGTGACTACATGGCTTGCCCAAACAAGATCCACTCTAAAAAAAACAACTATGTGCCTCAAGAAAAAAATGTGGTGCACCTTACTCAAATCCTTCACATAAGCCCTAGTTGGGCATTGACACTTACACAACAACATAAACCAATACAAAAATATCACATTTTAAGGATTCCTACCAAAAATAATAAAAAATAATAATAAAAGATAAAATCCACATACTATTTCCATATGTTCTAAGACAAAAAGGAAAAGTTTCATCAAGGGGCATACACCCACAAAAATAATTCAAACAAACATGGGTATTATTGATATAACACATATATACTACATATATATATATATATATATATATATATATATATATATAATTTCTCTCTCCCTTGCTCCAAGCTTCCAGTTCCTAGATTCCTCTCCCAAGATCCTTTAAACTCTCCCAAAGTAAAAAGGTAACCCCAAATAAGTTAAGACTCCTTCACTAAGTAGAAATGTGGTATTATTGATATAACACATATATACTACATATATATATATATATATATATATATATATATATATATATATATATATATATATATATATATATAATTTCTCTCTCCCTTGCTCCAAGCTTCCAGTTCCTAGATTCCTCTCCCAAGATCCTTTAAACTCTCCCAAAGTAAAAAGGTAACCCCAAATAAGTTAAGACTCCTTCACTAAGTAGAAATGTGGTATTATTGATATAACACATATATACTACATATATATATATATATATATATATATATATATATATATATATATATATAATTTCTCTCTCCCTTGCTCCAAGCTTCCAGTTCCTAGATTCCTCTCCCAAGATCCTTTAAACTCTCCCAAAGTAAAAAGGTAACCCCAAATAAGTTAAGACTCCTTCACTAAGTATAAATGTTTAGAATATATATATATATATATATATATATATATATATATATATATATATATATATATATATATATATATATATATATATATATATATATATATATATCTCCCTTTCTAAGTCCCATCCATATGTCTTACTTAATAAACCATTTCTCTTAAAAATCTATCTTACCAAGACTTTTCTAAATATATTTTCAAGACTGAGATATGTCACTTTCAAGTTTATAAAATCTCTTTTCAATTTTTTTATAGGATTTATGCATCTAAAAAATATTTCACACTCATGGGAAAGCTAACCTACCATGACCCCTATGTTCTAAGGTCTTAGAAAACACTTATTAAATACTCCCACTTGTCATTAGCACCCTAAAATGTGGCCTCTGAACCCAAATTCTAGTTTTTAATTGAAAGGAAATTATAAGTCACTCCACCTACCCCACATACAACTATTAACCCTCACAAAATCTTAGGATAAATCAACCTCATGTAATGTGATGGTTTAGGCATAGAGAAAGGTGAGTCTACATGGCACAAGTATGGCATATCACACACACTTGGCACACAAGTCATATTTTAATACTAAAATAAAATCAAGCTCAAATAAAATTTTAAAATAACATTATTATAAAAATAATCACATAATATAACCACTTTCATATAACAAATAATCAAATTTACATAATAATGACTAAGGTATCTTACAAATGTAAAAAACATGGGGTTAGTTTCTCCCCAATATTTTATGTATGCATTTGTTTTCCATAACCTTCTCCACTTGTAACCTACACACTCAATGTAAACCATCAAATACATCAAATAAATAAATCTATATCTACTAGTAAGCAATGGAAATCAATGTGCTAGCATGAAAATCAATCAATTATATTTCCTATACACAATAATTAAAATAATAGAATTAATGCACTATGCAAATATATGGTATATGAATCAATAAGAAACACCATGTATCATATCACTGTGATTAAAAATAGATAACTTTACCACATAAACATGAATCTTAACAAGATCATGTATATCAAAATTAACTAAAAAATATATTATCTCTAATACATTTTTGCTCTATAACATAAGTAAACAACATGATAAGAAAATATAATATCACTATCCAAATACAATCCCAAACACCATGTGTTTTAAAATAAATACAACATAGTTTGATGAAAAATGTGAGACAAATTACAAATATATCAAGGAAAAAATTTGGGCCTCACATCCCCCTCACCTTAAAATAAACTTCCACTTGGAAGTCACTAAAAGAGGTTTGGATATTTGACTCAAAATGGTGTTACATCCTCTCATGTATATGTCTCCTTATCATATATATCCTATTAGACCCTAATATAGACCACCTCATGGCCTCAAAGGCCCAACCTATGATGCTTAAATATGCAAATGGGATTTAGTGCCAACTGACCATCCACCTCCACATATAGTGATGACCAATATAGAACATGAAAAATATAATGAACACATATCATAAAAAAGAATACATGAAAATATAATGGATGTGGATAAGTAGGTTGGAAAATCTAGAAAATAAACCAATGGACCTATCCTCTCCAAAATATTGAAAGGCTCCACAAAGCGAGATGTAAGATTAGATCATTTTACATAATAGATTAGGATCTTATGTAGACACACTTTAGAAAGACATTTTTTCCAACTACAAAGTATCGATCGATCCTTTTTGTATCAACATACCTATTATTTCAATCATGTGCAACTTGAAGGGGCCATTGGATGAGAAATATTTTATGTTATGCTACTTTAACATATCAGGTCCAATCACTACTCTATCCTAAATCTGATCCCAACTCAAAGTAGTCCTTACAGGTTTTCCATAGAGAACCTCATATAGAGCCATGTTAATAGAGATATGATAATTTTATTGTATGCAAACTCAACCAAGTAGAGGTAGTCCTTCCATGCAATTTTTGATCCATCATGTACATGTGTAACATATCCTCTAATACTTAGGTGAATCAATTTATCTTCCCATTAGTCTTTGAATTATATATGATGTTAAATTTACACTGAGAGTCCAATGCCTTATGAAGAGTCACTTAGAAGCTTAAATTATATATATGATCTCTATTTGATATGATATTCATTATAATTACATGAAACTAGACAATGTCATCATTAAATACCTTTGCCACTATCATGGCATTATAGTTGTTCTTCATCGATGAGAAGTGGGTAACCTTGGTCCTTTTATCCATAACCACCATGATGGCATTATGATGATAGGATGAGGTTAGCAGGCCAATGATGAAGTTAATATAAATGTTGTCCCACTTCTATTCTATAATCTCATGTGGATAAAGAAGCACTATGGTATGTTGCTGTTCTCATTTGACTTGTTGAAACTTGATAATGAGCCATAAAATCTACAATATTATGTCTCAAACCATCCCAATGATACAACTACCTCAATTTTGCATACTATTTATTTACCTTGGGATGAGCTAAATAGGGGGATCAATGAGCTTATGAAAACACTAAGTCCCATAATCCACAAGAATCATGCACATAGATGTGTCCTCTATGCCTAAAAATGCCATCTAACCTCAAGGAATAAAGTAAAAACTTTCTATTTAGGATATTCTATGACTCCAAAATCTATTGAATCTCCTGATAAAATATTTTTGTAAAAATATGATCAAGAATCATGTCTCATAAATAATTTCAAAGAGTCATCACTGCCAACTCATAACACTACCTATCCAATGCATCCATGATAATCATCACTACAAGCTCATGGTGTCACTTGATCAAAGCATATGTAATAACATTTTACTTCCATTTGATGTAATGTATATAAAAATGGTACTCACATAATAACTCCTTCAAATGCCAGAGAAAAGCATTAAGGTTGGGCTGAGTGGAAATGTGTTACAGACTTAGATGATCAATCTTTAGTTAAAAATATCTACTTTAGAAGAAGTGTTTCCATCTCAAGAGTATATGAGATACTGCTTCCAATTTAAGGTCATGAATTAGATAATTCAACTCATAATCCTTGATATTTAGGGACTCAAATGCTATCACACAACTATTTTAAAAAATAACTACACCCAAATCAAATTTGGACACATCTATGCATACCAATAACTACAAAGATTGATTCACTAATTAAACACTCTTTCAACATCTAAAATTACTTCTCACACTACTCTAACTAAATAAAAATCTTCCATTTCCATTGTAAATATGTAATGGGATGTATAATCTAAGAGAAATATTGTACAAAGTAGAAACAATACCTTGCTATAACTGTGTAATTTTTTCACATTGGTGGGTGCTAGCCACTCAATGATAGCTTATATCTTTGAATGACATATAGGAGTCCCCTCACCTAAAATAATGTGATAAGGATACTATATCTTTATCTGAAATAATGCACATTTACTTAGATTTACTTAAAACTTATTTTCACATAAAGCCTACAAGATATGCCACAATTTATCCTCATGTTATTCATCATTCTGAGATTAAACCAAAATATCACCAATGAAAACTAACATAAATCTATTGAGGAAGGTCTTAAATACATTGTTCATGATATTAATACACACTGAAATGGTATCAATCGAATTAAATGGAACCAATATGAACTCATAATGCCTAGACCAAGTTCAGAAGGTAGTCTTATGAATATTTTCTTTGACTATCCTCAATTGATAGTATCTTGACTTAAGATCAATTTTGGAGAATACCCTTGCTCCTCCCATAATTTTAAGAGATCCTCAATACTCAAGAGGACGTAATGATTTTTTATCATTATCTTATTCATTTTTTGTTGTCTATGCTCGAATGAAAATAACCATACTTTTTTCTTCACAAAGATGATAGGTGCTTCTCATGGTGAAGCACTAGTGAAGATGAGTCCCTTCTCAAGAAAAACATATAGCTACATCTTGATCTAATATAGCTCAAGTGTGGTCATCCTATAAGGATCCAAAGATATAGGATCCACCTCTAGCATAAGATTATTCCAAAAATATATTTCTTGTAGAGGTGTTAATCCAAAAAACTTAGTGAGAAACACATAAAAAAATCTTAGAGAATAGGATGTTCCTATAATTTCAGTCCCATGGTCTCATAATATTGTTTATTATTGATAGTGATTATTTACATAAAACACCCTTATGTGGACTCCACCTAAGTTGCTTGGTAGAAATCACGTGAAGGGAGATGAACCTATAAACTCCTAAAATGATTTCCTCACTCCCAAGATCATCGTAACACTTGATAATATTGTTAACATAATAAACCTTATTTAAATGAATATTTATTCAAACCATACCCAACACAACCTCATATGACCATATAGGTATGATATAGAGGTATAATGAATTCATAAAAACTCTAAAATATGGTACACACCTACTAAAAAATAATCAACCACTATCTTGGCTCCATGACTGACTCAACCTCTCAACAATCAAAATTTATATATGAAATTAACCTACATAGATCCACTAAATATCATGAAATATATCAATTTGAATCTCTTAAATTAAATAATCCTAATAGTGGAATAACCATAATCTTAATTATAGTCTCAATACAATAATTATACCCTAGTGTTTGACTTGATATTTTTCCACTATTGTATGCATTTGATGGACGTAACCCATATCGTTAATAGTATACTATGAAATCAATGCCTTATATCACTCAATTTTAGTATACATCTATGTACACTCATAAGATTAATGATCTAAGGTTTGACAAAAAAACATGAACCATAAATATAGTCACAACCTAATTGGGGTCTTCCTGTCCTCAAAAAACTTGAACACATGGAAACTGTAGTCCATGATCATGTGGACTATTTATTATGTGTCTATCCATTATAATATTTATTTGGATTTATGTTCCTATTTTATCCTTATACATATATCCTTCTATCTGAATGTGGGATGGTGATGTTGTTGTTACATTTACTATTATGGATGGTACTATGGATGTTTTGGAGGTATATGGGTAGATTAAGCATGTCAAAAACCACATCTAGGTAAAATATGGGTGCCTTGTGACCTAACATCTTGATGGGCCTTCAACTTTATATACAATCACTCTCTATCCTTCTGAGCCTTACCTCTATTTTATTCTACTAGATATGTATTTTCCACATTGACTTCTAAGGTCTAAGGAGATAAAAGTGAACAAATATAACCCTGTATACATTCATTTTCTTGATAAAAATTATTAATTATAACTTCTCATCCCTAAGATGGTCAATAATATAATAAGTATAAAAATAGGCCCCTCATACTAGGCCAATGTACCATTACACTACTGCATATTATGGAACTCCTTAATCATCCTCTGTATGAAGTGTTTTGATAGATAACAGACCCTAAATTGTTCCTTAAATATTTCCCAGGTAACTATATCTATAGTCAAATGAAGCTTTCTCTCCTCATTCCCCCACTAGATCTAACCTAAATCTCTTAGTAGGATGATAGAAAATCATGCTCTAACATTGGTATCATATGTGTGGAGATGAAAACATATATCCAATCTTAAAAACCAAGCCTTTGAACTAAACCCATTTATAAACCCTCCAAATGTAGATGTCCTAATTCTAAAAAGGTCGTGAATGATACCACTTACCTCTAATCCATGCAAGGGATGTTGATTTTTCCTCTCCTTGTGTGGTGAATCACATATCACCACTCATTACTAGATATGGATATGATATCTCTCCATAGGATGAGAAGGGATACAACACCTATTTGGGTGTTGATAAGCCTCTTGTTAATGTGAGGGAGAATGTCTTGAAAACTCCTATCTTCCAAAAAATAATCTCTCCTATAGTACTCCCATCATCTATTTTAGGGCCTACAATATTTGTGGCCCAAAATCCCTTGGTGCATGTTTTTGCTCCTCCAGTGTGGCTTGCACATGTATGCAATGAGATAAGAGTGACCTATAACTATCCTATCCAAATATATAGACTCGGATAAGGTAAATGAAAGAGATCCCATTGATACTTATTGAATAAGGATATGACCCAATATATTTTTAACCCAATAAGAAGAGTACCTAAAACACAATGTCAATATAAATGGTTACAAAGCCTCTAGGCAATCTACAAAATGAAATAACTCTAGCTAGGTTTCTTATTACTATAATTAATATCACAATAAATTAATGCTAGTAAGGATAAGGTTTATAAACATCTCAAAATGGGTAAAGAATTATGATAGGCAAATGGGAGCCTAGGTTACCTAAGGTGGATAAATGATAAGTTCAAAAAAATGTATAGCCACACTAAGTATAAGTGTAGATAAAGTTTAAAAAAGGTGACATATATTCATTAGCTATGCAATTATGCAACTTTTATATATCAATAGAAATATCTAGGTTTAGAATATACTTACCTTGAAAAATACCTATCAAGCCTCAATCTCCCCCTTGGATAATGGTGATTTGTAAGATATGTTTGTAGTTGTAAGGATCTCAAAGGCTAAATAAATATCTAGGATAAAATTAATCCTCATACTACATCCAATATTCCATAAGACAAATTTTCCATCCAAGACAAGATCTAATCAATAACTCTTCCAAGATGTAGACTTATGACATAAGTGTGAGTAATAGAGATTGAAAATGAATATTATTTTTTATTGGATTAAAATGATAACTTGTATTTATAGTGGTGAATGATCCTAATCCCTCCTAAATATTAAGCTAATGATATCAACCATCTTGATTTATTTATAAATGGGCTAACTACCCTCAAACTATGTCAACTAGGTCAACCTAGTTATGAAGCTTGTACCAAAACATTCTAAACTACATCAATCTAATTGACATTGTTAGGAAAGGATGGATGATGATTATAACTACATCAAACTAGACAACATAGTAGGAAATTATAGGTCTTTATATATCTAGAGGATGGAATATGGAAGAAGATAGCTTAGGGGATCAAATATGAATAAGCTAAAATGGATGTAGGAATGATAAATACTCAATAATATCTCTTGTAAAGACCAAAGACCTTCTCACCCCTTTCTAGGTGCACCCTTTTAAGGTGTGCAGTTAGGTAGATTGAAACTCGATAGGTTGATACAAAATATAAAGCATTAGTAAATGATAAATTTTAAAAATATTGTGTGTATACATATGCCCCACCCAAAGCTCATAACGTGTTACTAGAGTATAACATGGGATGGTGTTTCAAGAAATAACATAACATAATAATTGAGCTACCTAAATGTAGTATAAAGTATAAAATAAATGGAATTAAAAAAATTATACATACCTTCATCTACCTTGCTATTGAAAAGAGGCTACATGCATGACATGTGATGATAGGTGCCCAATGTACAAAGTAACAAGTGGACCTCAAAATAAGAAAAAATTCAAAAGTTTTGAAATTCTTTAATGTTATCACTTGAAAAAATCTATATATTTCTAAGATTCTAAATCTTCTTTTAGTTTCTGAAAAGGGCTTAAAAAAACAAAGATATGATCAAAATATAATATTTTGGGAGTAAATAACTAGAGGCTGAAAATTTTGAAAATATTACTATAAAATTGTAAATAACTATTCATTTGTGCATTTTACTATTTTTAGAAACTAGACTTCTATGTGTCTAAATATATTAAATTGAGAGATGATGGCACATACACAAGGAGGTGGACAAGTAGGTGGACGTATCATTGTTGCAGTTGGTGTGGTATAGGTACAAGATGCATTGATTATGATTTGTTAGCATTTTGGATAAAAATGAATTAGATTAGGAAAAGTAGGCACCATAGAAAATATATGTAGAAAAATTTACCCCAAAAATTGTAAGATTAGAGTTGAAAATAGGACAGGTAATGGGTAGGGGATGGAAAGTCAAAATATAGGTTAAATACATTTATTATATCTTAGTGAAAAAACATCACATAGTTTAAACAATATCAGCCAAACTCATATAGTATAAAAATAATGATGATTTAAATTGGAAGATAGCATATAAAGTGGACTAGTTCTGGCCTATGCCATGGAACATGGCTGATGAAGTAGGGAAGTAGTAAGGTGGTTGATGAAATATGTCATGGCATTTGATGTTGGGATATAGTCTGGGTGATGTAGTTAAAAAAATGGGGTTGATGGCATATGTCAATGTCAATGAATGGTCAATTGCATATATGCAAGTCAATATAGTAGAGATAAATTTTGATACAATAGGTTATCACTGATGATGTAGTAATGTACATGGCTGATATAGTTTATAGAATAAGATGGATGATGTAGTAAATTACATGGCCAATGAAATAGTTAATTTGAAATCAATGTTAATTTTACTATTTTGAAGTCTATTTTATTTTAGTTTTTAGATAAAGACCTAATTTGTGCTCTGTTATTTGAAATTTTATAGAGATGTCAAAGAATATGGAGACTAATGGATTTTATATGGTTACCATATCTATTATATTATCTATTTATATTTAATCAATCTCATTTTATTGTACTTGGATTTGGTGGTATCAAGGAGATCTGATGGATTTTTTTGAGTGTAGAGTTAGCCACCATGTTCTTAGGATAATGGGAGATGATAACTAATACATTTTGGTGGGATGGATGGGGATACCATTGAGGTGGTGACTAGCATAAAGGATGTCTATTTTATCTTTGGATTACTTTTTATATGCACACTAATGGTGTGAAATAACCCATATTCCTCTAATGAGAGAAAGGACTTAGTTGTGTGGGCTACATGCTCATATAGATATGACAAGAAAAGGTATGAGTTAGTATATTTAATGTATATGTATCAAAAATTTAGGATATATAAAAGGCTATTATTTAACTTGTGAAATCTCATGTGATTTGTCACAAGTTAGATGGAAGACTCCCTTATACATTATAGACCTATGTCATTTTTGTTGTCCCCTAAAAATATCACTCTTTTTGGGAACAACCTATGAACTAATTTGGTTTGACAGACCAAAATCCTCTCTCCCCTTTTCAAGAATTGTTTTGAGCATTCAATTTCTTCATTATTTAAGCCTTTTAGAAAACTACGGACTCTGCAGGCTTGAAACTATGGACTCTATAGGAAGCAAATCTACGAACTCATTTCTATAGACTCTCCCCGTTCTACAAACTTAAATCTATAGACTCTGTAGGAAAGAAGCAAGCTCTCAACACTTAGGTAATTTCAAGGTTAGTTCAATGACAAAGTTCAACCAAAATAATTCAATCAACAAGCTTCTATGCACCATTGAACCGTTGAACCTTGAACCACTTTGGTTCAACAGTTCAATAGGTTTAATGACTAATTGGTTCAACAAGATTGGTTTAAAAGATCAAAAATACTTAGCTAAATAACGAAAAATGAACTGACTGAACCATTGAACCTAAAGGTCCAATGAGTTCACAGGTTCAAAGGTTCAACCAATACGATGAAGATCAAAGAACTTAGAAAGAACAAGGAAGTGACAGGCAGAGGAAGAATCAATGAACCGATTGAACCTTGAACCGAAAGATTTCAAAGTTCAATGGTTCATAGGTTCAAAATTTTAAAGGTAGCCTCAGTCAAAGAAAGAATTGGAAAATAGATGGTTCAACCAAGGAGCAAAAAAGTGATTGAATCTGGAAGTGATGGAACAAAAGAGACAAAATGAACTGATGAACCAATGAACCAATGTAATTTCAATAGGTTCACAGGTTCAAGGTTCAACATGGTTCAAGTGGCTAGCGACCATTGAAGGCCCCATAGACATCAAATTTAAAGTAAGGGAATATCCATGGAAATTCAAATAGAGCACACAATTTAAAGGAAGAACCAAGTGACTAGTTGAAAAGAAAGCCCAAAAGCTCAAATCGCTAAAAGTGAGAGAAGATCAATGCAAAAGATTAAAAATATCTTCAAGGGAGTTATTTATAGTAGGTGAAATAGTGGATCAAGTAGACTTCTGAGTGCACCAAATCAATGACGTGGCCTATTTTTCTTCCATGAAGTAAAGACAAACTAAAAAACTGCATAGACATTAGGAAAAGGACCAGACAGTCCATACCAAGGAAGAGACATATTAGATGAAAGGACACACCATAATTAAGGCAATGCATTATTCCCAGCATGGTCCCTCTAGATAGAACTGAAGGTGCATTGAAGACGTTGACTACAACATGGGCTATCCCATGGGAAAGAGTGACAAGCCTTACGTAATTGCTATATATTTTAATTTCTCTCATTATGAAGGGGGACTTTTCATTTTTACAGAAGCGAAACTCTGCCCAATTGAAAGGAGAATACTGAGACTTTGAGCTCAGATTGTATTTCATTTTATTTTATCTGAATAAGAAAGCAAGTTGTTTACAGACTTTGTGCTATCATATCTTGTGCCATTTTAGGAGATTATCCTTATGTCTATCTTCTAGATGCATTCTTGTTTATTTAATTTAATAGGTAGGACTAGTGGAAGTGAAAAGGAAGAGGTCTTGAAGTCAGATACTTTCAGACTTTGTGCTGTTATAGTTGTTTTTAGTGTGTGTTTTTAGTTCTTTTCTATGTTGAGGATTCTGGGATGACTTTGTGCCCTCATTATCCTTTGTGTTTTACTCTTTGGGTAGTTGAGGTGGAAACTTTGTGTTCTATTTCATCCTGCTAGTTACTGTGCCCTTTTGTTACCAGTTACTTTTACTACCTGAAAAAACTCTTGTTATTTCCTAAAAGAACATTTCTAAAAGAAGAGAAGTGCCTTCAGTGTTTTCACCATGATTTTATCCTCTATTTGTTAACATCATCTCTAAAAAGAGATGGATGGCTTATCCTACCCTTGAGTGTTATTTTCTACTTATATATATAGTATATAGCTCCTTCATATTTATAGGGAACCTCCCCTTGATGAGAGGAGAGATTTTTCCACCTCTGATGTAGTAAACCTACACACTAGGTTGAGCAAACTCCTTTGATATGGATGATAAGACCTATTTTGCTCAATCAGATAGTTGATTGATAGAATATTCACCCAACAGTCTTTTAGGCAACTCCATTGGGGAATAGCACGTAGTTTGAAGTCTAAACCTTCAAGCTGAAGTAGATCCTGCTCTTTTCCATTTTTATTCTACAATATAGCAACTCCATGTTATACCAAAATCCAAAAGTCTCAAGGTGTTGTTGACCCTACTTTTGAGTTGGTGTAGTAGAGTAATTTTGAGTTGTTTCCTCCACAACCTCACCTTCAACAAACTAGGAGCCTTCCTCCTACCCTTACCAGGTCACCAACACAAGGCATAGCTTATTTTTCTATTGCTAGTAGAGATTTGCCTATACATACTCCACCTAGATTTGTTATCCCTGCTTTCCATAATCCAATCATGGCTCAAGGCCCCTAGGGTAACTCTTTTGGTCTACTAAATTTGACCCCACCTTTACATGAGCTTCCACGTAGTTCAAGGAAGAATTTCCCCAAGTTTTTTGGTGATGGAAAAGTTCACCCTGATGAACATATTATTGCCTTTAGCATAGCCTATGGTGTAATAGGTGTGGATTATGAAGACATAGCAGTTAGGGTATTCATAGAGACACTACAAGGTGCTACTGCAAACTTGTTATACCATCTACAAGCTCAGTCAGTGATTGATTAGGACACTCTTAAAGATAAATTAGAAGCCATGTTTAAGACTACAAAAGATGCACATGCCTTATTGGCCTAACTCACACATATGAAGAAGGAGCCCCATGAACCTATGAGGGACTTCATTGCTAGGTTCGACAAGCTAAGGCAAAATATTCCCATGGTCACCCAACCGACACCTCAGAATCTCAAGTGTTTCTTCATCAACTCACAGCTACCTGAAGTGAGTTTCTTGTTGAGACGGGATAGACACATAGACCTTGCTACTGCTCAGGACTTGGCTACTGAGGTAGAAGATGACCTTATCTTGGAAGGCAAGATAAGGAGAGACCCTAATAAGGGTAAATCCTCTTCATCTTTTGAATACTCACCTATAATCACCACTGACCCAATGGTACAAAAGCTAGAAAATGAAGTACTAGCTCTCAAAAAGCAAATGGCACAAGGGATGTCATCTGCTCTTACATACAGAGATATGCCAAGGAGGACATTTTAGAATCAGGCATACCAAGGCAATGCTACCAAGAATTAAGGACAGTGAAATTTCCTTCCTCCTCCGTAGAGGAACCTCACCCTCGAAGCACCTCCAACCAACTCAGCAGTTGGATATCTTGAACCTGAATCAAATTTTTCATTCTAACCTGAGTTGAATCTTGAAGATGATGCTAATCTCTTCATTGAGGAAGAAGAAGAATTAGCTGGTGACTCCAACATTGGTTTCCTGAATTATCAAGATGAACCTAGAAGTGAAGGTAATGTAGCTTAGAGATCATATGCTATATTCACCTAGTCTAAGAATTAATCAGCTCAATTGGCTGATAAGGAGAAAGTAGAGGAGTAACCTCAACTAGCAGTTTCAATTGCTAAGTGGGGATCCACTCTTCCTTTTTAGCCAAAGGACTCAGTGATTGCAAGAAAGGTAAGTACCTCAAATGCCCCTATGCCTTCTACTTCAAATTTGTAGTCCAGTCCTCCCCATTCCAAAAATAAAAAGGATGAACTCCCATCCTCTACTTCTAGCTCATTCTAGACATTTGACGTAATTGACCACATAAAGAAAACCAAAATTCAAATGTCTAAATTTGAGTTTCTGCAGTCCAATCTTGAGCAATTGGACAAGTTGGTTTAATATGTGAAAAACCAAACCATCCCTATAAGATAAGAAGATAAGAAGGTAGCTCATGATCCCTCAAAGAACATGTCTATCCCAAACAACCTTGTCATTACTCCTATTGCCCCTGGGAAGATAGAGCCTTTCTATGTTTCCCTGTTGATAAATGGTCACAAGCTGAGCAATTACATCATTGATTTCAGAGCCTCAGACAATGTTATGCCTGCCAAAGTGGCTGAATCCCTGGGCCTTACACTAACCAAAACATTTGGGAGCTATTTCTCCATGGAAAACAAGCAGGTACTACTACTAGAACAAATTAAGGATGCCCAATTTGCATTTACAGCATTCCCAGGCAAGAGAATCAAGATGACTATTTTGGTGGCCAACGTCCCTGCATCCTATGGCATCCTTCTTGGCTGAAATTTTTGCAAGGATGTTGGTGGTGAATTAAGCATGGATTTGTCTGAGGCAAGGATCTCAGTCAAAGGTGTTATGAAGAGATTACTTCCTAAAAAGGAAGCAAAATATGTGGTCACCCAATCATCAGCACCAAAAGCTCAAATTTTGTTTGAGTCTTTAGGCATGGGTAACTACTTTCTATCCATGGTGAGTTCCATGAAATGCCTATTGAAACTCTTGAAGGTGACAACCTGAAGATTAGTTCAGCTGGGATAGTAGAAGAATTGGCAGAGTGTAATGCAAGTGTGAAAGAATCTCTCCCTCTAAATGAAGAATCTAAAGAAAAATTAGTGTCTAACAAAGTATGGATTCTTGAATTTGATGGCAGATGCTCCTCCACTGGTTCAAGAGCCAAAGTTATGTTGATATCTCCTCAAGGAGATATTTTTTCTTCATCTTACAAGTTGTAGTTTAGCAACACTAATAATATAGCTGAGTATGAATCTATATTGCTTGGATTGAAGGCTACTCGAGATAAAGGTATCAAGCTCCTTCATGCTAAAGGAGATGCTAAACTAGTGGTTTGTCAAGTAAGAAACCTGTATCAAACCAAGAATGAAAGATTTTGCCACTACCACAATCTAGTTTGGGATCAACTTAAAAACTTTGATGCTTTTAACATCTCTACCATTCTTAGAGAATTCAATGGTTGGGCTGATGCACTAGCTATCTCAGCTACTCTCTTGGTCCCCCACCCAGATTTCAAAGGAGATAAGTACACTATTAAGCTGGTCTTTAGACCAAGTGTACTTGGTAATGCCAGTCATTGGCAAGTGTTTAACAATGACAACCAAATCATTGCCTTCTTGGAGAAAAAAGATAGCTTTGAATGGTTGCATTTTGAAGGCAGTGAACCTCAGAAGTGTGAGCTAGCTCCTGAATCAAATACAGATGTAGGTGAGGAGTTCCTGAAACTTAAAGGGAATAAGATTCCCAAAGGCCTAGTTTCCCTTGAGAAACTATTTGACAAACATGACATATTTGTCAAATAATAGTAAATGGATTTAAGCTCCTCCCAAGAGTTTGATCAAGTAAATCTAGGTACCGAATATGATCCTAAGATGGTGAACATTAGGAAATGTTGCACTCTTAAGGAGAAATTCAAGTTCACTGCTCTACTCTATCAGTACATGGATGTCTTAGCATACTCCTATGATGACCTGACGTCACTCAGGCTTGATGAAATTTGACATGACATTCCTCTTAAGGCTGATTTGGCATCTTACAGCCAAAAGTCTAGGTTGTATAATCCAAAAATATTAGGTACCATTTTGTTTGAGATACAAAAAATGCTAAATGCCAAGATAATCTTCCCAATCCATCATTCCACATGGATTTCAAATATAGTTCTTGTAAGGAAGAAGAATGGAAAAATTTACCTCTGTGTAGATTTTAGGAACTTAAATCAGTCATCCTTAAAGGATAACTATCCTTTAAAAATCATGGATCAAGTGCTTCAGACAGTGACTAGTTTAGAGATGTTATCAATGCTAGATGGCTTCTCAAGATATAATCAGGTTGAAGTTGGTGAGGTAGACCAGCATAAGACTACTTTCACCACACCTTGAGGCACGTTTGCATATAGAAGGATGCCCTTTGGCTTGATAATTGCTGGTGCCACTTTCCAAAGAGAAATGGACCTAGCCTTCAAAGATGAAATGGGTAAGTTCATCATAGTTTATCTTGATGACTTGACCATCTTTTCTAAGCATCGCTTAGATCATATACGCCACTTGCAACAAGTGCTAGAGTGCTACCACTAGAATGACATTTCCTTAAACCCCAAGAAGTCAGTTTTTAGAGTAACAGAGGGGAAACTTCTCAAACATTATGTCTAAAGGAGGCATAAAGATTGACTCATATAGAGTCAAGTCTATCTAAGAGCTTACCTTGCCCACAAGAAAGACTGTTGTTCACTCTTTCTTTGGAAAGGTGAATTTCTTACAAAGTTTCATCCCTGAGTCTGCTAAGAAGACTAGGCACATTGTAAACATGATGAAGAATAAGGCCACCTTTAGCTGGACTGAAGAAGGCAAGTCAACATTTGAGGATATCAAGACTGCCATTGCCCATACCCCATTTCTAGTTTGTCTAGATTATACGAAGGATTTCCTCATGTATAGTTATGCTTCTGAACATACACTTTTAGCCTTCCTGGTTTAGCAGAATGAAGAAGGTGTGGAATCTCCCATTTCCTTCATGAGCTATCTTCTCAAAGCTCATGAGTTGAAATATTCAAACATGGAGAAGCATGTTTATGCAATGGTCAAGGCAGTGAAACATTTCCATTTCTACATCCTCAATTCACGAGTTACTACTTTAGTTCCTGATACCATGGTCAAGTCCATATTAACTTAGCAGGAGTTTGGAACCATAAGAGGTAATTAGATTGCAAATATCTAGGATTTTGATTTGGTTATCAAGCTAACAAAGCTAGTATAGGGAAAGGGCCTATGCCAATTGATTGCTGACAACAAACCAAAAGAAGCTGAGGTGGAAGACACACCAATAGTCCTCTTTGTCTCCACCACGAATGAGTGGTATTCAGGTGTTGCTCATTTCCTTACTTATGGTGAGTGTTCTGCTCACTTATCTTTTAAAGAAAAGAGAACTATCAAGCTGAAATCTACCAATTTTGTCCTCTGAGACAATGGCCTGTATAAGAGGAGCCTTGATAAAGTGTTCCTTCGTTGTGTGGACAAGGAGAAGCAAAGCCAACTTTTGAAATCCTTTCACAATTTGGCCTATGGAGGATATTTTTTTACACTTGTGACTGCCCATAAAATTCTGTGAGCTAGGTATTATTTTCCAACTCTCTTTCAAGATGCATACAAGTGGGTTAGGAAATGCGAACTATGCTAGTAGTTTGTCAGAAGACCCAAGTTAGCGGCCCTGCCTCTCAAGCCAGTGGTCATAGAGGAGCCATTCCAACAATGGGGAATTGATTTTATTGGAGCTGTAAACCCATCTTTAAGTGATAGACATGATTATGTCCTTACAGCAATAGACTACTTTACCAAGTGGATGGAAGCAATTCCAACCAAGCATGCTACTTCAGAAGTAGTATGTAATTTTCTCAAGGAGAATATCATTTCTAGGTTTGGGGTCCCAACCAAGATTGTCACTGATAATTTAGCTTGTTTCACTTCCCAAGAGATTACTCAATTCTATTCCTACTATGGGATTACATTCTCCCACTCTTTTGATTACTTTCCATAAGGGAATGGACAAGCTGGATCAAGCAATAAGAACCTGATGACTATCATGAAGAAGCTGGTGGAGGATAAATAAAGGACATGGCATAAAGCATTGGTTGATGCTCTATGGGTAGACAAAATTACACCAAAGAGAGTAATTGGTATGTCTCCTTTCCAATTTCTTTATGGTATCAATGCTGAGATACCAATCACCTTGGAATTGCCAGCATTGAAATTGGCTAAGGCAATTAAGGATCAAATGTATGAAAGTACCTTTGATAAGAGGATCATGTGCCTGACTGAGTTGGATGAGCAGAGAACTATGGTGGTAGACTAAATTTCTGCCCACCAAAGTCTAGTGAAGAAACTCTTCAACCAAAAAGCAAAAAACCATGATTTCTAGATTGGGGATTAAGTCTTATTGTGGGACAAAAGGAGAGAGCCAAAGGGGATGCATGGGAAGTTTGATTCTCTTTGGAGAGGCCCATTTATTATCCACTAACTCAATGGTAAGAATAAATTTCTATTGAAATATCAAGATGGCACACTCTTTACTCTGCCTCATAATGGGCAACATCTAAATCACTTTAATTCTTGAAGTGTCAGATAAGTTCACCTGTACATATGTACCTTTGTATAGTCTTTAGTTCTATTTTTTGCTTTTCATTTTCATTTTTTTTGGAGCCTTTCTTTTTAGGTGGCATGACTCCATATCCCAATGGCATACTTCAAGGCACCAGAGATTCTAGTTTCTACTCCCCTTAGTTGCTTCAAAATTTTAACTAAGGGAAGTTCCCCAACTGGAGCTAGCTGTTGTCCCCCAAAAATATCACTCTTTTTGGGAACAACCTATGAACTATTTTGGTTTGACAGATCAAAATCCTCTCTCCCCTTTTAAATAATTGTTTTGAGCATTCAATTCCTTCATTCTTCAAGCTTTTTATAAAACTACGGACTTTGTAGGCTTGAAACTATCGACTTTGTAGGCTTGAAACTACGAACTCTGTAGGAAGCAAATCTATGAATTTATTTCTACGGACTCCCCCAATTCTATGAACTTGAATCTATGGACTCTGTACGAAAGAAGAAGGCTCTCAAAACTTAGGTGATTTCAAGGTTGGTTCAATGACAAGGTTCAACCAAAATAATTCAATCAGCAAGCTTCTAAGCACCATTAAACCGTTGAACCTTGAACCACTTTGGTTCAATGGGTTCAATGACCAATTGGTTCAATGCGCTTGGTTCAAAAGATCAAAAAGACTTAGATAAATAACAAATAATGATCTGATTGAACCATTGAACCAAATGGTTCAACGAGTTCATAGGTTCAAAGGTTTAACCAGTATGATGAAGATCAAAGAGCTTAGAAAGAACAAGGAAACGACGGGTAGAGGAAGAATCAATGAACTGATTAAACCTTGAATCGAAAGAGTTCAAAGTTTAATGGTTCATAGGTTCAAAAGTTCAGTCAAAGAAAGAAGTGGCAAATAGATGGTTCAATGGATGGTTCAAGTAAGAAGTAGGAAAGTGATTGAACTAAGAAGCGATGGAACAAAAGAGACAGAATGAACTAATGAACCAATGAACCAATGTAATTTTAGTGGGTTCATAGGTTCAAGGTTCAACATGGTTCAAGTGGCTAGCGATCATTGACGGCCCTGTAGATGTCAAATTTAAAGTAAAGGAATATCTGTGGAAATTCAAATAAAGCATGGAATTTAAAGGAAGAACCAAGTGACTAGCTGAAAAGAAAGCCCGAAGGCTCAAATTGCTAAAAGGGATAGAATATCAATGCAAAAGATTAGAAATATCTTCAAGGGAGTCATTTCTAGTAGGTGAAATAGTGGATCAAGTAGACTTTTGAGCACACCAAATCAAGGACGCAACCTATTTTTCTTCCATGAAGTAAAGACAAATTAGACAGTTGCATAGACATTAGGAAAAGGACTAGACAGTCCATACCAAGGAAGAGACATATTAAATGAAGGGACACACCATAGTTAAGGTAATGTGATGTTCCTAGCATGGTCCCTCCAGATAGAACTAAAGGTGCATTGAAGACGTTGACTGTAGCATGGGCCATACCATGGAAAAAAGCACCAAGCCTTGCGTAATTTCTATATATTGTAATTTATCTCATTGTGAAGGGGGACTTTTTATTTTTACATAAGTGAAACTCTACCCAATTGAAAGGAGAATATTGAGACTTTGAGCTAAGATTGTATTTCATTTTATTTTATCTAAATGAGAAAGCAAGTTGTTTGCAGACTTTGTACCGTCATATCTTGTGCCATTTTAGGAGATTATTCTTATGTCTATCTTCTAGATGCATTCTTGTTTATTTAATTTAATAGGTAGGACTAGTGGAAGTGAAAAGGAAGAGGTCCTGAAGTCAGCTAATTTCAGACTTTGTGCTGTTATAATTCTTTTTAGTGTGTGTTTTTAGTTCTTTTCTATGTTGAGGATTCTAGGATGAATTTGTGCCCTCATTATCCTTTGTGTTTTACTCTTTGGGAAGTTAAGGTGGAAACTTTGTGTTCTGTTTCATCCTGTTGGTTACTATGCCCTTTTGTTACTAGTTACTTTTACTATCTGAAAGAACTCCTACTGTTTCCTACAAGAACACTTCTGAAAGAAGAGAAGTGACTTCAGTGTTTTCACCAAGATTTTATCCACTATTTTTTAACATTATCTCTAAAAAAAGAGAGATGGATGGCTTATCCTACCCCTAAGTGTTATTTTTTGCTATATATATATATATATATATATATATATATATATATATATATATATATATATATAGCTCCTTCATATTTATAGGGAACCTCCCCTTGATGAGAGGAGAGATTTGTCCACCTCTGATGTAGTAAACCTGCACACTAGGCCAACCAATCTCCTTTGTTTTGGATGATAAGACCTATTTTGCTCAATCAATTAGCTGACTGAAAAAATATTCACCCAAAAATTTTATGTTAGAACATGACACATTGTTTGATTTAGGTTTTATTATCTGGGTGTAGTTAGTGCATGATTTGTATGGTATTTTATCTAAAGTCTATTGGACTATGGGGCCTATTATTATTCTAGGGAGTTACATTTATGAGTGTTTTCATATGTATAGACTAGTAGGGTTACCCCATGTCATGGATGATGCACTCTCATGAGTACAGAGGTGGGCATAAAATCATAATTTGTAGGTTATTACACATGGCCAACTGTATAAATAATGTATGTGAGTAGATTATCTTGTAGCCAAATTGGGGCACTGTGGATGTTGGACCATCATGGCCATCCATTATGGAGGCATAGGCATGGGTGAGAATTAAAAGTTACTATCCATGGTGGATAGATCCTCAATCCATGTTATCATTTACTTGGTCAATTTGGGTTTCCACACCCACCAATCCTCTAGTGGTCTGAATATTTCGGGCTTGTCATGTGAGGGAGTAGTATGGTGTGGGAGGTAGAAGGGTGCTTATTGAGGTGCCATTTTTATGACCTCATCATCCCAAGGTGGTGAGATGGAAATGGAAGTGATAATGAGGAGATCATGTTGAAATAGGAGTAGTGGTAGTTTCTCAATAATAGAAACAATAATCGACACATCCATTGATATAGCTATAAAGGCATCAACAAGTGAAGGCTCAACCACAACCACAAACACATTCTTATTTAAAGAAATGGGGACCCTAAAACTTATAAAACACTAAGTTATACTATATTATGAAATATATATAGTATGGTATGACATGATCATGTCATTTAGCCAGGGCAGTACAAAGGTTTTATGCCTCCTTGGAGTCATGACACCCAAGAGGTATTAGGTGGGTGAGTTAATGGTACTAATATGGGTGAGTAAAATATGTTTATATTGATTTATTACATTTTAATTGGATACATACATACATATATGATATCTGATGTTATTTTATTTTACATTTTTAGATGCTATGATAGAGGAGTCCCAATAGAGGACCATGTTGGAGACTATTTGTTATAGCCCGAATTTGCACCCTAGAGAAGTCAAGTAGACCTTCTCAAATTGGGATAACATGGGAATATATCTAAAAATATGTAATCTACTATAATATATAGATCTCTAAATTTTAAGGGCTATCTCCCTTGATCTATCTTTTAGGCTCACACACTACACTAGACTAATCACTATTTGAGGTGAGAAGGGAAGAAAGAAACATAAAATCAATATGTTGACCATTTTTGGACTATTTAAACCAAATTTAAACACCCTTAACTTAAAAATTTGACTCTTAAGGCATATACCCTCCTAAACCATCAAAATGAGATCCTCAAGTTGGAGTTAGGATGCAATAACAGTCATTGGCAAGCCTAAAGGCCAAGAAGACTAAGGTGCAGGGCAAAACATTTGTGTCAGGTAAAATAGAAACCCATGGGAAGATAAGTAGATATTTGGATGGAGAAACATGATTAATATCATTATATAATGACATTAGATACTCCACTGATCCCTCAATGAAAAAATTTGTGTTTTGACCCATTAAACCATGTATTTTCTCAAGCTTAACATCATAACTACTTCAAGTTTTGAATATGATAACAAGGTTTAAAGGTATAAAATTTGGAATTGAACCTAAGAATATCTTATCCAAGGTGAATCAAATGTTTCCCAAGAGTTTTCATACATTTAAAGGACAAAAAATCCATTTTTTAGTTTTCTAAGCCTAGAGAGCTAAGAGAGGCCTAGAGTGCCAAAAGATAAGGGGGTAACAACAATACTTTATTTGAGATTTAAGACATAAAATTTTTATGATATTTGTATGAATGATTTATATACATAAAACTCTCTTACTTTCTTTATTTAACCCCTATAACTCAACAACCATCATCAACACCAAAATTAGTTTTAAACCCTTCTTAAACCCTCAAAGCTTGGTTTTGAGAGAAATTTTGATTTTTTTAATATTTTTGATAAAAAAAGGTTATTTGAGATATTATGATACATATTTTACCTTTATAAACCTTATTCAATCAAATATTAGAGACAAAAAGTGTAAAAGTGCGAGTTGACCGAATTTAGGGTTTTGGCATGTAAATGTAGATAGTAGGAAAAGGCATTTTTGAGGAACTTAAAGGGTTTAATGGTAAAATATAATGATTTTAGAATTTATATGGGTACTTAAATATTATAAAAAAAATAATGAGGTTTTATACCTCATAAATCTCAAGATACACATTTTTCGTTTTCCTTATGTCTCATAGTTCACAATTTTTGAGTGTGTTCGGGTGGAAAAATGAGTTTTGGGACATCTAGAGGTACAATCAAGTTATAAAATTTGGTAAATATATTAATAATGAGTTTATATACCTATATATCATGTTTTTTTAGCCAAAATAATAGTGTAATAACCCATGGTTTTTACACAGTGCTATGCTTATCATGTGCATCAACCCTAAGTTGGTGTTTTTGAAGGTTTATTTTGATTGAATCATGAAAAAAAATTATTAGAAAAGTTGTATAAGTAATTCCATGTAAAAATTAAAAAATAATTAGGTATTTATACCCTGTATATCTCAATATATGTCATTTTCTTACTTCCCATTTTTCTTGTTTCTCATAAGCATGAGAGAGCTAGTATGGAGCTTCAAGAATAAAATGGATTTTTTGAGTGCATGATGCATTTGTAAACTTGTTTGGATGCCTTAAAATAGTTAAGAGAGATCAAAATATACATTGGATGTTTTTATATTGATAGAGGATGGTTATCAAAGAGAAAAATTGAGTTCTCATAGCTCCATTAATGGGCTCTGTGCTCATAACTAGGTCTAAACGTGAAGGTTGTAGGTGTAAAATGGGACATTTATGGGATGAGAGGTGTTAAATAGTATCCTTAAGATAAATTATCATGATTTAATCACATTAATTAGGTCAAGAGAGGCTCAATTTAGTCCAATTTAGCATAAAGACACACCTAGACCTACTAGGCCTAGAAGGTGGTAGACCTTCTCAAGATATTTTAGGGAGCTCCTAAGGGTCTCAAAGAATGAGATTAGTCTTGTAGACTCATAAATATAGACACAAATAACCTCCAATCAATATTTTGGCCAATTTCCACCCAAAATTCACAATTTATCCTAAAAACACTAAAATGCATTAAATGTTGTGAAACTGACATATTCAACTGTCAATTTTGGCTAGGGTATCCGTAAATAGGGTAATGCAATTTATGGGCCAGCTAACTTTGATCAGAACATTTTGAGTTAACATGCTAATTTTGCACCTGGGTACTCTGGATCACTCTTTTCTATCAAATCTCTTGCACAAGACACGTGACTTTGTTATTTGTTATTGATAACATCCTAAATGGGATAATGGATCCAACACATCTGACATTGCCTTTCAATTCCAATCCAGTCAAATTTTAGACCAATAACAAGGCATTCTAATCAGTTTGAGTAATTTATGTACAAAGTGCTTAAGCATTCCTAAGAGCTAATTAATCCAAATCAAGGCCTAATTAAGAATTATATAGAAACTTGTTGAAAACTTATTTTTGGAAATGACTATTGAATATATACATCATCAGGTGACCTCATTTCTTGGGAAGACATCCCTAGGCCACAAATGCCATAAATATCAAGATTCATGCCCTCCATACCTCATCAATGCCTTCCATGATGCCCTCCATGCCTCTTAATTTCCCCTTCTTATAATTTCATGATGAGGATAATTATAAACTTAATTCCAAAAATTGAATTAATCCTCAACCACACATCTCAATCTCGAGATGGATGGTTCATGTTGATTCTAGACATTTTTAAAAATATATAAATAGAGAGGCCATGAACATCATTTTTAAGTCTTGATAATTCAAAGTTATAAAGCACAAATGATTCCAAAATCCATTACAATTAGTGTTACCATGTCAAATTGATTCCAAGACAAGCCAAGCCAAGCCAAGCCAAGCCAAAGCCATAAGGTGCTAAGGAGAAGAGGAGATAACCAATCTACCTTTGATGAATATTCATGAGCACAAGCTGAGCAAGCCACTACAACAAGCATTTTAGAGCATCCAAGGAAGGTACAAGAGGATTTATTTTGCATTTTACTTGTGTGTTTTATTCATGTTTGTTAACTAAGCTCTCCCTAGTGTCTAGGCCTAGAGATGTTATGTTAGTTAGTGTGTTTCTTTCATTTTGTTTTCATTTTGAAACTAACACTATACTAACAATCCTCTCTTGAGTCAAATTCCTAGATTCACATATGACATGCCCGGTGGCACTCGACACATCCCACACATGAAGAAGATCATTTTGTAGCTTTAAAATATTGATTTAGATCATTAAAACTCTTGTAAATTGATTTTCTAACTTTATTTTGCCATTTTTTATTTGCTATAGGTTTACGTAGTAATTGAATTCAATTAGTAAAACCAACATCAGTTGGATAGCTATCATTGGTCACATTGGTATAACCGATGTTGGTTAGATAACTATCATCAGTTAGCAAATATAACCATCGTTGGTTATATAACTGACATTAGTCACTATGTTTTTCTTAAAACACAGACCTGAGAGCTCTTTTTTTAAAGTTCATTATTTCAAACCTAAAAGAGCTTCAAGGCTAAAGGACATGCTAACATTTTTATTACAAGACCAAGCTTGACATTTACTAAAAACATGTTTAGATCACCTTTTACATGCTTAAAAATGAAATAGGAACATTATTTTGGTGCTTAAAGTAATATTTAGGTGCTTAAATAAGTGTTTTTAGTATTATTTTTCAAATTTACAACTAAGACCAAGGGGTCAAATGAACACCACCTCATTTTCCATTTGGGCTTAAAAATGAACTTACCTTTTCAAGTTTTTTGTATTCACTTATTTGTTTAAATTATTTTTTTTTGGCAAAAGGAGGGGTGTTGCATGTATGCTCTTCCATTTATCCCCTTTACAGAACCCTTGGAATCAAAAGTGCCATTCCTATTGCAAGTAGTCTAGTCCAAGGATTAGAAAGAAATTCATCTAAAGCACTCCCCAAAAACTTGTCAAAGTTTAGGTGACCTTGAAAATGACCCTAAAGTCTTTCTACTTTCATGCTTTATTTATTTTTATGGAAATTTGGCTTGCAAGGGGGACTTCATCACCTCTTGAAAGGTATTTAGGGAAGCTTTGACCTGAGGTTTCACCTCCTAGCATTGACTTCATTTGGATCTTAATTGGAGTTGCACACGGGACATAGTGGCACTTTGGACATCACACTACACTGAGAAAACAATAGGATGTAGTAGCTACAAAAAGGACTAGACCTTTTTGAAATAAGCCAAGTGATACAGACCTAAAATCCATGATTTTCATTTGCATTGTTTGGCATGAAAGTCATTATGCAATTGATTCCCCTAGAACATTTGAAAACTTGTTAAATCTTAGACACATCCCCACTTGTCATGGAAGTATTGTTGGTGCAAGGTCCATCTCAAGGTCCATGTCACAGTATTGTCATTTGAGAGAAAGGGGGTGTAAAAACCCTACTATATAATATGCATTTACTTTTTGATGAACACTTAAAATCCTATCAAATGATGTATATTGATGGATTCCAACAATACCAAGCAACCTTGTAAATTTAGGATCTACGAGCGATCAATTAGTTGGTCTTATCCTAGATTAAATTCTTGTTTATAGTCAAAACTTGGAGTAAACAAACAATTTAAACCAAACACATAGTCCTAATTTTTATTTGAACAAAGATGCATTATACTACCCATGTGAAAACATCAAATTGCCTTGTTCAAAGTTCATCAAAAGCTTGGGAATAATATCATCCACTTTGGCATAGTTATGCTACCCAATTGAGTCTAGACCTTTACCAAAGTTGTTTAAGTCATTCACTTACAATCTAAATTTAAAATTGTACATTTATAAGTTCATAGGGTTGATGTGTTAAGTGGGTTCACTATTTACACTAAACTTGAGGGAACTTAGGTTCAATTTCCAATTTGGGTTGAAGGTTGTTTTAGACTCAAGATCATCATCACCACTTGATAGACTTAAGCCATTTTGTGCTAAACACTTGCACTTTGAGTCTATACACCACAACATTTTGAGTTAATAAAAGTAATGTTATGCTATCAAAATTGTGGGAAATTATCTTTGCCTTAGAAATTTTTTGAAATAATTTTTTTTGTTACACCTTTTGGGTAGTGTAGCATCATTACACTACCCAAAACATTTCAAATATTGTTTCATAGGCCCTCTTGCATAGAGTTCAAATATTTTTCTACATTTTTAGACCAATCTAAGTGTACTTTTGTGATCTTTTGTCTAACACAGTTATACTATTCACTTTTGTATAGCTTATTTGTTAAAAGAACGAAGGTTTATACCATTATTTATGAGAAAATAAAACTATCTCTAAAGTGCCTTTTGTTTCATACCTTATACCTAGTTGATCAAGTTCATGTCCAAGAATCAAATGCCTAGTGTTTGTTAGAAGTGTTTTGAATTTGTTAGATTAAAAATTTCATCTATTTCAAAGTCTAGATTTTGACACTGTTTATCTAAGAGTCGTAGTACATGCCTTGTTTGAGCCTAGCTTTTGATGCTGCATTTGGCCAGAAGACCTAGTAACTTTTAAATTTCTAGATTAGACTGATTTGAAACACATTGACCTTAGAGTTTGGAATTTTGATTTTCAGTCCATTTACTTATTTATCTTTGTGTGAATAGTGAAATTTTAGATACTTCACGCTAGCTTATTTACTCACAAATCCTTACATAAACCTTTTGATCCCTTTTGATGAATCTAGACCAAGTTGGAACATTATCTATTTTAGATTTTGTCCTTTTTTGAGTTTGTATAACTCTTTGAACTTTTATCATAAAGCATTGACTATGGATCCCAACATGTATTCCTACACTCATAGTGGACTCATGTATAATCCAGGGATTAGTAATGTAGTTTCATAGGAAGAAATGGTGCAAGAGCACTATGCTAATAATATTACTTATGAGATGGATTATTATCCTTCTTATAATACTCAATTAGGGGCTCAAATCCAAGATCCATTAGCTAACTATTTGGTTAACACACCACCTTATTTAGAAGAAGACCAAGAATAAATGATACAATACCTAGCTACAATACCCATAGTGGATAAGGCAGTTCTTCAATAGTCATATTCTACTAATATGGATTCCATGTATAATCCATTTTTGTTTGAGCGATATTTGTTAGAGAACAAAGATGAGATTTTGGTTAGAGCCATGGAGGTAGGGGCCAAGTTTCTAGTAGACTCCCCCCATGAAAATTTACTAAGTCTAGTAAGAGTGCCCCAAAATATCATTTACGATCAACAAGATTCTTTTAGTAATCCTATGGATCTATTACAAACAATGTATCAAGACCCTAATATATCTAATCAAGGTAAAAACATCATGGAGGATCACTTTAACCAAATGCAGACAACATATCAAACCTACTTGATCTAGCACATAATTTCAATCATATGAACATGATGAGTAAACCTCTTATTGACTTAGTTCCTTCAACAAGAGTGTTGATAGAGTTAAATAGACAAGAGAATCTGAGTTCTAACCCATTCATACTAATTTCTTTGGTAGATAACTTGATGCATATGATCATTATTGAAGAAGTGTCTTCGGCTTCTACACAGAATAGTGAGCCAAATATAGTGGAAAATGTGCAAGTAGCATCCAATCCAAATCAAAGTGGTACTAGCACACAAATAACTAGCCAACAACATATACCTATAGTTAATTCCATGAGTGGGTCATCATACCAGGGAGTAGGAGTTTCTACATCCCAACTTCAACCTATTGCTTCTTCAAGTGTACAACCTATGGGATTAGGTAGTCAAACAATGACCAATGTCATGCCTCGATGATAGAATGTAATGAATCCTACATCTCCTCAACAAGTAACAAGTAATATTCCATAATAGTAGACATAATATAGTATACCAACACAACAGAGGAAAAATACATTGTCAACTCAATCAAGGGTAACTAATGTTCTATCTTGTTAGGTAATGACAAATATACCTCTTCAATTGTAGACTAATATGTCAATCCAAAACCAAGCAATGAATAGTCAACAATGTGAAAATATTGGTTAGCGATAGATGTTGAATTTTTAACCTATTTTCACTTCCCCATATGGATTAATGCAACAAGGAAGTTCCCATGTTTCTCAAGTACCTACTAGACAACTGTTGGTTCAAAATGTGCCATAAATTTAGAGATAGGGTCTTGGTCTACAAGTTCCCACTCAACGGTAAGGTTTGATTAGTTGGTATCATGCCGCTTTTAAACCAAAATAGGCACAACATAGTTATATCCCTCCATCCCAATGATAAAATCCTCTAAGTTAAACCTTTATCACCAACCCAAACTATAATATCTCACAACTAAATGTACAAATTCAAGTACATCCTAATCCACGTATGTATATTCCTGGTCAATTCCCCAACCAAACCAATATACCCTAATAGGTATCTCCATCATACCGTAGTCAAAGTGTCCCACTTTTGAACTTGCAACCATCTACCCAAACCAATATTCTCCCTCAAACTAATGTTCCTTCCAGTTTCCTATCCTAAAAATTGTAATAGATGAAGGATGTAATTGTTGCCATTCAAGCTAAAAAATAGACTAAAATTTTTAAATTTGATGACGTGTGTTTCTATCCATTCAACATAGATTATTTGTAGATACCATTTCCTCTAGGATACGAACCATCAAAATTCTACAAATACAAAGGAAAAAGTGACCCTAAGGCCCATTTAATTGAATTCTTTGTCACATGTCAACCAATGGCATATAGTGACATATACCTTTTTCTGTTGTTTCCAAGGAGCTTGGTTGGACAAGCCTTAGAGTGTTTTTTAAAGTTACTCAAAAATTTAGTGACATGTTTTGATGATCTTTTTGATAAGTTTATGCAGCACTTTTCCTATAATCTCAAGCATGAGATTTCATTAGTGGACTTAACACAAGCAAATAAAAAAGTTGGTGAGAGTTTTCCAATTTATCTATAGTGATGGAGAGACCCTACAAGCTATTTCACCCACAGTTTACTAGATAAACAATTAGTCACTATATTTACCAGGAATTTGCATAATGAGATAACATATCATCTAGAGCTACAATGTGCACATACTTTAAAGGAAATCATTGACAAAGGCTTGTTAATTGAGTGAGTGCTCATCAATAAAGGAGTCATCAATATTAATTCAACTAATCAAAATCAAGGTACCAATGAGGGAAATGACCAACATCAACATCTGATTTAGGCTCAAGCATCACAACTGATATAGGCCAATAACCAAGAAAGACTAAAGTAATTCAACCACAATAAAAATGTTGTGGGAAATGGAGTGACTAAATATCATCATGTCCACATGGTGAAAACATCATCTGCACCACCTTTTTAGCTTAATTCTACCCAGTAATCTCTCCAACCAATGTCATAAGCTCAACAACCAAGACCTACACAATAAATACAAAAACCTTTACCATTACAAACCCCTCTTTCTAGGATAACTATGCCTGCACTTCATGTCTTTAGTGACCTAGGAGAACCTATTGAGTTTGTATTTTTCAATCTTTCTACCACTAATATTATTAGTTAGCCTATACGAAAGCATTATTTTAAAGGCATTCTTTATCCTGATTGGTATTGTGAAAATGAATTTTGTGACTATCATTAGGTTAATGGGCATAATCTATGAAGATGTGTCTAAATAAAGAATTTAATTAAAAATATGTTGGAGAATGGGGAGATAACATTGGATAATGGTGCTTCTACTTCCAATCAAACTCTTGGGATTCATCAAAACCCTTAACATAATAATCAACAACAACAAAACAATTAGCAATAACAACAACAATAATGGCCAGTGCAACAAGAAAATCAACAGTATCAAAATCAAAGTTCAAACTATAAAAATTAACAAAATCAACAACAGAACCCACAATGATAGACCAATGGACAAAACCAACGTCAAAATGGTAATAACTAATAAACCTACCATGCAGTTGCACGTGACTACAATAAGGTTTTAGGTCATATTGCAAGGGGTAACGTTAATACCATCTCCATTAATCCTAGACCAAACACTAATCAGTCTAGACCATTTCTAAATAACAACATTCAACCAAATTACATGGATAATTCTTCTTTGACCTGGGAGTACATATAGGCAAATCAACAAACTGGGACTTCTCCTTTTGGACCTTATATCGATAAGTCATCCTTGCCATGTAACCACATACAAGTGCACCAACAATTGAGACTTGTCCTATCTAGTTCCACACCATTCCCAACATTTTTTAGCAATAATGGTCCAGTATTTAATCCTAATTATGCAATCACAAATTAGAGGTCAAAGATTACTATCCTAGGCCCACAACCATCTACCACTTTTCCTGCCATCTAACCAACTGTTCAGCCTTAGAATAAACCATTCAATCCTAAGCAAGATAAGAAATTTGATATTGTGGAACAATTTTAGAAGACACCAATAAAAGTTTCTATTTTAGATTTACTATGAATGTCAATAATCCATAAGAACATCTTGAATGAGTTTTTGACCTAATCCACTATTGCTAGTGACATATCCCCTGATAAATTTTAAGCTTTGGTTGCACACCTAGTTCTAACCCAATAAGTCACATTCAATCAAAGTGATATGTCTTCCCTTGGCCTGCTCCATAATAACCCATTCTATATAGAAGTTTATATAAATTGACATAAAGTGAAACATGTCCTTATAGATAATGGATCAGGCCTCAACATAGTATCTCTAAATCTCATCAAGCTTCTTGGGTACACAATGGTAGATCTTCAGCCAGAAAAAATAACCATCAAAGCCTATGATAATCAAGAAAGAGAATCACAAGGCACCATTAGTTTTCCAGTTATCATTGGGCCTTTGACCCATGATACACTTTTTCATGTGCTTGATCTTGAATTATCATATAATATGAATCTATGCAACCCTTGGTTACATGGAATTCATGTAATTCTATCCATGTTGCACCAATGTATCAAGTTTTCCCAATTAGGGATGGAAGTGAATATTCCAAGAGATTTACACCCATATAAACACTACAAAAATCTTAAGGCCAAATGTAAAATCTATAATTATTAGTACAACATGAATTTAAGTTCCAAGTAGGATAAAATAAAGGCTATACTTATTGATCCTTCATTAGATAATTGCATAGATCCTAATACCTTAGATTCCCTTTCCCATATGCCACCTCCTGAAGCTTCTAATAATTTCATCATTTTAGATAATGGACCAAGAGAGTATGTGACCCATGATACATTTCATATTTCCCATCTTACTTAGAATCCAAAAACCTTTGGGTGACCTAAAGTCACTCCACATATGCATTAATAACAAAGGAACATAGATAAGGGACCTATCACATTTGTACCAACATCTGGCCTAGAACCTAACCCTCTTGAAAGGGATGAATCATGGTTATATAATCATAACCAAGCTAATTATTATAAAATTACAAAGTATCATATTCCCAATAGGATCATGGAGCATCACAATTATGAAGGAAGAGGCCTCAGACCGAATTAACAAGGAACCATCAAGCCAATTTCTATGACTAAGTATGAAAGACCTTATAGACTTGGATTTAAACTACCTGGGGGTGACCACACATATCTTATTCAAACTCCATCACCAACAACTAGTGAGGATGATGCTGATAGTGAAGTAGAGTCTGATCCTAGCATCACCTTTGATGACCTAGCTAGAACTAACCTATTTGATAACAATGGCATTTATACCCTTACTCTAGTCATTCATTACAACCCATTTCCATTATATTATCCCCAACTAATAAATTGGGACCACCAATAATCCAATCTATCAATTGATGAGTTCTAGAATGATGAGGCATTCTGTGACTTCTTAGGCCTTAGAGATAATGTTTTGTTGGGAGATCACAAGTCAAGATTCTCAATTACATTGGATCATGCAACCTATTTTGGAGAGCGAGTGAACACCCTTATCCAAAAACAAATAAGTAAAACATTGAGGTCCTAAAGTGAAAACATCTTTAAGGCACTTTTTGACTAGGGAAAAAGTAAATATAAAGGCTAGTCTAATGGTAAAAACCTATTTTAGGCACCATTATATGGGGGTGTTCATTCTTCTTCAAATTTAGACTAAGAGACCACCAATGATAAACTTACTTATGGATCTAAGTTAAGCTTTGAACAACAACAAGAACTTGATCAAATTATTCAAGAATTTCCAACTATTTTTGTCACATGGCTAGATCTCCCATTAGGGGACTCAGATTCAACATGCCTAGGATAAGTTGAAAAACAAGTCTTAATGGAGGACCTTGACATAATCCAATAGTTCAAGTCATTGCCTACTATCTTATAAGATGGTTTAACCTTTCTAGTCAAAGATAAAATAGAGGTAAATATTGGACCTCCATCAAACTTGAAATAGATAAAATTAGGCTAAGGAGGAACATGACATATTTATAGCTCTATTGAGATAGTTTGTAGATATATTTGCATGGGCCTATTCTAACATGCTAGGTTTAGACCCCACCTTGGTTCTACACTACCTTATGGTTAATCCTAACACCAAACTAGTAAAACAAAATCTATGTAAGATGAATCCTTGCATTGCTATATTGGTAAAGAAAAAGTTGGAAAAACTCTTAGAAGCGAGATGTATTTGATCCATTGACTACTTATAATGGATCTCTAATATGGTACATATTAGTAAAAATCCTAAAGGGATCATAATTTGTATTGATTTTTGAGACATCAACAAATCTTGTCCTAAAAATGATTTTCCCTTGATTAATATCGACATGATCATCAAATCCATGACAGGTTATGAAATTATTTCACTCATGGATGGCTTTTCAGGATACAACCAGATCAAAATATCACCAAAAGACCAATATAAATTAGCATTCACCACTCCATGGATAACATTTTATTATCAGATAATTCCATTTGGCCTTAATAATGTTGGAGCTACATATCAAAGATCCATGACTATCATATTCCATGATTTGATGCATGATATTATTAAAGACTATGTTGATGACATATTAGGAAAATCCAAAACTAGGGCCAACCATCTAGTAGTGTTGCATAATATATTTGAAAGATTATGAGATTACAAAGTTAGACTCAATCCAAATAAATGTGTGTTTAGTGTAAATTCAAGCAAATTACTTGGCTTCATTATGTCTTTTAGAGGTATTGAAGTCAATCTAGCTAAAGTCCATGTTATAACTAAGATGCCACCACCAACCAATTTAAAACAACTTCATAATTTGCATGGTAAAATCCAGTCAATCTGATGCTTCATCTCTCAGTTAGCAAACAAGTGCCATCCATTTACATACATTTTAAAGAAGGGAGTTACATTTCATTTGGATGATTACTACCAAACAAATTTTTAATAACTCAAAGAATATCTTGTTAATCCACCTATTTTATTACCTCCTATGCCAAGAAAGGCATTCTTGTTATACCTATCAGCTATCGACCATGAACTAGGGGCACTCTTGGCTCAACATGATGACAATGGAAAAGAACATGCTGTATACTACCTAATTCATACCTTGGTTACATATGAACATAACTATGCACCTATTAAAAAATCTTATCTAGCCATGGTTTTCATAGCTCAAAAATTATGCCATTACATGTTGAATAATAAGACCATGGTCATTTCAAAAATAGATTCACTCAAATATCTACTATCTAATATAGTTTTACAAGGTAGAATGGTTAACTGGATCATACTTCTTAGTGAGTTTGACATAGAGTATGTTAATCAGAAGCCAATCAAGGGACAATTTTTTTCAAATCAACTTGTTGAAGCACCTCTCATAGACACATAACCACTCACGTTTCAATTTCTTGATGAATCCATAATGATCATCATTAACACACCCATAAGGAATAACCCTAAAAGTTATATTTTGACGGTTCATTTACTACACATGGATCAGGGGTAGGCCTATTGTTTATTACACCACAGGGGGATCTAATCCCTAAATCATTTAGAATCATCTTTCCTTATACAAACAACATGGTCAAGTATGAAGCACTTGTTTTAGGACTTCGACAAGTAGTGCATTAGAATATATCTCATCTCTAAGTTTATGGTGATTCTTAATTAATCATCAATTAGGTCACAAATTATTTTTAGACCAAAGATGACAAGCTAGTTCCATATAAAGCCATGGTCGACACTCTTAAGAAATAAATTGCCAACATTCAGTTTGAGCACATACCAAGGGATAGTAATAGAATTTTAGATGCCATGGATACTATTGGCTCTTTGATTCAACAAATAGATAAATATAGAGAGTATCAGTTCCTCGTCAAGAATTTGTCAGCACAAGATCATGAACCTTAAACCATTACAATGATTTATGATAGTATTGGTCCTAATTATATCTGGTAATAAAACCTTTATAACTACCTTTGTGACCAGGTTATACCACCTAAATTATCTCAAAAACAAACCAAAGCCTTCATTCATCATTCTACTCATTATACTATACTTAGATTCACCCTTTACCATCATAGTTTTGGAGGAACTTTGCTTTGTTGTTTAACTTCGATAGAGTCTACACTAGTGTTAAGAGAAGTTCATGAAGGAATATGTGGTTCTCATTCTAACAGGGTAGTCATATCTAAAAATATATAATGTACTGGTTATTATTGGCCCACAATGGATGTAGATACCACTGCATATGTAAAAAAGTGTGACAAATGTCAACGACATACTAATCTAATTCATGCCCCAGTAAAAACTCTAAAACTAATGTTCACACCATGGCCATTTTCTACATGGGGACTTGACCTCATTGTGAGATCAACCCCACTTCGTCTGATATCCATAAACATATCCTTACCACCACTGAGTATTTCACTAAGTAGCTTAAAGCTATACCCCTCACTTATGTGACTGGAAAGCAAATCTCCAAATTCATCTTCAACCATCTAATTTGTCACTATAGTATCCCCTCTGACATTATATCTAATAATGGAGGATCATTCAAGAAAAAGGATGTAGATCAGCTATATGCTAAATATAACATCACACAACATTTTTCTATATCATATTACCCTCAAGGTAATGGCCAAACTAAAGCATCAAATAAAACCATTGTCAATATTCTAAAAAAGATTATCAATGATGCTAGTTATGATTGACACTTGCAGATATTCCCTACCCTATGGGCATACCATACCAATCATTATACCCCCATAAGAGCCACTCCATACTCACTTTTTTATGGTACTAAAGACATCCTTCCCATTGAGATTGAATTGCCTTCAATGTGCATCTCTTTCAAGTATGTCATAGATGATCAAGACTATCGAGTAGCTCACTTGCAAGAGCTAGACCTACTTGATGAGAAATGCATAACCACACTTAACAATCCTTAAGCATATTAGAATTGAATCAAAGGCCACTATAATTAGCATGTTAAATGTAGAGCATTTGAACTTGGTGATCTTGTTCTTAATGAAAACCAAAATAATACCACAACTAAGAAGAAGCATAAAGATAAATTCAAACCAAACTAGATAGGGCCTTTCATCATTACTATAGATTATGGATCAAGAGCATACAAGCTTGCCACACCATATGGAGATGAACTTCCTGAGCTGATGAATATTATTCATCTCAAGTGGTACTATTCTTGAGTGCTAAGGTGTATTGCCTATAATGACCATTTCAGATATGCCATTTTATCACTATTTTTCTTTGTACAAATATCATCCTTATCCATCATCTTAGCCGTATTCACTTTCTACTTCTGACCTATCAACCTAATGTGTTCTAAATCCTAGCCCATTTGACATTGGTTTTTTCTATTTATTATGCATGCCCAACATCAAAGTATATAATTAGTTTCATTAGTCAGTTCAAGTACTTCAGATAGAGATCATATTTTAGAATAGTGTGATAGAGGTTTTGATAGTTGCATCCTTCATTTGTTATTCCTTTCTTACCACTGGTCTTGCTATTGATTATAACTACCTTTGGAAAAATTATTACCATTGATTTATGATATTGTGTCCTAGTTATAACTACCTATGGGAAAACTAGGGGAAACATTAAGTCTTGATGTACCAACTTGCCACTTCATATGTCATACTATGCCTTTTTTCCAACTATGTCTGTTTTGTTTGAATTGACTACTACACTAGTCTAATTCATTTTCTATAAGGGTAGAACTATAGTGAATTGAGGTCCTAATCTGGGACTATGTAGGTATCAATCGATACTTATTGAGGTTAGCTCAGTCACCCTCTAGCCATGCTCTTTCCATTTTAAAAGCAACCTAAGCTACACTTTCATTGTTTTACGAGCAACCTTAGTTTAAATGCTCTCACCATTTCATGAGCTTGAAGCATTTGGTGTCTCATCATTCTAGATTGAGTTAAGACACTCCAAAATAATTCCAAAAACATTTGAAAAATCATTAGAAAAGAATAAAAACATTGACCACTTCTTTGCCTTAAAGATTCTGGGAACCCTTACTAAGTTACAATCAAAACACTTATCACTTAGTTTCCTCATATTTTTTGGTCTTTTCTCTCATGTCCTTGCCATTTTTCAAGACCATTCCTATTCTTCTATCACATCCATTATGTTATTTTCATCAATTATCACATTTTCTCCATTCCTTGGGAGAACTACATTTAGCTTTAAGTTTTTTATTGGATATTACATCCATGGAACTATGTAGGTAGTGTCCACTTGCCAAGTGCATATGGAGATATCTCAACCACCCATTCCTTTTCTTCTATTCCCCCATTTTGTTCATTTGTTAAGTTGTCACCTATTTTTTAGGGGTAATGTTCATATGGTTTCTATTACGTTGTTTGTTTATTTATTTATCTACTTGTTTATTTGCTTTTAGCATTATTGCCTTGATTTAGTTTATGTGTGTTCATTGGGTGATTCATTGCCCACACTTACACTTGAATTCATCCATATTCATATCTTTACATCATCATCATGGTTTCTATCATTGGTGCATTGTGTTCTATTGAGTATTGGATTTTGGGAGTCAGCCCTTATGAATAGTTCATCCAAGTCCTCATGATGTTATACCATGATGCCTACCAACACGTGATACAACAAACCTCATCTTAAAGAAGTCTATTCAGTAATGGTAGCATCAACATCTCTTCAACACTAACATCTTGATTTAGTCTCAATCATATCCTAGATAGAGTAATTAACCATGAAAGAATTTCAACCTTTATCAGTTCAAATGTGCATCTCCCTATTAGTAAGTTGTTCCAATTCATCATTACCCTCTTTGTTAAGTTATCATCATCCTTGACCAAGTTTATCATGTTTTCCATAATCAGGGTCCAATGATTATAAACGCCTATGGGAAAATTATTGCACGCCATCCCACCTTTATTTCTCAATGATTATAACTACCTTTGGGAAAATCATTGTGTTGTCACCAATTTACTTTTTCTACCTATATAGGGCCATGTTATTATCTTGTTTGTCTATCCTAATAGGGTCAGCTCAATCTTCTCAATGATTATAACTACCTTTGGGCAAATCATTGTGTTATCATCCCACATTGCCACAATCAGGGTACAATGCTTATAAAAACCTTTGGGAAAACCATTGTACATAATTCCACTTGAATTCTCAATGATTTTAACTATTTTTTTAGTATCATTGTGTTTTCACCCCATCATCTTTCCTTTATTTAGTCCCCTCATTTTGCTTCTTTCTTTTCGATGGACTATTTGTCAACCTACTTGTGCCAACTATTCCCTTGAGGGGGCATCATACAGTTAATTTATCATCATTGTAGTTATAGGCATACATGACCTTTTAATTTTTGGAGAAGATATTACTATGCTTATATCTTGCAACACCTTCCCAAATAGGGGCAAAATATAGACACCTAAATCTGGCCACCAATAACCTCTAATCAATTTTTTTGCCAATTTCCATCCAAAATACATAATTTGGCCTAAAAACACTAAAATGAATTAAATGATGTGAAACTAGCATCTTTAAGTTCTGATTTTGGCTAGGATATCCCTAAATGGGGCAATGTAATTTATGGGCCAGCTAACTTTTATCAAATCATTCTGAGTCAAAATGCCAATTTTGCAGCTGAGTGCTCTGGATTGCTCTTTTATATCAAATATATTACATAAGACATGTGCCTTTGTTATTTTTTTTTTGGTAACATCCTAAATGGGATAATGGATTCAATGTATCTAACATTTCCTTCCAATTTTAATCTAGTCAAATTTTGGAGTAATAACAAAGCATTCTGATCAATTTGAGTAATTTATGCACAAAGTGCTTAAGCATGCCTAAGAGATAATTAATCCAAAGAAATGAATAATCAATAATTCCATGGAAAATTTTTAAAACTTATTTTTTAAAATAAATATATTTTTTTAAATGAATATTTAATATTTACATCAAGTGACCTCATTTCTTGGGAAGACATCCCTAGGCCATAAATACCACAAATATCAGGATTCATGCCCTTCATGCCTCATCAATGCCTTCCATGATGTCCTCCATGAATATTAATTACCCATATTACAATTTAATGATGAGTATAATTATAAAATTAGTTAAAAAAATTTAATTAATCCTCAACCACACATCTCAATCTCAAGATGGATGATTCAGGTTGATTCTAGACATTCTCAAAAATCTATAAATAGAGAGGCCATGAAAATCATTTATAAGTATTGATAATTAAAATTTTTAATAAATAAATGATTCCAAAATACATTGAAATTAGTTTTAACATTCCAAATTTATTCCATTCCAAATCCACAAGGTGCCAAGGATAAGAGGAGATAGCCAAGCCTCCTTTGATGAAGACTTCATGAGCACAAGTCAAGTAAGCCACTACAAAAAGAATTTTAGAGCATTAAAGGAAGGTAAAAGAGGATTTATTTTGAATTTAAGTTGTTTATTTTATTCATTTTTTTAACTAAGCTCTCCCTAGTGTTTAGGCCTAGAGTTGTTATGCTAGTTAGTGTGTTTCTTTCATTTTGTTTTCATTTTGAAACTAACACTCTACTAACCATCCTGTCTTGAGTCAAATTACTAGATTCACAAGTATTTATGGAAGTATATAACTCACCCAAATAGTATTTAGTAGTAAAAAAGGCCATGGAAGACCTTAAACATATAGAGAGACCCCAAAGCCAATGCATGCCTTGAGAAGGATAGTGACAGATTAACAAGTGACTAATCAAGTTTTGATCTTTTTCAGGGGTTCTAAAGCATATTTAATACATTTATAAAATTAATAAAATTTTAAAATGATCCAATGAGATATTAAAATCCATTTTATTTCAAATTTTGGTTTTGGCCTCTTTTTCACTCTCTTAACCAAGTGTAGTCTTGGAGCTTGAAGGTAAAGTTTCACTTGCTTGGCACATGTCATAAAGGTTGAATGTGGGAATAAGGATTTATGAAAGGTTAAAGGAGTTTTTAATCTTAAAATTACATGTATTAATCCATAAATTAAGACCCATATTTTTATTAATAATCATTAAGAAGCTTGTCCGCTCTCAAACCTTTAATTTGCCTTTTTGCCACCTGAGAAGCCAAATTGTTTTGAACGTTTATCACACGTGGGAAATATTTAGGAGATGAAATTTTGAGGGTAGTTTTTGGAATTATTTTAATCCATAAAAATATCTCATTTCCCCTATTTCACCCCAAAATTAAATAACCATCATCAAAGCTAATTACAGGTTTTAGCTTGCTTAACCCTCTCAAAGGACCAGTTTTTCCCAAAACCTTTTGAAACCTCCTAAATTACCATAAAATTATACTATAAACATATTAAAACATTAATAAACTCCCATAATAACCTTTTTGACAAATTTTTAAAAAAATGTTGGCACGTGTGGGCTGTCTTGAGGCCCAAAATGGCTAAAATTGCAAGTTTTGAAAGTTTTCAACATAGTTGACCTCCATTAATGGAGTCATGAATAACAAGGTATGTTTCAAGACCATAAATGGTCAATAAATAATCATATTTAATTTAAAATATATTTTAATTTCATAATCAATCTTCTAGGGGCATTGGCAAGCTCAAGGGTGAAGACTCTCATGGTGGCCTAGGCTCTCAAGTGGTCTCTAATGGTGAAGTGCAGGTTAAATGAAATGTTTAAAAGTTTAATGGTGTCCAAAGGAGGAAAAGAGATCCATTTAAAAACTATATTAGACTCACTTCACTTTATGTTCTCCCAATTAAAATATGCTATCTTCACCAACCACTAGTGGTCACGGGTGGCTTTTAGAAGATGCTAATGGTCAAGTGGGGCATAAAAGTCCAAGTGGGAGAGTTTCGAGGTTGGGAGAGAAAGTTGGAATATTTAATAAATATTCTATATATTTGGAGATATTTCTTAGATATTTTGAGACATGATGTCATATTTCAAAAAGCTTTTTTATCCTCGCTTCCTATTTTTCCATATATCTCTTTTTTCTCCTCCATTTGTAAGATATGATCCATGCTTTGACAGTGGAAAACTCTACTAAATTTTGTAATGAGAGAGTATATTGAAGTGAATAATATTGATTACCTTCTAATCCACTTGCATATTTGTGTGTATTATGGTTTTTTTGATGAGGATCATGTGGCAGGAGTTTTCCCCTTGATTTTTGTCCTCTCCCTTCACCTTTGTGCATGATAGATTTGATTTTGTAGGTCTTGAGTCATGTTTATAAATCATAGGTCTGATGTATGATGTGAATGAGTCCACTCATTCATATTATAGCCCATTTATACAAGATTTCTAAATAATTACTTATGCAAACTTAACTAGTGTTAGGGTTGTGTCAGTGGTAAGTATTTTGGTTTCAATTATATGTTTTTTAGTGTAGTTGAAGTATAATTATATGGTGTATCACCTTTATTTATGTTTTTTTATTTCTTATTTTCCCCTTTATAAACCCTTTCCCAAGTCATAAAATCAACTTACTAAGAGCTTAACTAGTACACCTAGTGAGTTGGCCCATAACCTAGAGGTTCAACCCCATAATAGGACACTCACAGTCTGGGGTTGTTTCCATTTTGTAGCTTACTTGGAGAGAGCCTGAAGACCCCTCTCCAAGGGTGAAAATCAACTATACAATAGTTTATTGCACACCTAGTAGGAATAATACTATGTTCTACATATCTCTGAAAAGTTCTTGGTATTGCCTTTCAATGCAATTAGCCTTTGAAAGCACATTTACAAACACCAATGGTGACTCCACTATGAATATCAATTGGTTAAGTGGCATAAGTACCTAATTTCAGAATTTGGTATGTATAACAAACATATTTTTATAAGTATGCTCATTCTTTACTTTAGCATCACACTTATCAAGCTAATAATTTTTATGTGTTCCCCCCAAGTGGCCCTCAAGCAACCTATTATCCCTATTATGGCCTTTTCCTCCATCCCACACTTGTGTATGACAAAGACCAACCTCATTTGTATTCAAATCAGTCTTATATTTCCCCTTATCAAGACTATGTTTATCCCGTTACATCCTTGTCAGGATTCAAGCAAGCATTATCAAATTATATTAGATTGATAAGGGAGATTGATAGGGGTTTAGATTTTTCTTTAGTCATCCCTATCCATATTTTATAAGAGGCAAGAAGTTATCTTTATTTGGTCAAGAATAGGTGGTTATCTTGTGAGGATGAATAATGGGTAGTTTTTGAGAGGGAGAACAAAGTGTGTTTAAGAAGCATAGTCTAAAGCTTGGATAATGTGTTGTTATATTATAAGGATCAATAGGTTTAGTGAAATCATTCCTATATGTCCTCTCCCCTCAAAGATCCTCCAACTCAACCTCCAAGAGTTTCAAATCAGCCCCCTAGCCAACCTTTCCAAGGTCTATCCTTGTCAAGAATAAGAGAAGTAATACTAGACCAAGGGAGAACAATCATGAAAATTAATGAGGAGGTCAGACTTAGACAAGAGTTCCCCATTCATGACATATAGGGTATAAGGGTCTTCTTGCATAAGTTTTGGAATGTGTGGGCATCCATTAAATAAGGCGACTATCCACATGTTGAGAAGATATAGATGAAAGAGTGGGTGCTAACCATTGAAGAGGTGTTGGATCATTGGGAAGGAGAACATATCAAATAAAAACCAATCATACCACTCTCTCCTACCCCTACACACAATCTTCCTCATGAGCATATTCATCTCACTCTTCCCTAAGATCATCCTATAAATCTTTATGTTCCTACTCTACCAAGTGGACCTTATTACCCTCCCATCATCTCCCTTTGCAAAGGAGGACTTGTTATATGGAGATCAAATGAAGAAAATTTATCTAAAGAGCATGAAGTCATCCCACCATGGGTCTCTCCCTATGCCAATGATCCTAGTTATACCATGCCCTCACTAGTGAGACTAATATCTCTTAGGCCTATACAAGAACAAGAAGACAACAAGGTGGTTATACCCTATACATTTCCCTCATGGAAATTAGTCGAGGAAGGCATAAAGATAGAGGAAGAGCTTACAGTCATAGGTGATCCATAAGAAGACAATACAAGTGTATATGATGAAGAAATCATGATAGACATCCCACTTCATTCAAGGGAGGAAAAATTAGGTTTGGACAAACCTTCTTGGCATGGCTTTAACACTAATGAATTAAAGCTTGAGGAGGACAATACTCTAGCTAAATATGAGGCAGATCTTGAATGGACTACTGAATGTCTATTCTACATAGATGAAAAATATAATCAAAACCAAGTACCAGAGGGTGTCCACTTCAAAATGAGGTGTAAATTAAAGATAGACCTGATATGTTGGAGCTAGAGGAAGGCAAATTAGACTTTGAGCAAGACAAGTGTGATGTTTTGGACCTTGGTTGGTTAAATCAACCCTCATTTATAGTTGAAAAACAAGATGAAATCTTGAGTGATATAGTTTGAGAAAAATACTAGTGAAGAGCTTGAAGAGTTGTGGCAGCAGTTCAATACCATAACCAAAGAGTTTAAGGAGGTTAAGAGACATGTCCCTCTTCTAAAAAACTATGAACATGTTTCTATAAGCATGATCAGTCTTAATTTGCATAAGAATAAGGTGGAATAATATGGTATTTTTAAGATGCCAAGTGAAGAGATATCAATCATTCTTCCAAATTAGATTGAAACCTCCTCCCAACACATTTTTCACATTGAAGATCATCATGGGATCAATTTTGAGTCATCTCAAGAGTAATTATATAATAGGGACATGCTTGTTCCATTGACCCTCATGAGAGGCATGATTCAAAAATCATAATGTTTCATAAGTAGAGTGTATTTCATCATGTTCCTCTTCATGAAGGGAGTGATCCAAGAATCTTTCCTTTTGATCCAAGAGGAGGGTAAATCTTAGGTTAGTTGTATATAGTAGTTGGTGTGTTTGATTTCTCTAAGTGCCTTTGGCATAGTTTATTTGTAAAATTGGTTTCCTTTGATGTGTGATTCATAGGTAGTAGGTTTTTATCAAATTTTAGAGGTGTTTCATAAGATGGAATTAGTGAAAATCAGAGTCAAATCAATTGGTTAGATAGATTAAGAGACTCCCTTACCCAATGTATATATGAGGCATAAGTCTTTTAGCTAACAAGCTAGCCAACCCCATAGAGTCACCAAGATTTTAGACCATTTTTAGCCTCCTTAAACCAAAGGTCAACACCCATAACTTCAAACTTTGAATCTTAAGGCATCTACCCTCCTAAACCATTAGAATGAAATCATCAAGTTGGAGTTAGGATGTAAGAACACAAAGACTAAGGTGCAAGGTAAAACATTTGTGTCAGGTAAACTGGAAACTAATGGATAGATAAAAGTTATGTGGATGGTGAATAATGATTAATATAATTATATAATGAAATTAGAGACTCCACTGAGCCCTCAAGGAATAAATTTTGTGTTTTGACCCCCTAAACCATGCATTTTCTCAAGCTTAGCACCATAGATACTTCAAGGTTTGCATATGATCACAATGTATAAAGGTTTAAAATTTGGTATATAACATAATAGTATATTACCCAAGGTGAAACAAACATGTTCCAAGAGTTTTCATACATGTAAAAGACAAAAATCCATTTTTTAGTTTTCTAGGCCTAGAGAGCTAAGAGAGGCCTAGAGTGCCATAAAATAAGGGGGTGATAATAGTAATTTAATTGAGATTTATGACCTGAAATTTGGAGTATAGTTTTGGGAATGGGTTAAATCCATAAAAATCTCTCATTTTCCTTAGTTCATTTCTATAACTCAAGAACCATCATCAAAGCCAAAATCAGTTTTAAACCCTTCTTAAACCCTCAAAGCTTGGTTTGGAGAGAAATTTTGTATTTTTTTAGATTTTTGATTAAAAAAAATATGGTGTGATAAATTATGGGAAATATTTTACCTTTATACACCTTCCTTCATCAAATATTAGAGGCAAAATGTGGAAAATGGCAAGTTGGCTGAATTCAGGGTTTTGGCATGCAAATGTAAACAGTTAGAAAAGGCATTTTTGAGGAATTTAAAGGGTTAAATGGTAAAATATAATGCATTAATAAGTTATATGATTTCTTATCGGTTAAAAAAAAATTAATAAGGTATTTATATGTCATAAATCTCAAAATACACCTTTTTCATTCTCCCCATGCCTCATAGTTCATAATTTCTGAGTGTGTTTAGGAGTAAAAAATGAGTTTTGGGGAATTTAGAGGTAAAATCAAGTTATGAAATTTGGTAATTTTTTAAATAATGAGTTTATATAGCTAAATATAATATTTTTTTCACCAAAATAAGAGTGTAATTACCCATTGTTTTTACACAGTCTTATGTTTGTCCATTGAGGAGAACATGGAGTGAGGGTATGTATTAGGTCTATGTTGGTGTTTTAGGAGATCTATTTTGATTGAATCATTAAAAAAATAATTTTAAAATTTTTATTAGTTATTATATTTAAAAATTAAAAAATAATGAGGTCTTGAGACCCCATATATCTCAAGATATGGCCTTTTATCGCTTCCTAGTTTTCTTATTTCTTGCAAGCATGAGAGAGCTAGTATGGAGCTTCAAGAAGAAAATGGATGTTTTGAGTGCATGATTAATTTGTAAAATTTTTTTTATGACTTAAAATATTTAATATATCTCACAATTTCCATGGTATGGTCCAATATTGACAAAGAAGGGTTATCAAAGAGAAAAATCAAGTTCTCATATCTCCATTAATGAAGTCTGTGCTCAAAAAAAGGTCTAAATGTGAAGGTTTTAGGTGTAAAATGAGAAATTTATGGTATTAAAGGTTATAAATAGTATACCTAATATAAATTATAATTATTTTATCATGTTTATCAGGCCAAGAGAGGCTTAGTTTAGTCTAATTTAACATAAAGACACACCAAGACTTATTAGGCCTAAAAGGTGACAGACCTTGTCAAGCTATTTTAGGGAGATCCTAAGGGTGTCAAAGGTTGAGATTAGTCTTGATGGAAATTTATACCTCAAATAAATATTAATAAATGGTAAACAAGTCCATGGAAGACCTCAAACATGTAGATAGACCCCAAAGCCAATGTATGCCTTAAGAAGGCTAGTAATGGATTAACAAGTGACTAAACTAGTTTTGATAATTTTTAAGTGTTGCAAAGAATTTTCATAAATTAAAATTAATTAAATGTTAAAATAATATAATTATATATTAAAATACATTTGATTTCAAATTTTGGTTTTGTTTTCTTTTTCACTCTCTTAGCCAAGTGCAGTCTTGGAGCTCGAAGGTCAAGTTTCACTTACTTGGCACGTGTCATAGAGGTTACATGGGGGAATAAGGAGTTATAGAATGTTTAGGAATATTTTTAGATTAAAATTACATGAATTTATATAGACATGAATACCCTTATTTTTATGAACAATCATTAAGAATTTTTCCCACTCTCAAACCTTCAAATTACCTTTTTACCACCCAAGAAGCCAAATTGTTTTGAACGTTTATCACACATGGGAAATAATGAGGACATGAAATTTGTAGGTTAATTTTGGGAATAATTTTAATCCATAAAATCTATAATTTTACGTAGTTCACCCCCAAAATTTGATAACCATCATCAAAGCTAATTGCTAGTTTTAGCATGCCTAGCCCTCTCAAAGGACTAATTTTGCCCAAAACCTCTTGAAACCTCCTAAATTGACCTAAAATGGTCTTATAAACACATAAAAACATTAAAAAACTCACATAATCACTTTATGGACCCATTTTGAAAATAAATTTGGCATGTGTGGGCTATCTTGAGGCCCAAAATGCCTAAAATTGCAAGTTTTGAAGGTTTTCAACATAGTTGACCTCCATTAATGGATTAATGAAGAACTAGGTCTATTTAAAGACCATAAACGGTCAAGAAAGAATCATATGGCATGTAAAATTCCTTTTAATGTCATAATAAATATTCTAGGGTTATTGGCAAGCTTAAGGGTGAAGACTTTCATAATGACCTAGGCTCTCAAGGGGTCTCTAATGGTGGAGCGTAGGTTAAAGGAAATGTTTACAGGTCTAATGGTGTCAAAAGGAGTAAAATGGATCCATGTCAACATGAAATTATATCAATTTCACTTTATGTTCTCCCAAGAAAAAGATGCTATCTTCACTAACCACTAGTAGTTAAGGGTAGCTTTCAGAAGATGTTAATGGTCAAGTGGGGAATAGAAGTCCAAGTGGGAGAGTTTGAAGGTTGGGAGAACAAGTTGGGATATTTAATAAAACTTATATATATTTTGATATATTTATCATATATTTTGAGACATTATGTTATCTTTCAAAAAAAAAAATTTCTTCTCTTCCTCCCATATATCTCCCTTTTTGCCCCCATTTGTAAGATATGCTCCATGTTTTGGCAATGGGAAACTCTAGAATTTTTTTTAATGAGACATCATATTTAAGTGAATAATATTGATTAAATTTTACTATTATTGCATATTTGTGTGTATTATGGTTTTTTTTTATGAGGATTATGTGGTGGGAGTTCTCACCTTGATTTTTGTCCTCTCCCTTCACCTTTGTGCATGATGGCTTTGATTTTTTAGGTCTTGAGTCATGTTTATCATTCATAGGTATGATGTATGATGTGAATTAATCCATTCCTAAATATTCTATCCCATTTATACAATATTTATGAATAATTACTTATACAAACTCAGCTAGTGTTAGGGTTATGTGAGTGGTAGGTCTTTTAGTTTCAATTATGTGTGTTTTAGTGCAGTTGAAGTATAATTATATGGTGTATCACCTTTATTTATGTTTTTAATTTCTTCCTTTACACCTTATAAACCATTTTACAAGTCATATAATCAGCTTACTAAGATCGTAAATGGTACACCTAGGGAACTAGCCCATAACCCAGAGGTTCAACCCCACAATAGAACACCTACAACATGGGGTCGTTCCCATTTTATAGCTTAGTTGGAGAGAGCCTGAAGAACCCTCTTCAAGAGTGAAAATTAATGCTACAATTCAACATATAATAATTAAGGTGATACACCAAATATAACTCTATAAACATACTTGCATTTTCACTAACAAAGAAAACTACTAGAACTAATCTCAACTCATATTTATTCTAGTATAAGTGTTTCTACATAGAGGTAGATTGCTATTAATATAAAATTGTGGGTGAATATAAGGTCTGATATTAGACACTTATAATCTCCTTCACACTTTAAAATACACCTAATAAACACATACACTTCATGAGACCTGTTAAAAGAAATATAATGCATACAAGAGCAGAATGGAAGCAAGGAGAAGACATTCATCACTTGTCATCAAAATACACTACTTGACATAATTAGGAAAGATTTTTATAGACTAAATCAACTTCATAAATTTATTCAAAGACAAAACAAGATGTAAATATCATTAGGGCTTTTCCATACCAATTATGGATTGATACAATGCCAAAATGGCTTGAATATATGAGCATAGGAGAGGAGGGAGATGGAGTAAAGTTGAAAAGTCACAATGCCTAGTGTCAATATATGAAAAATAGTTACTATTATGGAAAATAGATTTAGGGAATAGAACATGAGGTCCTCTTAGATAAGTGTCCATCTGAAACATGACACCTTCTTGAAGTTGGTATAGAGATTTGCATTGTCTTACTTTAAACTACCTTCTTGATGAGGAGTTCACTAACTATTTAGGACTATTATATCAGTAATTAACACATAATATAACTTGGGAAGTTGGAAACAAGATTGTGGAATCCCTTATATGCTCTATAACTAATTAACTTCTCCTTGACACTTGTTGTTCACTTCATTGTAGTTGCTCACTAGCCCTTTAGGCTTGAATCACACACTTGTCATTAGGGTGACATAAAAATGTTTGAGGAGATTTGTTTTAAATTTATTATACACCTCATAAAGACCTATTTATCCTCTATTCTATCATGTAGACCTCAAAATAACTCAACATCACACTTCTAATTTTGACAGTCACCCTCTTTCTCACTATCTTGTTCAAGACTACCTGCAATGAACTATTTAATAGAGGTATTTTAATGAATGAATAAGTTGATAATTATGTTTAATGAGTTATAAAAATTCTTCACACACCTTCCATAAAATCCTTCACTTATCAATTTCCTTCTATACTTGTAAAACACCTCAAATATTGTAAAAAACAAAGAATTAGACATGTCTGTACAAATGATATTATGAAAAAACTAAGTGGTAGATATCTTGGGAGAGTGATAAATATATTAAAATTTATTTCAAGGCCAATTTGCCACTTATATATGCATCTCCCTTCATATCTTTCTCATCAGGTTCTCATAAGGGTTTTGGGTCATTTAGGTTCTTGGTGATGATTCATAAAAGTTAGACGCTTAACCCCCAAACCAATTCCATGAGTTTTGATTTCATTAACCCCCTAAAATATCCATAAGTTATTTATACATCATGAGTCTCCTCCATACAAATATGATTAAAATAAAATAGCTTCTCAATTTTTACCATGGATTCTGGACACCCCTGAGAGAGAATTAGGCCAAAATGACCAATTTTGAGCTATTATTTGAAAAATAATGGATATAATTGACTCTCCAAGTTTAAATTAAGGTTATAAAATTTATTTTAAAGGTCATATGGTCATATAAATTTCATTGGGAGCCATGAGGTTTTAGGCCTAGTTTTAGGCCTAATAGGCATAAACTATGTCTTGGAGCATATGATCACTTGTGAGTGTTTTCAATGACTGTAGGGATTATTTATCACTTTTTACCTATAATAAAACTATACACATAATCCTAAATTCATTCAAGGCTCTCACATTCATCTCTTTAACATTCATGCATTAGGTTTGCAGATTGGTTTGCTACTGGAGTACCTTTGGTATGAGATAAAATAGAGGACACTTCCCCTATTAGTATGAACAAACTAAGATCATGGAGGTATATTTTAAGTCATGATGAAATTATGTACCAATTATAAAATATAGATCATAAATCTATATCTATCAACATCACATGTTCTCAAAAAAGGATTTTAGGTATGTGACTATGTGCAAGATTTGGACTGACTGAGTATGAGGTTCATGCCTAGTTTTCTCAACCTTCTCTATTTTTTATTTCATCTAAGGATATAATGAAATGTGGTATAATAAATCTTATAATTTATTCAACATGTTTATGCACCTTATACCTCTGTCAACCTTCCAAACTATATCTCTCCATTAGCATAAGACTAGTCTGGGCATGAATTATACTATAAGTACTTATTAATAAAGTGAAGAGGTTTTTGTAGGTGTTACTTCATGTTTGATTATTGTATTTTACTTTGAGGTCATTAGTTAATCTCAGAATTGAATTATCTCATCTCTATCTTGAGACCATGCTCTTATCTCTCACCATCATCAATACACTATAGTGTCACTATTGCATTGTAATTTATAGGTTTCTTTTTGGTCTAATGGCACTATAGTTACTGAGTGTTTCTAATAAGATTTTTACTATGTTTAAAACCTAATATATCATAAATTTTTATTCACCAAAAAAACTCCTTATATGTTCATATGCTACTTGTAGGTATAGGTCATAAGGAGGAAACCATTAGATGTATAAAGACTTCATTTACCTTCATCAATAGAATGACATTGCATGGAGCAAAAACTTCTTTTAGAGAAGTTAAGGTAAAACTTCACATTGATAAAATTTCTCAACTTTTCATCTTTCCTCTAGTCTTTTGAACATTTATTTCAAGGTATTGATCTTAATCTAAAGTTTAATTATGTCTCACTAACTCAATAAGTAGATGTGAGATCTAACTTGTGATTAAAACTCAAAATTATTAGTCTTTATTGAATCTCTTGCTCTAGATAAATAAAGTGTTATGGTGACTATGTTTCCACTTATAATTACGTGCTCCATATTGTATTATCACCTTTAAGACCTCTTAAATGCAACCCTAAATGGAGAAACTAAATTTCATACTCTGAGGGGTTGAACACAAGTGTGTTACCTTTCATTTGAAGCTATTTATAGAAGAAAGAACATTGTAACTACCATAACATGTTCTACAAACCATGATGATATTCACTTCCAAAAAAATGAGATGATTCTTATTACCCTCCATGACCACACATTCCAAACTATTTTAAAATCACATGAAATGAGTGTACATACTCTGTAAGTCCTCATACAACACTTGGTTCACACCGACTAATGCAAATAAATGAGAAAAACTGAGGTATGGGAATGTGCAGGTAGTTTGGAGGCACTAATAATATTAGTGATTGTTCATAAATTAAAAACCATCAATCCAAAAACTATGACCATAAAATTATAGATCATGAATACTAATAACATCCCCCAAGTGCATTCACTCCAACTCCTTTTCTCCTATCCATACCAATAAAAAACCTTTTAACCTTCTTAACCTATCCAAGAGAGTGATAGGACAAAGAAAATAGTTTTTACCACTTTTGAACCTATTATACCTTTATAATCCTATAAAATACCTATGGGTATCTGAAGACACCTTCCTAAATCTTCACACATGCTAGATGAGTTGAACAGTCTGTACAACTACCTAAAACTACACCTTTTTGAAGTTGATCTCCTTTCTTGTACATTGAACCTGCAATGTTTTTGTTAAAAAATAGTTTTATGACATCCCTTGATAGGACATACATTATCTTTATCCTTGAAAAAATTGTCCTTTAGTTGAAAACTATACAATTCCCTTAGAATGACCAAAATGTGGCAAAAAGGGATATTAAGACAAGATGACAAATATGACAAGGTTAGAACATGTTTTATGAACTTAAAAGGATATCTTGACCTCATTAGTGATTATGTTACCACTATCAAACGTAGGGGACAATATATATGTTTTGAATATGTAGGGGGTTTGACCAAATTTGACTTAGTGTGAAATTTGCTCAACATTTTGGTGATTTCTTATGGGTAGTATGCCTGCTATGCTAAGGACTAATTTCCTTAGTCTATCATTGGGAAATATATTCAAACATCTTATACATTTTAAATTGAAATGACTATAAAAATACTCAAGACTCACACCAAACACATCAATAAATAAACACACAAAACAAGACACTAAGACACACACTTGTGCTCTAAGTACTTAGGGAAAACACATAACAAACTCAAAGAAAAAATGCACCTATCTTAATATGTACAATACCTCAAGACACTTGAGGTGAATAAAAACTATTCATTGCTTTAACTAGGGTCAAATAAAATTCTTATTTAATCACTACTGTCCCATGGAAATAAACCTTCATATGATGCATACTTGTCAATGAACACCTGCTTATAGATATAATCAAATGACTTACCATCCTTGGACATTATACTATCAACAAGTTTGTCATTTGGATCTCTCATGAACACTCCATATATCTCTCTAAGAGGCTTAATTGAGCTTTCATCCTAGTTTAACTTTGTCATTTCTACTTGGTAATGTCAATCTGATCATTAGGAATCATCACAACCTTCTCAACTTCAAATGCATCTAAAACATGATATGTTTTCTAGTGGTAGTCAACAAGGTTGTTTTATTTGTCTTCATCAAACACTTCATAGTCTACCAAAGTTGTTTATTATTTGGTAGAGACCTCACACTCATCTTTGTGCTCATTTAGAACATGGTTAACATCATCACCAGGTATGCATTCCTTTTGAATATTTAAATAATTGCTTACCTCATCAAACTCTTTCACAATGAAATTTAATTATTGCCACATATCATCCACTTATTCATGATATTCATTCTCAAGAGTGTTCTATTCATTGGAAAATAAAACTAACTTCTCACTAGGACTATCATGCTTTATCACAGCTTGGATATGAACAACATCAATCATGTGAAAAAGATAGTTTCCCCATGTAACTGTTAGGGTGTGGAGCTAAAAACTTCACCAAGGAGCATACTTAAATAGGTTTGGGTCTACACAGACACCGGCGTCGGTCAGGAGCGACCGACGTTGGTCAGTTGCAGTTGCAGAGGCACTGACGTCAGCAGTGGGTCGGTCGGCGACGGTCACAGGCTAACAGACAGGAACCGATGTCGGTTACCTGTGTGTCCAGAAAGCGATTTTCGAGGATAGAAGTGAGTGTTTGCATGATGAGTTTAAGTTGTAGTCTCAAGCTCGTGTCTCTATTATTAGCAATATTATTTTTAGAGCCCTTGTTTAAGAGGCTTAACTATTTGTTGTAAGTGCATGCTCAAGTTTCCTAATTCTATATGTAGGAAAGATCTTCTTAGCTTAGTGTGTGAGTATGAGTAGAACATTGTGAATGTTTGAAGGATAGTACAGAAGTTGGATCAATCTAGGTTGTTGGAATTGATTGTACTTGAGAGAGAGAGAGCTCTTGAGGAATAGAAATCTAGTGAGAGATCTTGTGTGCATCTGAGAGAGGTGTGGAAGAAAGAAGTTTCTTCAATTGTATTCCTTTTGTAAAGAGTTTTAATACAAGTTTTCAGGGTGGTTTTTTGTATCTCTTATTCTGTGCTATTTATCATTCTAGTTGCTTATCTATCTAATTTATTTCCGCGTTTATTGCTTTCACAAGTGTAATCCATTGTTGGTTGATCCCCAATAAGTGGTATCAGAGCTCAGGTTCACTAACAGGTGGTTTAGATCTATGTAGTGTGTTTGGATTACAGGTTGCTCACAGGGGTTTCTGCAGGGATTTCTGTTTGAGTGGGAGAAGCAATGGCAGAAGAAAGTAAGTTGAGAATGGAAAAGTTTAATGGCAAGAACTATCAACATTGGAGAATGCAGATAGAGGACTATCTGTATCAGAAAGATCTTTACTTACCATTAGGTGGGATTGCTAAGAAGCCCAAGGACATGGAGGATGAAGAATGGGAAGTTGATAGAAAGGCTCTGGGGTCTATAAGACTGAGTCTGGCCTCCACTGTGATATCTAATTTGTCATAGGCAAAAATTATGGTAGAGTTAATGACTACGTTAGCAAATTTGTATGAAAAACCCTCCACTTCTAATAAGGTATATCTTATGAAGAAGTTATTTAATTTGCATATGCAAGAAGGTGGATCTGTTTCTAATCTCCTGAATGATTTCCATGGTATTGTTAATCAGTTAAGTTCAGTCAATATTGTATTTGAAGATGAAATAAAAGCTCTTTTAATATTATGTTCTTTGCCTAAAAGCTGGCATGGCTTGGTAATGGCAGTTTCTAATACTGCTTCTGCTTCGAATATTTTGAAAGTAGAGGATGTTGTTAGTGTTATTTTGAATGAGGAAATTCGTAGGAAAAGCACAGAAGAGACATCTGGGAACGCTTTAAATCTCGAGAGCAGGGGAAGGCAAAAAGAAAGGAGCAAGAGGAGATCAAGATCTAAGTCTAAGGGAAGAGGCAGATCCAAATCCAAAAATGGCAGAAGGCCACAATGCCGGAACTATAGAAAGTTGGGGCACATAAGCAGAGATTGCTGGTCAAAGCCTAAGGAGGACAATCAGCACGAAGGAAAGGAAGAGGCAAAGGTTGCAGGTATTGCACAGGATGCTCTAATTTTCTCTTTGCATAATAATATAGAATCTTGGGTATTAGATTCTGGTGCATCTTTCCATGCTACCCCTAACAGAGAATATTTTAGTGACTATATCCATGGAGATTTTGGAATAGTGTACTTAGGGGATGATGAGCCTTGTAATATTATTGGCAAAGGTAAAGTGCAGCTGAAGATGCAGAATGGAAACACATGGGTGTTGAGAGATGTGATGCATGTTCCTAGTTTGAAGAGAAATTTGATTTCTGTAGGAAAGCTTGGGGATGAGGGTTGTACAGTAACTCTCACAGTAGATTCTTGGAAGGTGACCAAGGGTGCACTTGTTATGGCCAGAGGTAAGAGAGAAGGTACTCTCTATTTGTGTAATTGTGTTACTAACAAATCTCCTTCTATGTTATCTACTTCAGATGTGGATGCTAAATTGTGGCACTCAAGGCTTGGCCACATGAGTGAGAAGGGGATGTCAATTCTTAAGTCTAAAGGTATGCTTTCAGATTTGAAATGTATGGATCTAGAATTTTGTGAGCATTGTGTATTTGGAAAATAGAAAAGGATTAGTTTTCTCAAGACTGGGTCTACTAAGAAAAGGCAAAAGTTGCAGCTTGTTCACACAGACGTGTGGGGACCGGCTCAGGTAGCCTCTATTGGAGGATCACGGTACTATGTTACATTCATAGATGATGCTACAAGGAAGGTATGGATCTACTGTATTAAAAAGAAATCTGATGTTTTTGAGACTTTTAAGATTTGGAAAGCTATGGTTGAGAATGAAATAGGCAAAAGATTAAAGTGCTTGAGATCTGACAATGGCGGTGAGTTCTGCAGTCTTAAGTTTAACTGGTATTGTTACACACATGGAATCCGTAGGCAAAGGATGGTTCCAAGGACACCTCAACAGAATGGTATTGCTGAAAGGATGAACAGGACAATTATGGAGCGTGTAAGATGTATTAGATTGCATGCTGGGTTGCCCTTAGAGTTTTGGGCAGAAGTAGTTGACACTGCAGTGTACCTGATTAGCAGAGGACCCTCTACAGCTCTGGATGGTGGAATTCCAAAAGAGGCATGGATAGGTAAAAAGGTAGATCTCTCATATCTCAAAGTTTTTGGTTGTGAAGCCTTTGTGCACGTAGATAAGGAAAATAGAAAGAAGCTTGATGCTAATTCTATGAGGTGCACGTTTATTGGCTATGGCTCAGATGATTTTGGTTTCAGATTTTGGAATCTAGGAACTAACAAGGTAATTAGGAGCCGTGATATTGTTTTCAATGAAAGAGTGATGTACAGTGATCAGATAAGGAAGCTAGATAAATCTGGGCAGAGTAATGGAGAATTGGATGAAGTTATGGTCCAAAATGAGCTCACGAGAAAAAGAAATAATCACTTACAGGAAAACACAGAGACCGACGTCGACAGGTTAGGAACCGGCGTCAGCAGTACAGAAACTGATGTCGGTCATACAGAGACCGACGTCGGTAGAACAGGCACCAACGTCGGCTAGGAAGAACCGGCGTCGGCCAGTAACAGGTCTACAGGTGGCCGAGGTCGGTCACTGTCAAAAAATTTGGGTGGACAGCGTGTTGAGAACGAGTCCAAGACACCCATCAGGAGGTCAGAAAGGGTAAATAAGCCTCCAATTAGATATTCTCCTTCCTTATATTATTTATTGCTAACCGATGGTGGAGAACCAGAGAGTTTTGAAGAAGCATTACAGGTGGAGTCCAGGAGTAAGTGGGAGCGTGGCATGGTTGAGGAGATGGAGTCCTTAAGAGAGAACCAAACATGGGATTTGGTTGAATTTCCAGCTGGTAAGAGAACACTGAAGAATAGATGGACCTACAGGTTGAAAGAAGGTGAGGATGGATAGATGAGATATAAGGCTAGATTGGTTGTGAAAGGATTTGCACAAAAGCCAGGTATTGACTTTGGTGAGATTTTTTCTCCTGTTGTTAAGATGAATTCTATAAGGGTTGTATTATCTTTGGTTGCTTTTGAGGATTTGCATCTTGAGCAGCTAGATGTTAAGACAACGTTTCTTCATGGAGATTTGGATGAGGAAATATACATGGAACAGCCAGAAGGATTTGAGGTCAAGGGTAAGGAGAAGTTAGTGTGCAGGTTGAAGAAAAGCTTGTATGGCCTCAAACAAGCTCTTAGACAGTGGTATTTGAAATTTGACAGGTTTATGACTGAGCATGGCTACAGTAGATGTCAATCTGACCATTGTGTATATTTTAAGAGATTTGATAATGGTAGATATATTATTATATTGTTGTATGTAGATGATATGCTAGTTGTAGGATCTTACATGCAGGATATCTCTGTGCTTAAGGTGAAATTAGCTCAAATGTTTGCTATGAAGGATTTGGGAGCAGCTAAGAAAATCCTTGGCATGAGCATTAAGAGGGACAGGAAAAATCACATGTTGATATTGTCTCAAGAGGATTATGTGGACAAGGTGTTGAAACGGTTCAATATGCAGGATGCTAAACCGGTAAGCACACCTTTGGCTGGACATTTTAAGTTGAGTAAAGAACAATGTCCTAATTCACATGATGAGGTAGAGTACATGAGCAAGGTTCCATATTCTTCCGCGGTAGGGAGTTTGATGTATGCAATGGTGTGTACTAGACCGGATATTGCCCAAGTAGTGGGAGTAGTAAGTAAGTATATGGCCAATCCAGGAAAGGAACATTGGAAAGCAGTTCAATGGATCCTTAGATATCTGAGAGGAACCAGCAATAGACACTTATGCTATGGAGGTTCAGATACTTCTCTACATGGTTATGTAGATTCAGATATGGTAGGTGATTTGGATGGCAGGAGGAGCACCATAGGTTATGTTTTTACTGTAGGTGGAATGGCGGTTAGCTGGATATCTAAGTTACAAAAGGTTGTTGCCTTGTCAACTACAGAAGCAGAGTATATTGCAGCCACAGAAGCTAGTAAGGAGATGATATGGATGACACGGTTCATGGAAGAGCTTGGAAGGGAGCATGGGAGTTGCAAATTGTATAGTGACAGTCAGAGTGCAATCCATTTAGCTAAGAACTCAACTTTTCACTCAAGAACCAAGCACATACAGCTAAGGTACCACTTCATACGGTAGGTATTGGAAGATGGTGAGTTGAAGCTGGAGAAGATCCATACAGACAAGAATCCATCTGATATGTTAACCAAGCCAGTTACAAAGGAGAAGTTGAATCTTCATTCAACTTCTGTTGGTCTTCATGATTGAGTTGAAGATGGAGGAGCTAGAAGATGTTGCTGTACAGGTACTGGTGCAGCTGTTTATCTCCAAGTGGGAGATTGTTAGGGTGTGGAGCTAAAAACTTCACCAAGGAGCATACTTAAACAGGTTTGGGTCTACACAGACACCAGCGTCGGTCAGGAGCGACCGACGTCGGTCAGTTGCAGTTGCAGAGGCGCTGACATCGGCAGTGGGTCGGCCGGCGACGGTCATAGGCGAACAGGCAGGAACCGACGTCGGTTACCTGTGTGTCCAAAAAGTGATTTTTGAGGACAGAAGCGAGTGTTTTCATGATGAGTTTGAGTTGTAGTCTCAAGCTCGCGTCTCTATTATTAGCAATATTGTTTTTAGAGCCCTTGTTCAAGAGGCTTAACTATTTTTTGTAAGTGCATGCTCAAGTTTCCTAATTCTATATGTAGGAAAGATCTTCTTAGCTTAGTGTGTGAGTATGAGTAGAACATTGTGAATGTTTGAAGGATAGTACAGAAGTTGGATCAATCCAGGTTGTTGGAATTGATTGTACTTGAGAGAGAGAGAGCTCTTGAGGAATAGAGATCTAGTGAGAGATCTTGTGTGCATCTGAGAGAGGTGTGGAAGAAAGAAGTTTCTTCAATTGTATTCCTTTTGTAAAGAGTTTTAATACAAGTTTTCAGGGTGGTTTCTTGTATCTCTTGTTCTGTGCTATTTATCATTCTAGTTGCTTATCTATCTGATTTATTTCCGCGTTTATTGCTTTCACAAGTGTAATCCATTGTTGGTTGATCCCCCACAGTAACTTGTTCTAGAGTGTCATCATAATATACCTCAAGAGTTCCATCACATTCTTTATGGATTATGTAAGTTCCAAGCCCTATTTATTCAAAACCATACTGCTAATCTCTCCATTTATCAAGGTAAAAGTTAGATATGCCATCAAGAAGTGTTAGAGGTTCTTGATCACTAGGATGATCTTCTTCCTCAATGATATTTAAATTCATATTATATGTATAAGACACATATGGTTATACATGAATACTAGAGAGAGGTTCAGATTTGATTGACACTTTTGTACCATATTTAGTCCTAAAGGCCATATAGGACCAATCTGAAGTCAAATAGCCTCCAATATTACCAGGGAACTCTCTTGACAAACAAAGTGAAAATGAGGTGGCACATACACAACCAAAACATCTTGAGAAATGATGAAAGTAGGACAAACATGGATAAAAGGATGAAAACCTTTGATTATGCCAATGGTCTTGAAGGCTGACACATCCAATTATAGCACTCCTTTGGAATGAGGCTCATACTTCAAGTTTAATTTATTAGATACGTGCTTGGGCATAACATAAGTACTAGATCCACTATAAATAAGATAATTGTGAACTAAATCATCTCCAATGATGATAAGTAGATATAAGGGAGGAGGTTTATCTACCTTTTCAATATTTTTTAGCTTCCCTTTATTATTCTTCAATGTGTTTGACAAGGTTGCCTCTTTCCCACTAGGCTGCTTGGTTACCAAATTGAGTTTAGATAATTCTTATTGAAGTAGGTCTATCATCTAGGTATTGCTAATGTATCCTACATTGATAAATTCACATGATACCTCTTCATTTTCTCTACAATGTTAGTGAAAGATCCACTAACCTTAGCTTGTCCACTAGTAGGAATAATATTTCTTATACCTTGATAATTTTGAGGTATGAAATCACTCTTAGCTTTCTTAATTCTTTGATCAACTTATGTATTTTAAATTGAATTATACATAGCTTCCCCTTGGGATGTTTGAACATTCATTAGTGGACCATTAGCAGCCCATTAAACCTCTTCAGTTGCCTTCCTCTTTGCCCTTGTGTTTGTAGCTATAAGACTTATATCCTTTCTTATATTCCCTTGATAATTCACATCACATGAATCATGTTGATACCAATTGACCAATATAGACCCCAATTGATCACTCTTCTCATTAGTCTCTCCTCAATTTTGTACCTCATCTTGAATCATAGCTGGCATAGTTCCTAAACTTGCCATGAAGGCTTAATTGAAGGACTCATTTACATAGGTAGATGGATCATAAGGTTGAACCCATGAAGGCTGACCATCATGCTCTTGAGCAAGGTTATTTTGAGTAGGCACTAATTCTCTTGAGGTAGAGGGAACATTGGGATTATATCCATTATATGACTTTATTTGAACTAGCTATCCTTGATCTTGTGAATGACCTTGGAAAGGTAGTCTATTGCCTTGATCATTAGGTTAGGACTAAGTAGATTGATAGTGGATTTGGAAAGGCCTTACTTGATATTGTTGTATGATCCTTTTGAAACCTAAGATCTCTTGCTCCATAGCTCTCATTCTTTTTACCTCATTGGATTTGATTGGTTTACTAAGGGCAATAAGCTTATGTTTAGGTGTATGGATGGGAGCAATAATAGGTGTAGGGGTTTTCAAATTAGATAATAGAGGCATGAGAGGTCTTAGGGAAATATTACCAGCCTAAATCAAATAATTCTCTACCCTAATGTCCACTTCATAGGCATTATGCAATGTAATACCTCCCATAGATTGTATCATCATTGAAATGTCACTATCAAAAGATTTAAGATAGTAAAGGAATGTATGGTGTCTAGTAGGTCATACCAAGATTGGGGTCCTATCCCGTGTCTTATAAAATATTATTTTTAAGTCTTGAATGACTTCTTGAGGTGCTCTTTTTATGCTAGTAAATTGCTTAGTCAATGATAAGTTATCACTCTTGTCTTCAAATATTCTCCTCAAAGCATATCCCAACTCATCCCATATGGTCATTAATTCAGGTGCCAAAGTAAAATACCATTCAAGATATTTTCCAATGAAAGAGAAAACTGATAATATTATTGTTATGTTCTCCTCAATGATGTGATGCATATTGTAAAAGTTAGCAATGTTATTAATATGCTCAATAGGTGTAATGGTAGTCTCAATGGTGTATGAGGGAACACTTTTGAGGGTAGATATGGGGATACCATCATAGTGGGAAAGTATTAGAGAAATATAACCATTGAAGGTAATAAAAGGTAGGTTCCTTGCCATGGTGGCTTTAGGACTCTACAAGAATGGACAAATCAAAAACTTTCTTATACGTTTGTGAGTAAGGTATGACTTCTTTGGGTGAGGATGGTTGCTAGAAAATCTATTTGATTTGTATGAATAATGAGGAAGATATTGGAATTTAAAAGGAAAGCCTTTGGAAGGAGACCTTCTGTTTACCTTAAGCATGAAATAGTGTACTAATCTATAAGCAAGATTTAATTTTTGGAGTTGCCAGATGCTATAGAAAGTGGATTGTTATAGCCTCCTTATTATCAAAGCTAACATCCACCTTGAACAACCTTCTTGGACTTCATGTCCCATTGGGCATGCCATAATTTTTTTATCCCAAATTTTAACCCTAGATAATTTAAGTAGACCTTCTCAAATTTGGGATAACATAGAACTATATCTAAAAATAGGCAAGCTACTACAAGAGATAGATCTCTAGATTTGAAGGGCTATCTCCCTTGATCTATCTTTTAGGATCACACACTACACTAGAATAATCACTATTGACGGTGAAAATGGAAGAAGGAAACATAAAATATAAATATACTAATGAAGGTGATACACCAAAGATAACTCCATAAACATACCTACATTTTCCCTTAAAAAAAAGACTGCTAAAATTGATCTCAACTCATAGTTATTCTAGCATAAGTTTTTTTACATGGATGGAGATTGTTATGCATATCTAGAGGTGGGTGAATAGGAGTTCTAATTTTAGACACTTCTAATCTCATTAAAACTTCAAAATACACCTAAAAAACACATACACTTCATGAGACTTATTAAAATAAATGCTACTTCTCACATAATACATACAAGGGTATAATGGAAGTAAGGAGAAGACATTAATCACTTGTCATCCAAATACACTACTTAGAATACTTAGGAAAGAGTTTTAGAGACTAAATCAACTTTAAAACTATATTCAAAGGAAAAAAAATATGTCAAAACTAGTAGGGCTTCACCATACCAATTGTGGATTAATACAAAGCTAAAATGGCTTAAATATATAGAGCATAGGAGAGGAGAGAGGAGTAAAGCTGGATAGTCACAATGACAAGTGTCAAGATGTGAAAACTTGTTACTATGCAAGAAAAGAGAGTTATGAAATAGATCATAAGGTCCTATTAGATAAATTTCCATCTGAAACATGACACCTTCTTTAAGTTGGCATAAAGATCTTCATTGTCTTACTTGAAACTACCTTCTTGATGAGGATTTCACTAAATGTGTAGGAATATTGTAGAAATAATTGACACATATAATATTACTTGGGAGCTTGGAATCAGTATTTTGAAAGCCCTTATATGGTTCATTATTAATGAACTTCTCTTTGGCACTTCTTCACTTCCTTACAACTCTTAACTATCCCTTTAGGCTTGAATCATACACTTATCACTAGAGTGACATGTGTATTTTCAAATATATTAGTTTCATAGGTGTTATACACCTCATCAATACCTCTTTGTCCTCTAGTCTATCATGTAGACCTCAAAATAACTTAGTATCACACTTCTGACTTCCAATTTTGATAGTCAACCTCTTTCTCATTTTCTTGGTCAATATTTCCTATAATGACCAGCTTAGTAGATGTATTTTCATGAATTACTAAGGTGAGAATTAGGTTTGAGGAGTTAGAAAAAGTCTCCACACATATTCCACAATAGCCTTCACTTATCAATTTTCTTTTATACCTGTAAAAAACCGCAAATCTTATAAAAAACATAGAATTAGACATGTTCATATTATTGTTAATATAAAAGAATTGAGTGGTAGAGAGCCTATGGGAGTGATAAAAATATTCAAATCACTTTCAAGGCCAATTAGCCACTTTTGGATGCATTTTCCTTCATATCTTTCTCATCAAGTTCTCATAAGGGTTTTAGGTCATTTAGGTTCTTAGTGATGATTCATAAAATTTAGATGCTTAGCCCCTAAACCAATTCCAATTTTTTTGAGTTCATGGCCCCCAAAACTCTCCCTAATTTCTTGAGACACCCTACATCTTGTCCATATAGATATGAGCAAAAGAAAATGGCTTCTCGATTATTACCATGAATTTTAGACACCTTTGAGAGAGAATTAGGATAAAACGACCACTTCTGAGTTTTTATTTGAAAACTAATGGATCCAATTGAATATCAAATTTTCCATGAAGGTTCTAAAATGTATTTTAAAGTTCATATGACCATATAAGTGTCATTAGGAGCCATGAGGTTTTAGACCTAATAGGCAAGACTATGTCCTAGAGCATATGACCACTTCTGAGTGTTTTCAGTGAATTTAGGGGTTTTTGCCACTTTTTTACCTTAAATACAACTATAAACATCATCCTAAATTCATTCAAGGATTTCACATTCATCTCTTTAACATGCATACATTAGGTCTATAGACTAGATTGCTACTGGAGTGCCTCTAGTCTGAGACAAAATAGAGGACACTTCCCTTATTAGTACGACCAAACTAATACCATGGAGGTATATTTTAGGTCATGATTACCTTTTATACCAATTATAAAATATATATCATACATATAGAGATATTAACATCACATTTTCTCAAAACTAGATTTTAGGTATGTGATTGTGTGCAAGATTTGGACTGATTGAGTATGAGGTTCATGCCCAATTTGCTTAACCTTCCCTATTTTTTATTAATTATAAGGATATCATGAAATGTGGTATCATCAATATTATAATGGATTCAACATTTTTATGCACCTTATACCTCTACCAACCTTCCAAACTTGACCTCTCCATTAGCATGAGACTAGTTTGGGTATGAGTTAGACTGAAGGTGCTTATTAGGAAAGTGAAGAGGTTCTTGTAGGTGTTACTTCATGTTTGATTATTTTATTTCATGATTTTATTTTCCTTTGAGGTTATTAGGTCATCTCAAACCTAAATGATCTCATCTCTATCTTTATACCATGCTCTTATCTCTCACCACCATCAATACACTATAGTGTCACTATTGCATTGTAATTTCTAGGTTTATTTTTAGTCTGATGTCACTATAGTCATTGAGTGTTTCTAATTTTTTTTTGAATGAGTTGAAAAACCAATCCATCATAAATTTATATTGATAAAATAACCTCCTTATATGTTCATATTATACCTCTAGGTCTATGTCACAAGGAGTAAACCATTAGGCTTACACAAACCTCATTTACCTTCATCAATAGAATGACATTGCATGGAGTAAAAACTTATTTTGGAGAAGTTAAGGTAAAAATTCACATTGAGTAACTTTCTCAAATCTACACCTTTCCTCTAGTCTTGTGAACATTGATTTCAAGGTATTGATCCTAAGCTAAGGTCTAAGTATGTCTCACTAACTCAATAAGTAGATGTGAGATCTAACTTGTGATTAAAACTCAGAATTATTAGTCCTTATTGAATCTCTTGATATAGATAAATAGAGTGTTATGGAGACTATGTTTCCACTAATAAATATGTGCTCCATATTGGATTATCACCTTTAAAACCTCTTAAATGTAACCCTCAATGGAGAAACTAAATTTCATACTCCGAGGGGTTGAACACAAGTATGTTACCTTTGATTTAAAGCTACTTATAGAAGAAAGAACATTGTAACTAACGAAACATGTTTTGCAAACCATGATGGTGTTTACTTCCAGCAAAATTAGATGATTCTTCTTACCCTCCATGACCACACATTCCAAACTAGTTTAAAACCACATGAAATTATTGGACATACTTTGTAAGTCCTCATACAACACTTGGTTCACATAGAACAATGCAAACAAATGAGAAAAACTAAGGTGTTGGGAATGTGCAAGTATTTTGGAAGCACTAACAGTCTTAGTGATTGTTCATATAGTACATACCATCAATATAGAAACCATGATGATAGAATGAGAGATTATGAAGAATACTGATATCCCCCAAGTGCATTCACTCTAAATCCTCTTCTCCAGTCCATATCAATAGAAAATTGTTTGACCTTCTTAACCTGTCCAAAAGAGTGATAGGATAGAGAAATTGGTTTTTGCCACTTTTAAACTTGTTGAATATTCTTGAGCCTATAAAATACCTATGGGGATTTGAATACACCTTATTAAAGCTTCACACATTTTATAGAACTACCTAAAACTGCCCTTTTTTATAGTTGATCTCATTTCTTATACATTGAACCTGTAGTGTTCCAATTACAAAACAATTTTTTGACATTCCCTAAGAAGAATCATGTTAGCTTGAGCCTTTACACAATTTTACTTTAGTATAAAATCATACAATTCCTTTATAATGACCAAAAGGTGGCAAAAAGGGACATTAAGACAAGATGACAAATATGACAAGGTAAAAACATGTTTTATGACCTTCAATGGATGTCTTTACCTCATTAATGACTATGTGACCACTATCAAACCCAAGGAACCCTATAAAAATTTTGAACATGTAGGGGGTTTGACCAAATTTGACCTAGGGTGAAATTTGGTCAACACTACCCACCATGATATCTTGTATTCCATTTTACCACAACATGATACTAATCAGTTGATTGATTTGTTGGTACCTTTTACTCAGGAGTATGCAAGTTAGTTTAGGTTAGTCAAAGTAGTTATTTGAGATATACATATATTATCATATGGAGATTAGGATATAGCACTAGTGGGAGTAGAATAGGGAGAGATACAAACATGGAAGGCATTAGTTCATGAGAGAACTACTCATTTGGATAAAATTGATTAGTTTATGATATTACAAGCCTAGGTGGCAAATTTATAGGGACAAGTCTAAGATCTACGATTGTGGACCCAGTTCCTATAATGGAGTCAATATAAGGGGTAATATCAAGCCTATAGGGTAGCATAACATATCCTCTAATATATATACAGGGTGGACCTTAGCCTTATAGTTTTTTTATATTATATTATATCATTTTTATTGATATGTACAAAATTTTAAGCCATATGTGTGTGTGTTTCAGTATGACTCATAGATGTATTTTATTTCTAGCACATGTGTTTATGATTTATTATGTTATGGAAAAATAAATTATGTATGTTTTATTATTTTCTATAAAATATGATCAAATTCATGGTAAACAAGAATGGTATTATTAATGAAAAATGACAATGAAACAATCGTCAAAAAAATGGAAAATAAAAGACAAAATAAATGGTAAAATGAATGTAAAACACACTGCAAAAGATAATATATGTAAAAGATTATAATTAAATGAGTGAAAATAAATATAAAAATGAAATTAAGTGAAATATAAATGAATGAAAAAAATGTAAACAAAGATATGTAAAATAGGAAATACCTAAAAATCTAGATGAATGGAAACATGAAGAAGCTCTAAAGGAGTGATAACTCAAACTTAGTGTTTGTGATAACATGTCATTTAACAAATTATGACCACTTAGTGACATATTAGGTATGGAAATAAGATGGTTTGATAAGGGAATATAGGTTATTTTAAAGGAAATCCTAGTCCTATCCAAGGTCTTACATTGCAACTCACAAAAGGAAAATAAACAAGTGTGAAATATGAGATGTGATCAAGGATGTGATCAGCTAAAAGAGACATCCATCGAGGGAAAAATCAAGGATAATATGATATAAGGAAAGAGTGTGAGGCACCACATGGGTGATTTATAAATATTTATTAAGGATAAGACACACTAAGCAAATGTGCAAGTGCTAAAAAATATGGACATCAAGTACCTAAGACACTTCAACTAACATACATAAAGCTAGGGCTAATAAGTGAATTACATAAATCATTCCATGAATACAAGATAAAAGAAAATTAAAATGGTCCTACCTTCCCACACCATGTTTCTTTTTCCTTAATACCCATTATAGAGCTGTTAGTCTACTACTAAATATTGGGTACTTGTGTGTGAAAGTAGGTGGCACTGTATGATATAATTAGACCTTCTATCTATGCTACTGGCCTACCACACCATAATGGACATTGGTTCTATCATGAGGCCAACTATGAAGTTTGAGATTCAACTAAAAATAGTAGATGTTACAAATAAATATCATGTCAATGCGAACTAAATTTTAAGATTGTTTTTTCCTTTTGATCATTGCCTTTTGTATCTTTCATGATATGGCTATTTAATTTTTATGGATTTTTTTATTCCTCCTCCATAATGATTTTGAAAACCAATCATGAGTGAACTAAGTGATGAACACAAGAGAGCTCAAAATTGGTCACTAGACAAAATTATTAAATTACCATGATGTCTAAAAATTCCTAGACTTTCCCACAAGTGAGTGTGCAATTTCAAGATTGACCTATGTGTGCTTCACATAAATGAAAATAAAGGGAATATGGGGATCTTAGAAGAACTATTTATGTAATAAGTGGTACAATTATAGGTATACTTATATTTGATCACAAGGATGTAAATTAGTGTCATGGAAGTGGTATGGGTTATGTAATTATATCCAAGTCACTATAAATCTATACTATCAACAAAGATCTAGGATAAGTACTAATTAAAGTAGTGATCATATCAAAAGAGGGAATATAAATGGTCATTAAAAAAATATAAAAATAAAATTATAATAAATAATATCCAAAGGTTTTACCTATGCTCTAAAATTAGAACAAAGGCCAAAATTAAGGAAACAAAGGTGTAAAAATGATAACATCCATGTAGAGTAAGTGTAAAAAATAAAAGAATTGAAATGAAAGATAACCATAATACAAATGATATATATAAAACAAGACATCATAAATGTTTATAATGAAATGTAAATATCAAATCCAATTATATAATAATGTGAAATATGATATGACACAAAAGTGTACTCATAATTGATAATATATATCTCAACATACATCATCAAAAACATATAATAAGTCATGTTGTAATTGAAATCTATCTCTAATCATAGTATCATTTATCTTAAAAGAGAATAATTTAAGGACTTATTGATGCAAAATCTCTTTGGATAAAGTAGGAGCATGAGAATAATGAGGAGGGTGTGGTGTCTCCTATGAGAGATACTTAATGTGAGGAACTTGCATTAGTATGTGGTTGATATCCTTTGATGTATGAGAATGCACAAGCTAGGGAGAGGGTTGATCCTTTGTTTGAGAATGACCTTGATGACACTACTAATAATATGAATATGTAGGCCTCAAAAAATCATGAAAATGTTGCTAGAGTGATCTGCATCTATCTATATGGTGTGTAGTGATCTAATTACAAAGGAAATAAAATTCCTCTTGATTAATGGTATACTTTCAAAATCTTAGGAGGTGGCTAATTCTTATCACTAGAAGGATGTATAGTTTTAGGATTGAGTGCATCAATGCACTATCAAATATGCTAGCAGTGTGTTGAGGTATGTGTATTCATACCATGAAAATAAAAAGTGCACCTAGGATTATATGACTATTTAGGTTGACTATTGGTGGTAATAATAAAAATATGTGACTATTGTTATGCTAAGAATCTCTGGTATGCTTGATAATCCTTGGCCCAATGACCAATTTCTTTTTAAAATCATAATATGGCTATATATCCATCATCAAGATTGAGAGTCATACCTAGGCATGGCTAGGAATTCATCAAGTAGATCATAATTATATAATCATATAAAATTAGGATCCTAACTAGGCTCTGTATATCTAATAGATAGCCATGATGCAGGTTGGAGTAATATGAATGACATCTTGGGAGGAAGGATGCTCAAAGGATGAGAAGTTATAGTGAACTAGTGTTGTCCTATAATGACCTAATCAAGGAGCATACTTTGAAGAGGGGTAGAGGTGAATAAACTAGAATGCAAAGTAGATTTCACCTACTCCATCTTAGACTTGTGAACATCAATGAAAGAAGATATAATGTTAGGTGAAATGTAAGGAGAAGGAAATATATCTACTAAATGAATATTATGTAAATATAAATTAGACTCATAAAAATGTTGTAAGGAATATTTATAACTAATGATTTCAACATCATTATCTTGGGAAAATACAGCTAAGTATGAATCATTAAGAGAATATCCATCATTGTAATCAAATATATGAATATTAATATGGAAAGAATTAATTTCTCTATCTATCGAATAAGTATGAGTAATTAATTGTTTAGGCATGACTACTGATGAAATAATTTCATCAATTGACCTCTACCAAGATCGAGGTCATAATGAAGGAATTGACTAAGTGATAATATTAAAAGGGAAATTCAAGGTTTTGATCTTAATACTGATCTCACTAGGTTCATCATCATCAAAATCTATTACGTTGAGAGGTATGTTTCCCATAAATTTTTTATGTCCATTATGACCTCAATTAGAATTAAAAATTTAATTAAATTATTGATATTTATGAAAGGGAATGTTAGGTAAAGGTTCAAGGGTATGGATTTTAAAGATACCATGTTGCTGAAATTGTTCCAGGTTTCAAGGGTTCATATCTCTTTAAACCTTGTATATATCACCATTATGGGGAAATTTTATGCACTGGTATGTAGAATAGGTGATATTTATCATGAAATATGTCTAGGGTCAACAAATTAAAATGTTTTAGGATAGCGAGAAATTGAAAAACATGACCTTAATTCTAACCATGATGGGAAGGACCTGATAGGGAGCCAAAAAAACTAAGAGGAGGTATCTATCTTCAATCATAGCCATGACATGTGCTTTGAAAATATTTAATATTGAATTCAAATAATCTAAGAGTATTAATGAATCCAAGGCAAGTGATATAAGTACATAAATATTCATTGATCAATGTATGCTTGATTTTAATATCACAAAATTGGGTACTAATGAATAGAGGAGGATTATCCACATAAAGTAATATTTTGATGGGAATTATATAGGAAATAGGAAACTTAAATCAAAGAGAGGCATGTAAAGTTCTTTCAAGTTGTATGGACATATCGTCACATTTTTTCAGTATATTATCCTTAAACCCTGATAAAGTGGCTTCTTACTCTATAGATAGAGGTTGAGGGATATCTATTTTGAATCAAAGTTTCATTAATTGACTATGAAAATGAGGGAAATTCCTCATGAACTCAAGAAAAATAATTTGAGAAGGGATTCCAGAGAGTTATGTGACGGAGTCCCACTCATTGTATATTAAAGGAGATAAACTAGACTGAGATAAAGGTATGTAATGTTGGAGCAACTTAACCAATGGAGTTTATAATTTAAACTTAAAATGAGTTGAAATAGAACCATGTTGTTTTGGTTTAGCTGATGTAGTTTGTCTATGTCGATCAAAATACATCAATTTATTTGATGTAGTTTGTCATACAAGATATTTAAAAACTATTTATATTGATTTAGACAATGTATTAACAAAAAACATAGGAACAAAAATATACTACTTTGAGATATTCAATGTAGTTGGTTTGGATTTGGGAATAGTTGACTATATTAGGCTAGATGATGCAACAATAATAGAGGGATGAAATCAAATGTATTATATTAGGTTAACCAAGAAAGTTGGGAAATGACTACTAGACTCTATCAATGTGGTCAATTAGTTTTAACTAGTGATAATGTGGATGAGTGCAATAAGTTGGCCAATGTAGTCATAGGAGATGAGTTGGTGTTAACTTATATATTCTCAACATCCATAAAATGAGATGGATACATGTATTTGATAGTTTGGTAAGTGGTAAAATTATTAAAATTAGAATGTAGATACAGATTAATGTAGGATACTACATGCCTCATGTTGTTCATATTGACCATATTTTCATCATTAGTTATAAATTTAGGGCCAATTGATGCTTCTAAAGCATTTGAGGTAGGTGGGTAAGTAGTATTATATTGATTATTTGGAAGTGGGAATTTATATATGCAAAGGTGAACACTAGCCTAATTGAGAGCATCATGTTTAAATTTTGAATTGTGAACTTTAGATACCTTTTTCATAATCTTGTTTTTATTTATAGATCATGGTTTCATGATCAAAATTGGGACCAAGGAGAAAATCAATAGTGAAGTTCCTAATTTTCCTAAATGTTTCATGAGAATGTTCCCAACTTGCATGATACCAACATAAATTTTGTGGATTGTGCAAATGTTTGGTAGGGTGAGTAGGGTCAAGTTATCTTGTAAAGGTTTAGGAATACATTTTTGATTTCCACTAGGGAAATAGGTTTATGAACATCAACATTATTTACATAGGATGATGAAGAGGGAGGACATTGGAAGGGACTTTGTATGAAAGGTTGGGAAAGAGTCACTTCATTAGATCCATTAAGAAGAATAACATAATGGTGTGTATATAATCATAAGTGTTTATAATACCATCATTGGTAGCATGTTTTTTTGGATCTCATAAATATATGAGTTCTTGATGTAGGTTGGTAAGGCTCAAACTATCTTATGAGGAAAACTTGGCATTTAGTTTGATTGAGGGCTTATTCCAAAGATTTTGGAGAAAGAGTCCTAAATTTGTGTTGGATTTTAGGATGGATATAATTAGTGAACAAATTTAAGAGGTTGTATTCTAAAATGTTACATTTGGATTTGTTATATAATTCTTTCTAATGCTTAATGAAAATTTGGGCAATTTAAGATTATGCTTATTTAAAATTAATGAAATTGGCTAAACTATTTTTAGGAAGATTATTGTTTGAAATTCTTAAACCAAGGCATTAACTAAGTCTTATAATTTGTAGATATTATTATAATTAAATTAATTTTACCAATTTAGGGAATTTTTTGAAAAGGTTTTGGCTAAAATTTTGGTAATGGTGAATATATTTAGCTTAATCAAATATTTTTAAAGGTTACTAAAAGATTTTAAGTGCAAATTGAGATAATTAGATACATTATAAGTGATATTAGGAGTGATTCCACTAATGTCTATGCTTTAAATTTGAGTAACTAATGGTTAATTTTGAATATGATTGATGACTTTATTAAGAAGTGGGAGTTGAGGAATAAGATTGCCATGTGCATCTCTAAGAGGGTAGGGGGCATTTGGATTTTACACTCCCTATTGAGCTTGTTGAATACAAATTTTTAATTGTAAGAGTTGATTTTGTATTGTCATAATTTGATTGGAATATTCAGTTTGTAAGGTGGCCATTTAATTCATGTCTTATAATAAGATTTTATTAATGTTGAGAGTTTGTTGGCTTGTAGATGTAGCATGAGATGCAATAGTGGTATCATTAACATGTGTATTGATATGGGTGGTTTGATTAGGTCCATTAAAGTAAATACATACTATGGTAGTGGATATAATAGGCATGGTGTAAGAATAAGGAAGGGAAGAATTCATGTATTGACTTGCCCCAAATACTATAGAAATAATATATGTATGTGAAGGGAGAATCCCATGTGGGGTCCCATCATGAGGTTATATATTATTGTAGTATCATTTCCCCTATGTTGAAGGTTATCATTAATGAAGAGGATCATTTCATAATTATACTCAAGATCACTCTCATCCTCAATAATAAGCATGCAAGGAGGATAGTTGAAAGGATTAAGAGGTTAGGAAATATGGAGTGAATTATAATCATTAGTCATAGTATTCACATGAATATTACTTGTATCTTGGTTTTTGATGATGTTAAAATGAGATTTAAGAGCTTTATGGGAATTATTCAAGTTCATCATGTCATGATATGTTATTTATTCATAATCGTCAAAGATACACTACATGATGGAAGGTTGAGGTAAAGATTGGATTGGTCTAGATAATGGAGATAAATTTTATAAAAATTAACTATATTAACCATCTCAAAACATGTAAATTAAAACTATATCGAGCAGTTCAATGTAGTGTAATGAACATGATAGTAAGTAATAGACCATATCAAATAGTTCAATATCATCTAGTAGGAAATTTGGAAGTTAGATTGGATGAGAATCATATCAATTCTTTTGATAAAATCATGAAAATAGGCAATGAGAGACAAAATGTATCAATTTGATCAATGTAGTTTGTTCTAGGAGATTTAATAGTGATAAGAAATAAACTATGTTGATCTGTTCAATGCAGTCTATAAGATAAATGTATGGAAGTATATAATGAAAATAAACTATATCAATCCATTTTATATAGTCACATAGACATAGATTAGATACAAAATATAGTCTGTATCAAGTTATTTGATATAGTTAGTGATACAAACACATGAGACTATATCAATTTGGTTGATGTAGTCTATACACACAAATAGTTATATTGATGTTAGTTGATGTAGTTACAACACAACATATAACAATATCAGTGTTGGATAATACAATTAAAAATATAAAATACAACAATAAACAATAAATTGAATACAATTACTTTGCTAACTATTTTTCAAAAATAAAATTAGGTAGATGTACTAAAGGATTTGACTAATTTATAGGTTCTCATAGATACTAACTCATCTATTGGATAGTTTTGGCTCAATCTTTCAGAGCACTGACTATGGAGGAATTACCATGCCCATATCCTACTAAACCTAATTTTGAGGGTAAGCTAAGAGTAAATTCCTAGTGTTAACCACTAATTGGTTCACTATAGAATCAAACATTGGATGGATTCCTAGGGTTTAATAAAAAGAAAATCTTAGGTGTTTCTAATATACATTGAAGCATGTGTAAATTAAAGTTCATGTTTAGCTATTTGCGATGGCTATGATTATTGGGGAAAGTCCCTCACACCATGATATCTATATAAAATACATAAAGGTTGTATTAATAATAATGTGTAGCCCTTGATGCTAGTAGCTAATTAGTTTTAAAATTGTCAAAACATAGTTTTTAAGGAAAGCCAAACAAATAGAAAATAAATTTCAAAAATTCATTTAAAAAACCAATTTTTAATAGTCAATGAATTGAAATAAATAAGTAGATAATTTAAAATGAAATGTGCGATTAGATTCTTAAATGAAATGTTAATTTTAATTGCTTATGCTTGAATAATAAAATAAATAGAATAATATTGATGCTAACCAATGTAGTTGCACATAGTATATAATTTTATCAAGTATATTGATATAGTCTATGTAAAATAAAGTTGCAGACATAGATATAGTACTAGATCGAATAAGCCAATACATTTTATTATAGTAATTTGAAAAATACAACTAAATTTAATATTTTGATACAATTGTTTAAAGATAAATGGAATTCAAAACCAAATCAAATAGATCTTTTCAATTTATAAAAAATAAAAGTAACACAGAGCTAAATAAAATTTATTGATGTAGTTGACTTGGACAAAATGAATCTGAGACATAACTATATTGACTAGTTTGATATAATTGGTTGGAAATATAGCTAAATATAACCATATTTATTGGTATGATATATTTGTATAATGGAATATGTAAATTTGGGAATAAAGTATTGTACTTGCCAAAGCAATATAGTTATAAAAACATAGAGATAAAACTAGTTCAAGTTGTTTGATATAGTTTCTTGTAAGTATAAATTATGATTGGGCTGTATTGATCTATTTGATATAGCTCACTTTAAAAAAATAAACAAAATGGGATCAATATATTAGATACAATTCAATGAAGAGGTGAATATAATGGTTAGCTTCACACCGAGTTCACTAGAATGTATAAAATGAGCTAAGATTGACCTATAACTATCCTATCTAAATATATGGAATCAAAGAAGGTAAATCAAATAGATCTCATTAATAATTAATGAATTAGGATATGACCAAATTAATTTGCAAAACCATGAAGAGGAGCACTTAAAACACAATGTCAATATTAAGGGTTTCAAAGCCTTTAGGAAATCAACACAATGAAATATTTATAGCTAGGTTTCTTATTATTGTAAATAAATATCGTGAACAAGAAATGTAAGTAAGGGGAAGGATTAGAAACATATCGAAATTGGTAGGGAACCATGGTAGGAAAATGGGGGCCTAGGTTACCTAAATGGATAAATGTAAATTTCAAAAAATCTTATATCCACACTAAGTATAAGTGTAGAGAAAGTTTAAACAATAAGATATACATTAATTAACTAAGAAATTATGCAACTTCTATCTATCAAATGAAAAATCTAGGGTTAGAATATACTTACCTTGAATAAAACCTATCGAGCCTCAATATTCCCTTTGGCTAATGGTGATTTTAAAGAGATTTTTATGGTTGTAAGGATCTCAAAGACTAAATCAAGATCTAGTTTAAAATTATCCTTCCTATTGCATCCAAGATTCCATAAGACAAGCTTTCCCTCCAAGAGAAGATCTAAACAATAACTCCTTTGAAATGTAGACTTAAGGTAGAAGTGAAAGAAATAAACATTGAAAATAAATGTTACTCTTTATTGGATTGAAATGTTAACTTGTATTTATAGTGGTGAAATATCCTAATCCCTCTTGAAGATTAAGTTGACAATATCAACTAAGCTCAATTAGTCCTAAACGGGTCGACTAACCTCATACTATGTTGGTTAGGTTATCCTAGTTGCAAAGGTAGCACCAAAAATTTTAGAACTACATTGATCTAATTGATGCAGTTGGGAAGGGATGGATGATGATTAAAACTACATTGAATTGGCCAACATAGTAGGGAATTTTAAGTATCAATATAGCTAGAGGATGCAATATGGAAGGATATAACTTAGGGGATAAAATATGAGGAATATAAAATGGATTTAGGAATGATAAATAATAAAAAATTTCTCTCTCAAAGCACCAATGGCCTACCCAACAATTTCATAGTGCAACATTTAAAGCATGCACTCAGGGAAATTAAAACATGACATGTTGTTGCAAGTGAGAAAGCATCAGTAAATGATAAAGTTTTAAAACATTATGTGTATACAACATCCACATAACTCAAGTGACACATATATCTCATGCCATCATGTATGCTTGTAGGATAGGTGTTAGGTTATTTTTGAAGTGGGGATAACTAAAATAATTGGTATAGCTCCCACCATTGAAAATTGGGCTTTGATACCAAGATGCCATACCCTAAATTTAAACACATAAAAGTCACTAAAATAACATGATTTTTTCGGTTTTAAATTTATTCAATTAATTTTTATTTGTAAATAAAATACACATCACATTGTAAATCTTGTCAAAATGTCCCTTAATAAGTCTCAGTATGCAAGGAAGTTATATTACAAATAATAGATTCCAAAGGTCACGTATGTTTAAAACTACCTAGGTGCACTTAATGTCAATCCATCAAATTTGTAGGGAGTTTAGGCTTAAATATAATGTTTTCATAGACTAAGAAAGAACCTAGGTTTTATTTTGATTTCACTAATATACTACTAGTCCCTTTTTGCTCCTTTAAGTGTCATACTAATTTATGTTATATAATGTGGATATAACTTAAGTCATGGGTCAAGTAGAAAGGGTTCGCTTAAGTATTAGATAGATAACTTTCATAAAGTATTTAGGAACAAGTCCCACTCCCAATGTAAAAAATTTATAAACATAAGTCTTTGATTTAACCTCTGAATAAAATTTAAAAAAAAAAACTTAAATTTTACAAAAAATATTTTCCCACTAAGGGACAATCACTATCCACACTAAGATTAAGTTAATCTAGGCAATTGAATTGTTTAAACCCTATGTTTTTCTCAATTAACCTTATGGATGAGTAAAAAAATATTTTCTAACTCATAAGTTTCATTTTGGTCACTAGTTTTGTAGGTTTATCTCAAACTTGGGGAGGAGGCATAATTACATGAGAACATATATATACATATACATATGTATATGTATATCTTTTTTGTTTCAATATTCTTGGTTAAATATAATAATATTAATAATGTGTACACACACACACACACACACACACACACACAATGTAAGAAATAATTTTGAAAAGACGTGGGTGGGGTTCAAACCCTACTTGTTTAGTTTTCATCTAAATGGGATTTATAATTATGTAGTCCCTTCATCATGGTCAGTGGTGGGATTACCTAGTCCTATCAACCCACATCACATGAATGTTTTGGTCATCTAAATTATAGGTATCTGTAGCAGTTAAGTTACCAAAACATGTGATAAGCATTCCTAAGGTCTCCAGTAATGATGGCATTTGTCTAGGATGCATGCTTGGAAAATAACACCAATATCCCTTTATAAAGGGACAAACTAAGATATTTGAGGCTCCACTAGAGTTAGTGCATATTGATTTGATGGTTTTTCCCACTTGTTCATTTTTTGGTGCAAAATATGTACTAACCTTCATTTTTAATTTTACTCAAGGACTTGGGTGTTTTTTTTCATTATAAAAATGAAGTTTTTAAGGACATCAAACCCTTCAAGGCCTTTGTAAAGAATCAATTAGAGATTCACTTGAAACATCTCTACATATACAATGGGGGGAATATGGAAGTAAATCCTTTTAGATTTATTTTAATGAGCATCGAAGTCAACATCAATACACAATACCTTACACACCTCAAAAAAATGGCATTTTAAAGAAGAAAAATAAAACACTCAAATAAATGGCTAATTATATGATACATTCTAAGGAATTAGCCCCATAGTTTTGATCTGAGTAGTACATTTTTCAAATTACATCCAAAATCACATTCCACAAAAGGCAACTATGGATAAGACTCCTAAAGAAGCTTTGTTAGGAGAGAAACTTGATGTTTTTGGATTTTGTCTTTGGAAGTAATGCTTGGGTGTTTATTCATGATGAAAAACATAAATCTATGAAGAATAAGATTGAAGAGCTCATTTTTATTTTCCATTTCAAGGATGTGAAGGCAACCA
>JARHVA010001143.1:3662500-3826368 GCA_037957365.1 Torreya grandis
CTGAGGAAAAAATGATAAAATGTGAGAAAGGTAAAAAATAATGATAGAAATGAAAATGATACCTAAGAACCACAAGGGAAACAAAGGTCAAAAGTAAAATGAAATAAAACCAAAGAACCAAAAATGAAAAAATTGTGCTCAAAATGATGATAAATGAAATGACATGCACAAAAAAAAAAGAAACATGAGACAAAAAATGACATGCAAAACCTATGCTAACATTTATATCAAATATAATCATGTGAAGTACAAGCCTATGTGTTTTGAAAGGTATTTTGAAGTTGAAATCACTTATTTTTAGGATGTGAAAGGTTCTTAATTTCTACCTTATGCAAAATATGAGATATGAGAAGTTAAAATAATGATGGTAGGCATTATAAGATTCCAAAATAACATGGATAAGATCAAGGATGGGCATGAAAACAAACACCAAAGGTTAAAGTATGGGTAGTGCCAGGTTCCCCAATATGTGTAGTATGAAAAGAATGGGCATCACAAAATGACCCAACATGTGATAAAATAAGAGGATTGGAATAAAAATATTCCCCAAACCATGAGATATAGATAAATTATATCTAACTTAAATATTGAGAGGCATAGGAATGATGTCAAAATCTATGTAAAGTTATGTTACATCAGGAAATGTGGCATATAAGGCAATTTTAGGATATATGGGATGTGGTATAAAATTATGATCTAATATATCATTAAAAATGATACAATATAGAAAAAAAATACTAAAATTAACTATATTTTCCAAGTTGATACAATCCTATGAAATAAGAGATAATTGAACTATATCTTCTAGGTCAACATAGTTTGGTAGAATAGGACTAAAATGGATTGTATTGGCTAGGTAAATATAGTTTTATGAAAATATTAGACTAAAATGAAATGTATCAACTTGGTTAATGTAGTGTGATGAAATAGGAAAATTATATGAGATATGACCGAAGTGGACTATATCGAGCAGGTTGATGTAGTCTAATGAAACATATTGAATGGTATCGACACATTTTATGTGATGGTTGATGTAGTTAGTTGAATGTAAAATAACTATATTAACACATTATTTGTGATGGATGATTTAGTTTTCTATATGTAAAAACATTGTATAGACATATATTATAGGTTATGGTCGATGCAATTGTCCATGGATGATAGGACTATATTGAAATGGTTGATATAGTTTGATAAAATGATTTTGATAGATAGGAAGGAGGATGATGATTATGAATATTCATATTAACTCAAGGATTAGAATAAACTTTAATGTGTCATTGGGTAGGAACATGTATTATGCATTCTTCATAACATGATGAATTAGAAATAATTGGTTGAATGTGAGTGGAGGTTTGATGACTTATCCTTGGAAGACCTTCTTCAAGTAAGGTCAAGGGTGGGTAGACATCAAGGGGATCATGCTCAACATTGCTTGATTTGTTAATAAACTTGGGAAAATATTAATAGGTATCATCAATTGGAATATTTTATATCATTTTAGGGTCTTCACCTTTAATATAATCATCATCATAGATGTGAAAAGTGTGATATTGATTATTAACCATGTGAGAATTAGTGAAGGTGGGATAACTAGAATTTTCATGACTATAAGTGTAAGGACCATCAAGATCATAGGGAGGAACATTGGGATCCTCTCCCCAATAATAAGGATCATCAATATTATAATAATAACCATCGTGTTGATCTTCACCAATGCTAGAAGAGTAAAAAATGATATTATTGGGATCTTAATGAGGGTCATCAGCAAGGGGAGGACCATATTCACTCTCACTATAAGTATCATCATAAGTGGGAAGAGTATCAATGGGATCCTTTGCCATGATGTGAAAATGCATATGAGGATTTGGTTAAGGATGACTAGGATAATTGATCTCAACCATGTTATATTGTGTTGTAATAATACTTGAAGCTCTTGTTATTGGTGTAATAAGAGGATTGTGAAAATTGGTTTGAATAGGTGGAACATAATGTGAGGTTACAACCATTTATGTAGGTTTATTGATGGGTTTATAAATTATATGTTTAAAAGGTGTAAATATGGTATAAGGTGTGTACTTTTCATGATTTTGGATTTGTATTTGAGGATTTTATGGATCTACTATATAGTATGGGGTATATTGAAAAATCTATAATTATTTTGGGAAAAACTACACCATGAAGGGTTGTCTTCCCAAGGTGGACAAGGTGAAATAAAATAAAAACCCATGTAGGATATAAATGGGTTGAGGTTGGACATAAATATCCTAAGAGGTGACATCATGATGATAGGTAACCAAAAAAATTGATCAAAGAAAACTAAACATAAGAAATTGAAGCTAAAAAATAGACTGTATTAAGCTTACTGATACAATTTGGATAAAAAAGTAGTGTTAGTTGGCATCTAGATAAAAATGAAATGTAATAAGAAAATAATTGTATAATTTAAATTGATATAGTCATAAAATGAAACTAAAAAATAGACTATATCAAGATGGGTGATATAATTTGTTGAAATAAAAATTGAGATAAAACTATATCTAGTTGGCTGATATAGTTTATTAGAAATAAAATTGAGATAAAACTATATTGAGTAGTGAGAGTATCCTCTTAAAAAAAAATAAAAAATGCATGAAATAATATATTTATAAAACTATCAAAAGTTTTGAAAGAATTATATTGATCGTAGGCCACTTCGAGGGGGAAACCTCCTTTGAGCAAGCTCAATACAACAAATTCATGGATCCTTAATTGACCTCAAAACTTACTTACATACTAATTATAATATAAGTAACTACTACTTCCCATGAATGAGGGATAAAACAAAATTTTCATGAGATGACTTACAAAGCATATGTGCCTATAGCAATTATTACACTAACAAAATAAAGAGAAGGGGTAGCATGGGTTCCTAACATCTCCTCTCTCTTAGAAAGATCTTTGTCCTCAAAGCTTCAAATATGGTAATTGGTGTTGAATCTAAAATAGTGGTTCCCATGTTGCATCCTCTAGGTGCATTCCATGCCACTAAATTAAAACCTCTTTGCTAGAGTGAGAGTGAAGTTGGAGTGTGTGCCTATCCAAAATTTCCTTTGACTCGAGAAGGATGGATATTTCATTATCAAGTTTTATTAAAATATCTACAATATGATGTTTGTGCCAATAAATTTATTTAGACAATATACATGAAATACTAGGTGAACTTGGGAAGATGGTGGGAGTTATAACTTATAAACAACTGACCCAATCTTTTAGAGAACCTTTTAGGGCCCATAGAACTTAGGATCTAGCTTATGATGCCCTTTGAGTTTTTAGTAGGATTACTTGTATGGATGAAGGTGAAGAAAAACCATATCATCTACTTGAAAAATATTCTCAGAATGTTTTTGATCAGCCTATTGTTTCATTCAATTTTGTGCCATATAAATATTGTCCTGCAGGGTGCTAAGGATCCAATTCTGGGTTCAAAGAATTGTATCGACCACTTGAACTGATGAACTATGGGGGGTGTATTAAAGGAGCACTGATATTTATTGAACATACACTACTTCATATGGAGTCATTTTTTTTAAAGTGTGGTAGGAGGTATTATACCACCATTCAGCAAGGGGAGCCACTTTGCCCACTGATGTTGTTATTTTGAGATGAAGAAATGAAAGAAAGTCTCTAAGTATTTGTTAACAATTTTAGTTTGCCCATCCATTTGGGGATGATACCCAGAAATCATATTCAATTGGGTGTTGATGCAACAAAATATTTATGTCCAAAAATGGATAGTGAAGGTTACATCTCGATCTGAGATAATGGATGAAAGAATGCCATGAAGAAGAAAAATCTAGTCTAGGAAGATTTGTGTGATTATGGAGGTGGTACAAGGATGGATGAGGGCACAAAAATTACTATATTTGGAGAGGTGATCAACTAGAACCAAGATAATTATTTTACCTCTATATTTGGGGAGCACCTCAATGAAATCCATATAAATATTGGTAAAAATCCTAGTAGGGATGGGCAAAGGTTTGAGGAACCTAGGGATGGGTGTTATTTCACCCTTGTTATGTCGATAGGTATCACATTCAGCCACCATTTATTGAATTGAATTTTTCATTCCCTTAAAAAATAAGTTATGTCATGCCCACTCATAAGTTTTGAGAAACCTTGAGTGCCCTACAAATAGAGAAGTATGGAGTTCATAGAATATAGCCTGTTCAAGATTTGTGCTCTAGAGAAGCACCAGATGACCCTTGTATCATAGAGAAGTTCCATCCCAAGAATAATGTGATAAAAAAGGGGTTAGTGTCAAAATATTTAATGATTTTAGATAATGAGGATTAATTGAAAAACCCTTTCTATACAACATCCAACCAATTTGGAATAGGCATGGAAATAGCTGAAATGGAAGCTTGGTCCACAAATGTGTGAGATAGAGCATTAACCACAATATTATCCTTAACCTTATTATAAGTGATCTCATATTCATAACCCATGAGTTTACTAACCCATTTATTTTTTGATAGGGTAGAGAATCATTATTCTAAGAAATATTTTAGACTCTAGTGATCATTTTTGATACAAAAATGATTCCCTAGTAGGTATGGCTACCACTTTTGTACTACATACAAAATGGCCACCATTTCCTTCTCATAATTAGAGAGTGTTAAATTTTTGCCAAAAATGGATTTATTGGTGAACACAATGGGGTATCCTTCTTAGAGGAGAACAACAAGTCTAGTACCATAAGTATCTCTCTCAATAGTTAAGGTCTTGGCAAAATTTGGCATAGTTAGAATAGGTGTATTACACATATCTTGTTTTAGCTATTTAAATACACACTCAACATTTTATATCTATGTAAAAGCATCCTTTTTCAACATATCTATTAGATAAGCTACAATATTCTAGTAATCCTTGAAAAAATTGCAATAGTATCTAGTTAGCCCCAAAAAACATGGAGGCTCTTAAGTGTTTAAGGATGAGGCCAATTTATTATGGTAGCTATTTTTTTAGGATCTACCCAAACCCCTTGGGATGAAACAATATACCAAATATACTCCAATTCATCCTATCCAAAAGCACATTTAGACTATTTTACACAAAGATGATGTTCAGAGAGAAGTTACAGTGCTTGCTCTAGATGTTGGAGTTGCTCAGACTAGATTTTAATATAGATGAGGATATCATCGAAGAAGACTAGAATGAATTGAAGTATGTAGGGATAGAATATTTTATTAATCAATACCTATAATATTGAAGGAACATTAGTGAGGCTAAAGGGCATGAATAAAAACTCATAGTGGTCATCATGCATGCAAAAAGTTATCCTAGGGATATCATCCTCATGAAGCTGGACCTGGTGATATCTAGAGTGAAGAACTAACTTGGAGAAAAAATGAGCACCATGAAGCTTATCAAGAAGCTCATAAATAATAGAGATCAAAAACTTATCCTTGATTATGATGTGATTAAGTGCATAGAAGTCAATGCAGAGGCACCATGACCCATATTTTTTTAGATAAGGAGAATTGGGGGAAAATATGGGTTGGTACTAGGATGAATAATGCCTTAATTCAGTAAGTCTCAAATGAGAATCTTGATCTCGGTATTTTTATAAAATGGGTAGTGGTAAGGCTTGATGTTAGGATGAATGCTTCTAGAAAGGAGTAGAATATGATGGTCATATAGATGTGAAGGTGGTAATCCCATTGGTTTGGAAAAGACACATATATACCTCTGTATAATGGTTTGTAGATCAGAAAGAGTAGTGGAGATTATTGATGGTTGCATTTAAATGGAAGGGAGTTGGGCACTGATGCCATGTGAATTATTATTAATAATTTTTTCCATGTGATATAACATTATGATGTTGAGATACCTTGGTTGCAAGCCTTTCAATGTGTTTTTTTTCCATTGTCTAAAAAGTGCATCCAAAGTTCAACAAAATACCATAAGATGAGTCTAAGTGTGCATAACCATTAGGCTCCTAAAACAACATCATATTCACCTAAGGGAAAGGCAAACATGTCTGAGCATAAATTATAATTTCCAATAGACATACACACATTGTGACACCTCCTTTTTCAAGGTAATTTGCCCTCATTATCAATCATGACTTCAAATTTAGAGTAGGGATCGATAAAATAATCAACCTATATGGTTATTTAAGGGTAAATGAAGTTATGAGTGCTACCTAAATTAATGAGTATTAAGAGAGGGAGATTCTTGAAATAACCCCTGACCTGCATGGTTTGTGGGGTGTTAACTCTTGATAAGGCATGGAGAGATAACCATGGTTGGTCTTCTTGAGAATCAAGTTACACAATCAGTGAATCTTCTTTTAGATCATCTTATATATCCTATGCATCTTCAAAAACTTCAATTTTAGGCAAAGAATCCACATCTAGTAGGAAGAGATTTTTCTCTACACATTGATGTCTCTAAGTTAATTTGTCATTAAAATTATAAAAGAGTCCTTTTTATTTATGAACTCACATCTTTAATTTAGTAAAATTATTGATAAGATTAATTTTGGGGGTTGTCATTATTTTAGATCATTATGGAATTATATTTCTAAATGGAGCAAAATTGGCTTTGAATCATTGCTGAGCTATGATCTTGTTCTCTACAAAATTGGCCAACCCTAGGGCTTCCATCATTGTGTTGGGATAGAAAATTTTAACCTTTGATCAAATTATATCCTTCATTCCAATGACAAAGCAACTCCTGAAGAATTCATTGGGCAATCCCTCTATGTGATTGGCTAGTTTTTCAAATTTTGTTTGATATTATCTCATGGTTCCTATTTGGTAAAATTTAGTAAGTGCTCTAGTGAAGCCATCAAAGGCACTAGGGCCAAATCATTACAAAATGAGGGTGAAAAATTAAGTCCATATGGGCTCATCATGATCTTTTGTATACTAATGATACCATTGAAGGGATTCATGTTCCAAGTGAAAAATGCAAGTGAGACCTTGTTGGCATCAAAATTATTATGGAGACTAAAATATTGTTCTACTTGATAGATCCATCTAGTTAGATATGAACCATTGAATTGAGTAAAGTTAAGCTTCAACCCATGAAATTTTCTAAAATAAAACCTAGTGTCTGAAGAGGACTTTGGATATCGTCTGTTGTGCATGGTGGTATGTTGAAGACTGAGTCTGAGAATTTTTTCATCAAGATCTTTGATGTGGGTCTTAAGGGTGGTAATTTCATCATCCATGTTTTTTAGTCCTATTCAGGTTACTACCATGAACAAAATAAGAGGTGTTTTTTAGCAATGGGTGGGAAAACTAGAGTTAAGACATGTTTAGTAAGGGGATTTTTTAATTTGGGTGAAATCAGAATGGGTAAAGGTAGTTTTACTATTTTTTTTGGATAGTGGGAGTATGATTGATGAAGGTGAGGACAATTTTAGGAGCGAAAATGGAAAAACTAGAAAATTTTATCAAAGAGGGTCAAAGGAGTAGAAAAGGGATATGAACATTGTGGAAAAAGTTTGAGGCAAACAAAAATAGAAGTTATGGAAAAACCCAAAAAAGGGAAAATTGAAATTTACAAGAATTAGGAGTGGAATCAGGATATGGGACCTCAAAGAATAAAATGTGGGGAATGGAATTTCAAGTGTCCAAATAAAGTTTTAGGATCAATGGGGCTACAGATGGATATATTTGGAAAAAAACTATGATTCCTCTGAGAGTTCTGAGAATCTATAGATAGTTTTCTGAAACTAATAGAATGGAGATGTCTTGGTTTTTGGTTTCTATCAATTATATGGTTGCAATTACTTTGATAGTCTATTAATACTCTACTAATTGATTTTTTTGATAGTCTGCTAGAAATATTTTGAAATTGATATAAATGGTCCCCAAGTTTTAATGGTTGCCTAAGGGTTTAAATATATCACTATGGCCACCAATGTCATTTAAGTGAGTACTACTCTCCAAAATTTTCCTAGTCACAAATTTGCCTCTAAGAGATAGCTCTTGGTTTTCCTCATAGATGGGAACTACTCAATTGAGAAGGAACCATTTCTCATTTCATCAGTAGGTCCTCTTAATTGGCTAGCTACTTTGGGGTTCCTATGGTACTCCTCATAATAAGTTCTTAGGATTTCACCCAAGCACTTCCCACATTTATGTGATAAAGTTTTTAACCTAATACAAAATAGATTATTGTGATACATAAAATTATTTAAATGAATTATGTCATAGAATAGAGTTAATATATGCAATAGAACATAGTTAAGACTTTTTAAAGGAAAAAAAAAGGCCCTAAAAAGCACTCTGATACCAGATGAGGGGATCCTCCTGCAAAAAATTAATAAAAATACATGAAATAACAAATTTATAAAATTAGCAGAAGCACTAAAAGGATTATATTGATCACATGCCACTTTGATGGGGAAACCTCCTTTGAGCAATCTCAATATAATAAATTCATGGATTCTTCATTGGCCTCAACACTTACTTATTTACTAAGTCTAATCTAAGAAACTACTACTTCCCATGAGTGTGGTATAAAACAAAATGCTCACGAAATGACTTACAAATCATATGCATCCATAACAACTATTACACTAACAAAATAAAGAGAAAGGGTAGCATGGGTTACTAACAAGCAAGTTGATACAATTTGTTGGAAGAAAAACTAAGATAAAACTATATATATATATATATATATATATATATATATATATATATATATATATATATATATATATATATATATATATGGCCAATACAATTGGCTAAAAGAGTGAAGGAAATGATAAGCTTCACATCAGGTTCACTATAATGCATGTAATAGGTTAGGATCAATCTAAAACTATCCTATCTCTAAATATCTAGACTTAGATAAGGTTAATAAAATAGAATCTAATGATACATAATGATTCGAGATGTGACCAAATGGATCCATAAATCTATCATGAGGACTACCTACAAAACAATGTCGAAGGAAAAGGTTCCAAAGCCTTTAGACCAATAACATAATGAGGTAGATATAATTAGATCTATATTTTTAAGTAGTATAATATTGGAAAGAAGTAATTTAAGGGGTAAGGGTCAGAAACATATCAAAATGGGTAAGGATCCATGTAGGCAAATGGGGGGATAGGCTTCCTAAATTGGATAAATAGAAAATTCAAGTAATATTATGGCCTAAATTAAGTATAATTGTATATAAATATTACAAGGATACACTCACATTAATTTACTAATCAATAAGAAACTTCTATCTGCTAAATGAAAGAGCTATGGTTAAACTATACTTACCTTGAAGAGGACCTATCGAGATTCAATCTCCCTATTGGCCAATGGTGATTTGCAAGATATTGTTTTGGTTGTAAAGACTAAAAAGGATGGAAAATATGATCTAAGATAACTATGGACCTCATATAAAATATACAAGACTTACACAAGACAAGATTCTTTCAAGACAAGACTTAAGTAATAATTCCTCCAAATGTGGATTTGGGTAGAAGTGCAAGTGAAAAAAGAGCAAAATGAGTGGATAAGAATTATTGGAATGAAATGGTGACTTGTATTTATAGTGACCAATATCCCAAAACCATCCTTAAAGTTAAGCCAGTGGCATTAGCCAAGTTCTATGTAGTTAATAAGAGTCAGCTAACATTAAACTATGTCGACCAAGACAAAATAATACAGTAAAAGAAAAGGCATGAAATAGATTATATCGATCATGTCTGATCTTATTTAGGGGGTTATATAGAATAAGTATAATTTATTTTTTTAATAAATTTGGTTAATTTATATGTTTTATTTAGATTTTGATAGTTTTATGGGATTTGACTTATCCCTTATTTTAGGCTTTCCAAGCTCTTTGTTAGCTATGGATAAACTTTGTTTCAAGCCTATATATTTGTGAATTAAAGTTAACTTCATAGAGAGGAGTGTTAATAATAAATATTATTTTTGATTTATTTGAATTTTTTGAAGAAATAATATTGTTTATTTGTGTTTTTTCATTGTTGAGTGCATATTATTTTTTGGAAAGAGATTTTGTTGTGGTTATTATTTTCTAGATTAATCTTGAGTATCACTTATGCCTCCTACCAAATCCAATAGATAGGAGCTTGGAGAAGAGGAGATGTAAATAAGATCTTGAGGTAGATCATCATCACTTTTTTAATTTTGGTTTGTTATATGTATGTGTTTGAAAAATAATATTCATGTGTGTGTGAATTGATTTTGTGGGTGTATAACACTTCATAAAATTTTGAATTTTTATCTTAGAACCCATGGAAATAGTATGTGGGATTTTATTATTTAATTGTGGTTTTTTATTTTTTTCTTTTAGGAATCCTTTAAAGATGTGATCTTGTTGTGTTGTTTTATTTTTTAATTCCAAACTAGGGCTTCTGTGAAGAGTTGAGTAAGGTGTGTCACCCTTTATTTTTATTTAGACAAATGCTTTTTTTATGTAAGAGAATTAGTTTATTTGTTTATTTTGAAAATTTTGGTCTTGAATAGATTTTATGGGTCATATTTTTTCTCTGTGAAGCTTTTCCATGCTTCACTTTGCATTGTAATGATCATTTGACTTTTTTCAATTTTATCATCAAAATTGGAAATTTAAATTTTTAAATTTGTTTTGGATGTTTTAAGAGATTTCATTATTTTACAAGGATTTATTTGGTCATTATCCTTCATGGAGGGGTCAATTAATGTATTAAACATGTTTTATAACAATTCAAATGTCTTAATTCATAAGTGACTATGTCAAACTCAACCAAGGTTGTTATCTTGAGTAAAGCGACATGTTAAGTTTATGAATTAGATAGTTGAGGAGTTGTTGGAATGAAGGGGAGGGTAAGGAAAGTTAGGATTAAATTTTAAATATGATAAGATATTAGAATAAACAAATAATTTAATATTGGAAAAAAAATGAAAGAGAAAAGTTATGTAAACTGGATATTGACTGGCCTGTGTAACAAATTTGCATCAAAATAATGAAATATTTCTTCATTTGAGTTTTATCTTGAAATTAAATATGATAATGAATATAATAGAGTTTTATTTTTATTATTTTAATCACATTATTTCTTTTTAAATAGTTTTAATTCATTTTTTAGGTCTCAAGACACAAGACATGTCTATTACAATTAATAAAGTATTTCTTTAGTCAAGTAAAGTTGTCTTTATTCACTTTGAAGGATTGATCAAGGTGCCAAATGTATTGTAAGAGTAGGAGGTATATGCGTATAACATTTTAAAATTTATGATATTTAAAAACTTGTCTTAAAACTCAAGTTTTAATTGATTCTTTTGATCTCAACCTATGCACAGTTTGTATACCATACACTAGGGTTTTGGAATATTAAAAACATTCTAAAACAAAAACTAACAAACCAAAAACCTTGAAATTTTTTCAAGAGGTTTATTATAATTTATGTAAAATTTTAAAATTGTTTTAAAAATCCTTTTACAACTTTAAGAAAAGTTATTCTAATTTCTCAGTCTACAGGCCTAACTCTAAGGTATAAAAACCATGTTTTCACATTTTATTGCATTTTCAAGTTTGTAAGAGGTATAAATACATATGGTGAGTTTATATAACATTTAATGAATTTGGAAAAGTATTTTTACCATAAATACTTATTTTTTAGTATCTATTTTCTCTCAAGAAGGATTGTATACCTATTCTTCCTTAACCTCTGTATTAATGTTTAGTATTAAAGTAGGGTTTTGGTTGTACTTCAAGGTGACCTAAGAAGAAATATATTTCATTAAAAAGAGATAAGAGTAGGTCATGAAGAATAAACTTTCAAGAAATTTAAATAATTTCACTTAGAGGAGTAGCTAGAGGTGGTGTTAGAGGAGGTCCTAAAAGACAACCAAGAGATGTATTACTAGAAGAGATGAGGAATTTTCAAGCACATTTGAAAGTAATAGAAATTGCTCAAATAAGAGGTGTTGTGACAGGTGATGTGATTGAAAGAGAGTAATAACCACAAGAAGAGGTTATAGAAGAAGAAAAATAAGAACAAAGAATGGAAGAAATACTCTTGAAAGCAGTTATAGGAATAGGTTCTAAGATCAAAATTGGAGGTTCTAGTATATGTAGGTAGTCTAAATATTGAAGAACTTATAGATTAGATAGTTTTAATGGATAAAATCTTTTATTTTAAAGGAATAACTAAATACAAGAAGTTTAAGTTTGCTTAAATAAGGTTGAAGGGACATGCATATCTTTGGTGGGATAGTGTCCAAGAGGAAAGAAAGAAAATAAATAAAGAGAAAATCAAGTAACAAGTCAAAATGATAGAAAAACTAAAATCAAAATTCATGTATGTAAACTACCATACAAATTTGTTCAAGAAACTCAAAAACTTGAAGCAGAAAGACATGAGTGTAAAGGACTACACTGAAGAATTCTACAAGATAACAATTAGATTTGGTCATGTAGAAGAATATGTTGAGAAAATATCAAGGTGTATTAATGGTTTAAGGTTCAATATTAAAGATTAAATCAATTTGTTGTCTATAATATTAGTGGAAAAAGTTTATCAATTTGATCTCAAGGCATAAGAGAAGTTGGCTAGAAAACAAACTCGACACTCTATAGGAAGATGTAGAAATTTTAGAGCTAGAGGTGACAAGGAGGTAGAAATCAGTTACAAGTTCACAATTAAGAAGTAAGCAGTTATTAAGGTCAAGATAATACTATAAGAGGAGGCTATTAATATAGAGGAAGAATGCCATATATAAGAGGTAAAGGAAAAGGTTTTTGAGGAAAATGTTTTAAATGTAATAGGTATGTTAGTCATAGGTCATATGAATGCCTTGAGAATATATAAACAAGCCATGCAATAACTTAAGGCAAAAATTAAGTTGTTCAAGCTAAGGAAGAAAGTGTGGTATCACCATCACAAGTGGAAGAATCTAAAGTGTGAGAGTCCTTATTGATGAAAAGATTATTACTAAAGCTTAAAAAAAATTGAAATAACCATCCCAAAGGAAGACCTTGTTCAGGACTACATGTAAATCTAAAGGTAAGTGTTGTAAGATTATCATTGATAATAGTAGTACATATAACTTGGTTTCTTCAAAAATAGTTGAAAAATAAGATTGAAAATATTGATACATCCTACACTATATAAAGTATCTTGGATTCAAAATGGAAATCAAGTATTAGTCAATATGTAATATAAGGTTGATTTTTAGATTAGTAGCTATAAGGATGAATTAATTTGTGACATTATGCCTATTGATGTTCGCTATGTGTTGTTAGGTAGAAATTGGTAATTTTATGCAAGAGCTATACATGATGGAAGGAGTAATACCTATACATTGGATAAGGATGGAAATAAACATACCTTGAAACCATTGAAATATGGTAATGAAGTAGCTGCAAATAATACTAAAGTATTGATAGTTTATGGAAAAGAATTCTTAAAACTAATAAAGGAAGAAGAGGTTAGTTGTGTATTGATTGTTAAGCCTACGATAGTCATTAAAACTACTAAGTTGATTGATTTACCATTGGAAATTCACAATTTTTTGGATAAGTATGTGGATATAGTGATTGATGAATTGCCTAATGAGTTTCCACCAATAAGGAGCATAATCCATCATATGGATCTCATTCTAAGATCTAGTTTTTTAAACAAAGCATCTTATAGAATGACATCTAAGGAAAATGAAGAGATAAAAAGGCAAGTATAGGTTTGAATAGAGAGATTATAGGTCCATGTGTTACAGTAATAGTCTTAACTCCTATGAAATGTGGAGAATGGAGAATGTGTATAGATTCTATAGCCATCAACAAGATAACTATCAAATACAAGTTTCCATTTTTGAGAATGGATGATCTCATGGATTGTTTGAGTGGATCACAATATTTATGAAATATAAATTTGAAGAGTGGTTAGCATCAAATCACAATTAGAGAGGGTGATGAATGGAAAATAACCTTCAAGACTAATGATGGATTGTAAAAATGGCTTGTTATGCCATTTGGTTTGATCAACACTCTTGTTACCTTCATGAGATTAATGAATGAAGTGTCTAGTATATTTACATTTAAATTTTTTATTGTTTACTTGGATGATATTTTGATCTTCAACCAATCAAAATAGGAACACATGAAACATCTTAGGATGGTGTTGAATAAGCTACAGGAAGAAAAATTATTTATTAACCTAAATAAGTGTATCTTCATGACAAATAAGTTGGTTTATTTGGGATTTGTCATTTCTAAAGATTTTTTTAAGATGGAACAAGAAAAGGTAAGAGCAATAGTGGAGTGGCCTACTTCAAGAAGTGTTTTTGAGATAAGATTTTTTTATGGATTAGCTAGCTTCTATAGAAAGTTCATTAGAAACTTTAGTTGTATTCCTGTAAATATTGTTGAAATTATAAAAGGTGACAAGCATAAATTTCATTTGATGTAATCAAATAAGAACTTTCAAATTTTGAAGAGAAAGATAATTGAACAACCTATCTTGGCCTTAATTTACTTTAACAAACTTTTTCAAGTTGCATGTGATGCTAGTGGGTTAGTTATTAGAGTTATTTTCAGGTAAGAAAGAAGGCTTATTTCCTACTTTAGTGAAAATCTAAACAAATATAAGAATATTTATTCATCCCATGATTAAGAATTTTATGCCATCATTTAAGTATTGAAGAAGTGGAGACACTATTTATTGCCTAAGGAGTTTGTGATATATACAGATAACCATGCTTTACAATTCATCAATAGTAAAACTAAGTTGAGTCAAAGACATGTGAAATGGATAGAGTTATTAAAAAAAAAAAAAAATTCTCAAATATAAGAGTGGGTAGTCCAATAAATTATTTGATTTATTGAGTAGGATAAATATGATCATACATTAATCTTAAGTGAGTAATTTGGGATTTGAGTCATTAAAGGAGTTGTATGAAGAAGATATAAATTTTAAGAAAGCATATGAGGCTTATAATAATCCAACAAGCATGGAGTCCATGGATGGACTACATGATTCAATAAGGATTATCATTCAAAGGCAAACAACTATGCATACTTAGGGGGTCTATGAGAGATAACTTGCTAAAAAAAAAACATAGTGGTAGCTTAATGGGACATTTTATAAAAACAAAGACATTTACTTAATTAAATGCATATTACTATTTTCCAAGAATGCAATATGATGTCAAGGAATATGTATAAATATGTAGTATTTGTCAACATGCCAAAGGAAAGAGTCAAAATGACAGTCTATATCGGCCACTACCTATTCCAAGTAGGCCATAAGATGCAATAAGTATGGATTTTGTACTAGGTTTACCAAGGACAAAATGAAGTAATGATTTTTTTATTATTTATATATTTTTAAAAATGGAACACTTTATATATTTTAATAAGACAAGTGATTCTACTCACCTTATTAGTTTTTAATTTAAATAAGTGGTAAGGTTATATGGAATTCCTAGAATCATTGGTTCTAATAGGGATACAAAGTTTGTTGGAAAATTTTGGAAAACATTTTGGAAGAAACTAGGAACCACATTGAGTTTCATTTTAGCCTACCATTCCTAGATTTATGTTCAAACTAAAGTTGTCAATAGAGGCTTAAGGAATATAATAAGGTGTTTGGTAAGTGATAGTCCAAAGTAATGGGATAAGGTATTATCCCTATCTGAATTTGCATAAAATGATTCACCTAATAGGAGTACATGTTTCAGTCCATTTCAAATTTTATATGGAATGAATTTAAGAGGTTTTTATGAACTTAGAGTTTTAGGCAATCAAGAGAAGAGGAGTGTTGAAGGTGAAGACTTTGCTTTAGCCATGCAAGAGTTGCCTTATCAAGTCAAGAAGTAGTTGGATTTGAGTGATAGTAAGTACAAAGGATATGTTGATAAAATAAGCAAGGAAGTGAACTTTCAAGTATGATATTGGTGTTATCACACCTTAGGAAGGAGAGGTTTATTAAAGGAGATTATAATAAACTAAAATTTAAGAAGATAAGACCTTGTATGGTCTTGATAAAGTTTTTTACTAATGCTTATGAACTAGAAGTCCCATCTAATCTTGGGATTTCACCCATATTCAATGTAGTAGACCTATATCCTTATAAATCAAGAGAATACACAACAAACACACTGGAAAAAGACAATGAATGGGTCACTGATTGGGAACAACTATTACTCAAGGCACATAAAGATGAACTAGAAGATATTTTGGACAAATAGGTTGTCAAGAGAACCAGAGGTAAAGAGTAATTAAAATATCTAGTAAAATTGAAGAATCATTAACTTGAATATGTTTATTGGTTGACTCCATTATAAATATTCTAGTATGGAACCACCATTGAAGACCTCATGAACAAGGGCTCATGAATAATTTTGTACTTAGGGAGCCTGATGTAGGAGCATTAGATTTATTTATTTATTTTGAAAATTTTGGTATTAAATAGGTTTTATAGGTCATATTTTGTCTGTATTAATCTTTTACATGCTTCACTTTGCATTGTAATGATCATTTTGGCTTATTTACAAAATTTTCACCAAAATTGGAAATTTGAATTTTTTTAATTTGTTTTGGATGTTTTAAGAGATTTCATCATTTTATAAAGCTTGATTTGGTAAGGATAATTAATGGAGGGTAAATTAAGGTCTTAAACATGTTTTATAATAATTCAAATGTCTTACATCATAAGTGACTATGTCAAACTCAACCAAGGTTGTTATCTTGAGTAAGGCATAGGTTAAGTTTATGAGTTAGTTAGATAGTTGAAGAGTTTTTAGAATGAAGGGGAGGATAAATAAATTGAGGAGTACATGTGAAGGATGATAAGACAATAAAATAGACCAAAAATTAAATATTTGAAATAAAAGAGAAAATTTTCGTAAACATGATATTGACTGGACTGTGTAACAAATTTACACTAAAATAATGAAAGATTGTTTCATTAATATAAGTGAGTGTTATTGTTGTTATTGGAATCATATTATTTCTTGGTAAATAGTTTTCATTCATTTTTCATCTCTCAAGACACAAGACATGTTTGTTATAATAAAAAAAGTGTTTCTATAGTCAAGTAAAGTTATCTTTATTCAATTTTAAGGATTGATCAAGGTGAGAAATTAATTATCAGATTAGGAAATATGTGTGGAGGACATTTTAAAATTAATAATTTTGCAAAATCAGTATTAAAACTCAAATTTTAATTGATTCTTTGCTCTCAGTCTATGCATAGTTTGTATACCCTAACTAGGGTTTTGAAATACTAAAAACCTTCTAAAACAAAAACTAGCCAACCAAAAATGTTGAAACTTTGTAAAGAAGTGTATGATGATGTTTATAAAGTGTTAAAATTAGTTTCAAATTTATTTTACATCTTGAAGGAAGTTTATTCTAGTTTCTCAGTCTGGAGGCCTAATTCCAAGGCCTAGAAATCCTATTTTCACGTTTTAATGCATTCTCAAATTTGGACAAAGGTATAAATCGATATGGTAAGTTGATATAACATATAATAAATGTGGAAATTTTTTTTTAGCATAAATAATACTTGTTTAGTATCCATTTTATCTCAATAAGGATTGTAGGCCTATTCTTCCTTAACCTCTCCATCATTTTTTTTGTGAGAGTGGGGTTTGTATGGGTCGGCCATGTAACCACTCCACCCATTTGATTTCATGAAGTATGGGAATGATTTTTTTTAAATGAATTTGAAAATGATTTTATTTATATGGAATTTTGGGGATGATATTCATATGAAAATGGTTTTAGAGGTGTGGATGTGGATGGTGATATTTTGGTCAGGTGTTGTTGTATGTGGATGATAGTGCAATAAATGGACGTGGGTTTGTATGTGTGTGGAAGAGAAGGTGATTGAAACTTTATTGGAGATAATATTATTAATTTTGTTGATACCTTCACTCCTTCTTGTTGGGGATATTAGGGAGAGCTCTATGTTGGCCCTTAAGAATCCCTTTCTAGTGAAATGAGATTTAAAGTGAGCTCCTTTGGGCCCTTAATATCCCTTTTTTCTTGATTGAGTGTTTTTTTTTAAATAATTGTGTTTGTGGATTGGTGGATTACACATGTGGTTTGTGTTGTGGATGTTTTATGGAATGTGGGTTCCTCTAAAACACTCATTGGTTATGAAACCCTAGTATTATTATTTTAGTGGCTAGATTTGTGTGAATTTAAGATCCGAGGTTGGCCAGTGTCTTTGACATGATCATGCCAAGTTTGGTTGGGTGGTGAATACTCTGAGCCTTTATAGTCACCCTTTTAAATATTTTGAATTTGGTTGTTGTATGTTCATCTTGGAGCTTGGAGAAACTTAGATCTTGTGGAAAACATACACTCCTTGTAGTCCTTTGTGAAAGTTAGATTTAGATTGACAAGGCATTTGTAACTTGTAGATTTCCACTCTCAATTTTAAAACATCATTTCTATAACTCTCCTCTCTCTCTTCAGAGTATCTTGTTATGATATTCCTTGTCAAAGTGTTATGTTGAAACTTTTGGCATTTTGTCTCTCCTTGTAACTTCTTGTTTTGTGTGAAATCTTAGAAAAATATTATGGAATGGACATTATATTATTTTTCTATTATATTTAATGAAGATAAATGTGAAATGAAGTTTTTTAATTTTTTTACTAAATTATCATTCATCACTAAAAAATATTCTCTTCTTGCTACTCTTGTTGAAAACACTATACTTTTCTACTTGGTTAAGATGTGTGTGTGTGTGTAAAATTGTTAAGATGAAAATAAAGTGAAAATAAAATATTGCTTAGGTTATATAAATGAAATCTCATTCCTTCTTGTTGTATTTATTGTAATAAGAATGATTTATTTCTTTCTCTAGTTTTGGTTTTGATAAATTATCTCTTACTTGTTTATGAATTAATAAATATTTCAAACACAAGTGATTACTTGAGATTTTACCATAGATCTCACTTATAAGGAAGTAAGAAATGGTATCCCTTAAAATTGTAATATGAATGCATGGACATTCTTGTGTTTCAAATATCTACTTATTATCTCATTATTGGGAAAGATATACTTTGATGAATTATTTGTAGATAGTTTAGTTTAAGGTAATTTTGCATCTTATAATTGGTAGGATAAGGATATATTTTATGTTATCAAATTTAAATATTTACAAAGTTTAATGTATGACTTTACTTGCTATATACTCCTAATACTTTAATCTTAGAGCTTAATTTAAAATAAATAAATAAATAAAAATAAAATATAATAAAAAATTTAAAGTATATATATATATATATATATATATATTAATTATTAAAAAATAATAAACAAATAAATAAAGTTTTAAAACTAATAAAAATTAAAACCCTTATTAATGGGTCAAGGGTAAGTAATGTTCCTTCGCTACTTCAAAATATTACCACTTAGAGTCCTCCCCTTGTAGGATTTTTTAAGTTAAATTTTGATGGAAAAAAAGAGGTAATCTTGGTTCATCTAGAGTATGTTGGTGCATTAGGTATTATTCAGGGTCTTTGATCAGGGGCTTGTCGAATAGACTTTAGGACATAACAACTAATGAAGCTAAAGCTCAAATAGTAATGTTGGGCATTCTATTGGCACTCTAATGTCACATTAAGAAACTGGTGATTGAAGGATATTCTAATATAATTATGGATGTGTTTATTAATTGGCATGCTAAGGCATGGAAACTCAACAACATTCTAATGAATACACAGTCATCTTTGGATAAGACTACATCCTGGATGATTGAGCACTACTATAGGGAAGCAAATAAGAAGGTATATTTCCTAAAAAATTGTGGGGTTGACCAGAATAATGACTTAATAATTAAAAGTCAATGGGATACCTGGATGGGATTGGATGAGATTGATAAAATCTAAACGTATTTATAGTTTAGGGAGGAATGTCTAATCATATGATATGTAGATAGAATAATCATTCACTAATATGATGAGCCTTCATTTCTTGTACATGTGAAAATTTCAAGTTAAGGCTCCTTAATTTTGGGTTGGAGTTGCGTTTGGGGATTTGTATGCCTATCTAGAGATTTCCATCCCTATTTGTGAAAATTTTAGGTCTTTCCTCATATGAAAAATATGAATACTATAGTGACAAATAGGGTAGTGATCATTGTTATCCCTTGAGGATGATAAATGAGAAATGAATTTCCATGAAAGTGTTTCATATCACAGGCTATGAATTTTTTTGACCCTAAACTTTGAAGTGTTGGATGTTATAAAAGTATGGGAGCAAAGTAATTGTAGGTAGTGTGGTAGAAAAATACCAACTCAAATGTGGCATCAAACTTTGATAACAACATGCTATGACTGCTTAAGGATGGGGCAATAATTAGAAGGGTGGTGGAAATGTTGGTGTGTTCTAGCCTAAGGGGTGGTCTATGCACATCATTGAGTAGGCTTGAGATAGAAATTGGTCACGTTATTCCCTTTTATGGATTGAAAAATGTGGGTTATGATTCCACTCTTAGTGTTTCATGAGTTGGAGGGGCATTTTATGAAATTACATGATCTTTTAGTGCATGTTTTGGAAATATAGAAGGGAGGGTGATGTTAGACTCTTACATGGAAGAGATCATGGCACTATTTTCTTCCTTAAATAGGATCTTAGGTTATTTTGATTCTAAAAATATGATGTTGGTGGTCAAGTATCTAGTTGACTTCTATGAAGATATGGGAATAATGGCTACAATGAAGGGTCTAAATAGAAGGTAATATGGGGTGGTGGGCTTATCTTTAAATTTAGTCACATAAAAATATGTCTCAGCACGCATGCATAGGAGGTTGCAAGCTAAAGTAGATGTGGTTGGTCTAGGAGGGGTCTTCTCCTTGATAAAATGTATTTAGAAAATGGATGGTTTAGAGGTATAGGGTGGTATACCAAGGAACATATTCAATCACAAAGGTTCCTTCACTTTACATACCAACATGGAGGATAGATGTTCATAAATTCAAGTTGTGTAGGGTTTGAATGCTACTATAGTGAATGTTGAAATGATAATGTATTTTTATCATTTAGTTCTTGGTTTTGTCTTTGTCTACCATAGTACTTAGGTGGGATATTTGGATGTATAGGTTGTCTCACCCTTGGGGATATGTATATCCTTTATTTTTCATTAGGGTTTGTTCCCTAGATTATTTTGGGCCACCTAATATTTGTAGGAATTTATCATTTTGGTGGGAAAGGGTTGTTTCCTTTTTATTTATTAATATTATCTTTGTATGGGTGAGGGCCCCTTTTTGACCCTCAATATATATCAAAAAATAAAGTAAAAGGGGAGGGGTTTTCCAAGGGCCAATAGTTCCTGCCCAGATGTGCATAGTAGTAAGGATAATAGAGTCATTCCATATCCTTGATAGGGTGGGAATAGTTAGTCCAAGAAATTTCCCATAGTGTCAGCATGAGTAATTAGAGAATAACCTATCGAGGTTTAAAATTTATCAAATACATATAAGTGTGAACTATGTTCTACCACACCTGTTGCTACATCTTGTGGATTGCTTAATTATCTAATTACAACATTATGTAGAATAAATTCAATATTTTTTCCACTACCAAAATTACAAATTTAAAATATGGAAAACAAGTTTGAATAAATATTAGGAGCAAGGGGTACATCATTGATACACTCATCTTGCATATCAATAGTGTCAAAGCCTAAAACTTCAACTAATGACTAGTTTCCCATGATAATCTAGGAATAATTGCATTAAAAAATATAACTCAACATACCATGATAATGAGTTAGACAATTAGAGGCATGAGAGTCAAATATCCACCTATCTGACATGGGAGAATATGCTCTAGCAGAGAGAGATTCCCCTTTCCATATGTTAGAATAAGGTGAAGGTAAAGGTAAAAAAATATTATTATGATTTAATGATGCTTCAAATACTTCCATTCTTTGATAAAATATATACTCAAGATGATTTTTTTCTATAATATGGGCATGGATCATAAACCTTCTTTTCCTGAATGAATTCTTGGTTTTTCTAGAATTGGAAGGTTTGGAGGACTCAATAGTGGAATCTAAAGAGTTTTTTGATTATATTATTTATTAGGTGGTCTTGGAATTATAATTAGCTACAAGATCTAATTAATCTAATAGAAATCATAAATAAGAGATAAAACAATAACTATATATCTGAGATAATAATAGAAATGAATAAATAATTCAAATATGAAGAATTACTTTGATAATTCAATATTAATCTGATATGGAATATATAAATAACCATTGCTTAAATAGAGCAAAGCATGCATGATAAAGATCAAGGAACTCACACAACACGTGTAGTTCAACTAATATCTGTCTACATGAATAGTTGAGTGAAACTCCACACTAACAAGATAGGTGTCCAACTTATGTAAATGAACAACATAAGTTTACTATTAGTTAAATAATCTTATCCTATCTTACTCTGAATAGTGGAGTGAAACTCCACTGTAACAAGATAAGTGTCTAATTTAACTACTAGCTAAGTAAACTTACCCTATATGGTGCAAATTATTAATAAACATAATAAACTAATTATAATAAGTAATTAGTGTACCAAAATAATAATTAATAAATACAAGTAAATGCAATAAAGTAAATAAATACACTAACACCCCCCCCATAAGTGAAGCTTAGGTAGGGCTATACAGATAAGAGTCCTAGCAATGTGTAGCCATATTAGGTACTCTATATAAATAGATGAGGAAAGGAGAAAACTCAAAGGGAAAAAAAATTCCTCAAAATGAAGGTCTAGGAGACCCCCCTAAAGAACTAATGTCTCACACCCCCAAAAGATATCACAAGTGAAGATACTTGCTCTCAATGAAAGGTTTAGTGAAAATATCTAAAATATACTCCTCCATAAGACAATATTGAAGATCAATGATCTCCAACTAAATCAGCTCCTTGATAAAGTGCATATGGATCTTTATATGTTTGGTTCTCTAATGATGAATTGGATTATTTGAGATCTAGATAGTTCTCTAGTTATCATAGTAGATGATTGATGGATTTTGAAATGGAAAACCAAGCTCAGTGAGAATATTCTAAAGCCAAATAGCCTCAATAGTGGCATTAATAGTTCCATGATACTCAACGTCTATAGATGAAAGAGAAATAGCATTTTTTTCTTGCTTTGCCAAAAAATAAGGTTGGATCTGAAGTGAAAGCTATAACCAAAAGTGGACTTATGACCATCATAATCACCAGCCCAATTAGAATCTATGTATCCCACCAAGTCTAAACCTATACTTGCTATATATTGAATATTTTATTTGATAGTTCCCTAAATTTAGCTCAAAATGCATTTATAAACTCTCTAATGAAGCTCATGTGGTGTCTACATAAAGCATGAAACCATGCCAACTACATATGAAATGTTAGGTAATGTATGAGTTAGATAGATGAGGCTACCTACAAGCTGACAATACAATGTGTCATGAACAAAGGGAGTGGAACAATGAACCTCAAGTCTAACTCTAGATAAGAAAGGAGTCAGTGTAGGCCTATAATCAGCCATGTGAAATCGAGCTAACAAGTCCATGACAAACTTGGGTGGTGAAAGTGTAATCCTAAAAGAAGACTGTGTTATCTTAATTATAAGAAAATAATGCAATAATCCCATGTCTATCATAGAAAAATTGTCATGAAGTGTAGTCTTAACACTTTTGATGATGGATGTTGTGTTCCCTATAATAATGAGATCATCAACATAGAGCACCAAGTAAAATAGTGAATCCTCTTGTCATAGAATTTAGACATTCAAATCTGAGTGACATCTTGAGAACCCAACAAAGAGAAGAAATATGTCCATCTTAGAATACCAAGCCCTAGGGGCTTGTTTTAGACATAAAGAGACTTCTTACAGCATCTACCAGTGAAAAATCTTGAATGAACCCCTGTGGCTATTCCATATAAATATCCTCATGAAGATCCCCATGAAGAAATGTACTCTTCACATCCATTTGATGTACAACCCAACCATGAGCTACACCAATAGCTAGTATCAAGTGAATAGAATTCATATTAGCAATAGGCATAAAGGTTTCTATATAGTCAATGCCTTCTACTTGGGAAAAACCTTTGGCCACTAAGTATGCTTTATACTTATCAATATTTACATCTAATACAAACTTAATTTGATATATCCACTTATATCATACTAATTTTCTTACCTTAGGAAGAGGAATAAGATACCAAGTATTGTTCCTAATCAATGAGTCATATTCTTCTTCCATCACTGAATCCCACTCAACTGTCCTTATGGCTTCTTGAAAATACTAGATCAGAAGCTGTGGTAATGTAATAATGTGAAAGATCACACTATAACCATGTTCTCCCTCTATCTAATGGATCTATAAAAAGAGGGTTGACATCCACCAAAGTATATCTAGCCCACAAAGGCATCAATAGGTGACGATCTGGAGGAGGAGGAGGAGGAACATATCCTACTAAACCCTATTGGGGAGGTATTACTTCATCATCCCTATGAGTAGATGAAGTAGGAGTATCATCATCACTGTTGTCTGATTCTTCTAAGGAATAAAAATGAGAAATGTTAGAAGATAAGTCTAAAGGAATTTATTCAAAGTAAACCCTTATCATTATAATAAGCTCATGTGAATCTAGATCAATGAGTTGATATACCTTAACACCATCAATAAATCTTACAAATATGCAATTTTGGCTTTGTTGTTCTAAAGCACGATGCTTGTTTGAAGGTATGTGAGCCCATGCTAGACTAATGAAGACTTTGAAATGATGCACATCTGGCTTCCTATTACACTAAGCTTCAAGAAATGTTATCTCCTTTAAAGCTTTATGAGGAACTCTATTATGTGTATATGCAACATAATTAATTGACTCCACCTAGTACTTAGGTACTAATGATTTTACATGAATCATACAAATTGCCATCTATTTTAAGAATCTATTATTCCTCTCTAATACACCATTCTATTGAGGTGTATATGAAACTAAATGTTGAATATCAATTCCTTCAAGAGCATATAATTATTTAAACTTATTGTTCATGTATTCCCTCCCATTATCTATGTGGAGAATATTGACATACTTCCCAGATTATTTATCTACTAGAGCTTTAAACTCTATAAATATATCAAATACTTCACTCTTGATTTTCACAAAATAAACCCAATTATATTTGGAATAGTCATCAATAAATGTGAGAACATAATGAGATTTACTAAAAGACAAAGTAGGTAATGGACCTGCTAAATCACTATGAATAAGTTCAAGGACTTGTGTATCCCTCCAAGCCTTCCCTTTATCAAAATTATCCTCTATATGTTTGCCTAAGGCACAACCATAACATACACCCCCTAAAAATTGAATATGTGTAAGTCTTGTAACCATCTCCTGCTGACTAAGCTGTTGTAAATAGTGGTAGTTCAAATGATCAAACTGCTCATGCCATACCTTGCTCACTAAATCAGTGTGTGAGAGAAAATATGTAGTGGGAGAATGAATAAATTCAAGTATTATTGTCAACTTTTCCCACTACAACTAAGGCATTATCCTCTAATTTTTTCATTGATACAAAATCAGGTGTGAACTCAACTTTCTTACCAGTATCAAAGTGAGTGATTTGGTAGATAGAAAGAAGGTTAGTTGATAACTTTGGCACATAGAGGACATCCTCAAATACACCACTATAAACTTCAACTATACCTTTTTATATAACATCTACCTTAGAATAATCACCTATGAGAATATGAGGTAAGGAACTTGGTTCTAATTTAGAAAATTGTTCTTGATCAGAACCCATATGGTGTGAAGCACCTGAGTCAATGACCCATGACTTGGGATAATCTGTCTTGCAAACTAGTGTCATATCTTTTCCTTTCCCTAAATTTGAAGTTGTGGAAGAATCCTTTGAAGAGGATTGATTGATGTTATTCTTTTTGAGAAGACCCTTAAGTTCATCAATCTCTTTCTTCTAATAATCTTGTCCACTACGAAACCCCTTTTTGAATTAAGGGCAAGGACTGCCAATCATTTTTTGTGAATCCTCTTTCTTATTAGTGTATTTATAATCTCCTTATGAGGAAGACTATTGCCATTTATTCTTATCTTTCTATGACTTATTCTGATTATTCTACTTCTTTTTACTTGAACCTGTATTTGATGTTAATGTTGAAACTTGCTTATGTTGAGGTTGACTTGCAACTAGATATTGAGATTTAGATGACTTGATTAGACCCATAGCTATTAAATTTTCTTCTTCAGCCATTAAAATATTAGAGAATACCTCAAAGGTGGGCATTTGATAAGATGTTCCCAATGTGAGTCGATGAGTCTAAAACCTAGATAAAAATGATAAATATTAAGACCTAATTTTTGTAAGGCACTAAAAATCAATTGAATATCCTTGTTATCAATATTACATTTAGAAATTTGTTCTCTAAGATATATGATTTTAGTGATGTAGTCTTGTATTGTAGCATAATTTTTAGGATCCAAACTAATGAGTTCGTTATCAATTTGGTAACCATGAACCTCATATATTTTGACAAATAATGATGCTAATTTATACCAAGCCTCTTTTGGAGTTGTACATTTGTCAAGATGAAAATTCAAATCAAAAGACATGTAAGACTGAATGCATCCAATTACTTTAGTAGTTTTAAAGAGAAAGTGTTGTAACTCTTTTACATTAGTAGGTGGAGTAAGAAGTGTTATTATGTAAGGCATATATCCTAGCATCATTAATGCATTCCAAGCATTTTATTTCCATGTATTATAATTGTATGATGTTAATAGCGGGAACCTAAGATTCCCTATGATGCAATTAGAAATAAACTGTCACAAAGCAAAAATCAAAGTACAAAACACATCACATTACCCCCTGAATTACTTAGTTTTATCTCACCCAATAATTATTTTTGGCACTTTATAATTGAGTGAAATTACAAGGATGGATTATAATTTTTCTAGTTTACAAAAATCTCATTTAGGCCCTCTAGTCTAAAAGTATAAAAAAATATTCACTTTATTATAAAAATTTCTACACCAATGTGTTGTGCTAAAAAAAATAAGTTTAAAAAAAATGGGACCTAAATTCGAGGTCATATGTGAAATTTATGAGCCTTTAAAGTTACAAAAATGAGGATATGCAAGAGTTGTTGTATAAAAATATAAATTTTGGAAAAATCTAGAAAAAAATGAAAGTAAAAAAATGAAGATCACAAAATTTTAATCTATTTCAAAAAAAATTGCTCAAAAATACCTCCTGGTGTTCAAATGGTGGGATTCCAAAGTCGGCCTTTTTAAATCTACTTGCTGATCCGTGAGCCCTGTATCTTTCAAATGCAACCATGAGGTCTATTTTGCTCAGAAATACTTAGATTTTTAGGTACCCACTGGATTTGGGTGTGGTGCTTTTGGATCAAACCCTTGCCAATTTCACCTCTTGTGCCCAATTTGGATAAAATTGTACATGATTTTGACTATCTCGGGTACTTTGAACTCAATGGTGAGCTCATAAATTCTTCATAAATCACTAATTTATACTTATATGAAAAATAAAAACATTGATCTTATATCTAGATATTTTTCTCTTGAATATTTAGCAATCTATAGATTCAAGATAGCTTTAGTACCATGTTAGAATTAACTACAAGATCTAATGAATCTAATAGAAAGGAAAAATAAGAGATAAAATAGTAATAGTAATAAATAATAACTGTATATCTGAGATAATAATAGAAATGAATAAATAACTCAAATATGATGAATTACTCTGATAATTCAATATTAATTTGATATGAAATACATAAATAGCCATTGCTTATATAGAGTAAAGTGTCCATGATAAAGATCAAGGAACTCACACAACATGTGCAGTTCAACTGATATCTATCTGCATGAATAGTGGGGTAAACCTCCACACTAACAAGATAGGTATCCAACTTGTGTAAATGATTAACACAAGTTGACTATTAGTTAAACAATCTTATCCTATCTTACCCTGAATAGTGGAGTAGAACTCCACTATAACAAGATAAGTGTCTAAGTTAACTACTAGTTAAGCAAACTTACCCTATCTGGCACACATTATTAATAAACATAATCAACTAATTACAATAAGTAATTAGTACACCAAAATAATAAATAATAAATACAAGTAAATGTAATAAAGCAAATAAATTCAACAAAACTTGGTTTTTGTTTTGGATTTTCCCTTAGGATATTTTTCCACCAAATCGTTACTTGAGCTAGGTAATTCATCTAGTGACATTAATTTTATTTTTTCATGAGATAGCATTTAAAAATATAGCTTGAAATATGACATTTTAAACTGATCTCCTAGGGTATCCATAGTAGAATAGGAAGTATAATAGAATATATTGAATGACTTTCAACTTTGAAAAAATCATAAAAATACATTCATAATCTTATTTTTTTTTTCCACCACCTTTTAACTAAGCTTTAATTGATTTAAACTTTGTCAGAAATTCCTTAATTGATGAAAAATTAGAGGGCATAAAATTAATTTGGCATCTTACTGCAACATTATAAATTGATTGATTTTACCAAATAAATTTTCAAAACACTCTGATACATATTTTTTAGTTTTGGCATTAGTGATGTGGAACATCATATTATTTAACACATTGAGGGTGATTAAATGAAGAGATTTGTCCTTCTTGTGTGAATACCAGTATTTGTCTCTCTCTTAGGTGAATTCCAAAATAATGTCATCAACATCTCTCCAAAAAACTTTGAACTAGAAAAATTACTTCATTTTTAAATTCCATAAATGGTAATTGGTCATTTTTATATGTTCAAATAATCTATGCTCCACTACAAAAGGAGGGGGGAAACAATTTAAACATTTTGTCAAAAAACATATATATCCCCCACAAAAAAATAATTATCTTATTTTATAAATTTACCTCTTTTACACTAAAAAAATAAACATACAAAAATATAATAAGGATGCAAATTTATGCACCCCCTACAATAAAATATCTAATATATGTCTTGAAACATAAATTATATTTTCACGCTACTTTTAATTGTCTAATTGTGGGTTACAATGTTTAGTTTTGAAATAAAGGAGAGGACAAAAAATAAAATTCTATAAATACTTAAAGTATATTTCAAATTAAATAAGTGTAGAGAATTATAATTGAAAAAAATAAATTTAAAAAAATGACACCTCAAAATTCCTTACAGATCTCAGGTTGAGTCCGTAAAGGTGCCTTTCTAAGGCAAGAGACAAGTCCTATAGGTAAAAATATTATTTTTTCATAAAAATGAAGATAAATATGATGATAGGTTAGATTTACCATGTACCCATCATAACCAAAATTCCAATAAAAAAACAAGAGGTCTCTAGGCCTTACAGTTTATAAGTTATGGCCTCCCAAGTGATAGCTAGTTTGAGAAACAAAGTGCAATGGTGAGCACTAACCACTAGCGGTTTCTAGACTAGTCACATGGGTGGTTAAATTAGGTGGTTTTATGAATTCAACAAGGTACAATGTGATGTTAGTGGGCATGGAAACCAATGCAACAAATCATTTTGGGCATGAAAACTAATGTAATGGGCACACAAACCAATGCAATAAGGTACAACTTTATATCAAAAATATTTTTAATCCAAACCTATACACTAGCCAATTTGCACATAAATCAATGCAATAATGTTCACTATATGGAATTTTATGGCCTTTGATGCATACCTAAAACATAAAAAATAACTTTGAAGCAAACTACTCTTTTTCCAAAACATAGTTGTGTTTTATATCAAAATGTAGGCTTTTGGACCCTTGAAACACAATGGTAAGGGTTAGAAAGCCTCAAAACATACATGTCAAAAGTTTCTTGCTAAATGTTTGCTAAAAAACAAGGGAATTCACAATTGGATAAGCTCTAAAGCTTTGATACCATATTAGAGTTGGGAGGAGGCACAAGTGATCCTCAAGATCAATCTAGAAAATCAAAACCATAACAAAAGCTCTTAACAACAAATAATATACACTCAATAATGTGGAAACATAAATGAAAAATATTATTTCTTCAAAAAATGCAATACAATTCTAAATAATATTTATTCTTCACTCTATTCTCTATAAAGCTAATGTGAATGCACAAATAGATAGGCTTGAAACAAAGTTTGTCCATAGTTGACAAATAGCTTGGAAAGCCTAAAATAAGGGATAATTAGAATCCCCTAAAACTATAAAAATATAAGTAAAACATATATGTGAACCAAATTTGATAAAACAAATAACAACTTGGACTTATTTAGTATTACTCCCTAAATAATATTAACTAGGTTAGGTGTGAACAAAAGATGTTAGACTAGTGTAATAAATAACTAGAAATGTTATCCATTGTGAATACTACTCTAACATGAGTTCCATCTCTCAAGCTCCTCCGAATTCTCTTCAATAAAAGGGTAACCCTAACTAAGTTAAGACTCCTTGCCTAAAAATAAATCTTCATTTTATTTTATTTTTTATTTTTTTAATTAATCTCTCTTCCCAAGACTCATCCCTATCTCTTACATGTCACCATGTCGCTTACAAATATCTCTTACCATGACTCTTTCAACTCTCTTTTCAAGACCCTCATATGTAGATTTCATTCCCATAAAATCTCTTTTCAAATCTAATTTTGGAAGAACTATACACCTAAATGACTTTTCAAAATCATGAGAAAACTAACCTATCCTAACCCCTATGACCCTAGGACCTATAAATCACCTAGTAAGATTCTCACTTATCAATATCATCCTTAAAATTTTGAATCAAAGATAAAATTAGAGTTTCAACTTGAAAGGTACTTATAAGATACTCCACCCACCCCAAATACACCTATGAATAGTCAGAAGAGCTTAGGACAAGTAAACCTCAAGGAAAGTGATGGGTTATGCATAGGGAAGGGTGAGTCTACATGGAAAAAGTATGACACAACACACACACTTGACATAAAATTTTAATAATTAAATAAAATCAAGCTCAATTTAAATTATAAAACCAAATTATTACACAAATCAAAATCCTATAATATAACCACTTTCATATAACAAATGGTCACATTTATGAAAAAATGACTAAGGTGGATTATAAAAATCACAAACATAAATTTTGTTGTCCTTAAAAATTTAATCTGTGTATTTGTTTCCAAAAACTTTGTCATCTATAACATGCACACTTGATGCAAACCATCAAATTTATCTAAGTAAATCTCCATGTAATGTTAAGCAATGCAAATCAATGTGTTAGCATGAAAATCAACCAATCATATTTTTTAAACATAATAATTAAAATAATAAAATTAACATGTCATGAAAATATATTACATATACCTCGATAAGAAACACCATGTATCATAGCACTATGATAACAAATAGATAAATGTATCACATACACATGAATCTCAATACAGTCATGAATATCAAAATGAACCATATAACTATTATCTCCATTACATTTCTAATCTATAACATAAGTAAACAACATGATTAACAAATATAATATCATTCTCCAAATACAATCCCAAAAATTATGTGCCATGAAACAAATAAAACATATTCTAATGAGATATATGAAACAAAAGGGAGATATTTTGGGGGAAAAAGTTGGGCCTCACAATATTAGTTTAGAACAAAAAAATTGTATGAATTCATTCAGTATTAAATAATTTCATTACAAATATAAAAGGGGGGAGGGGGCTAGTCCATAACAACTATAGGTTGTGTCTCCTTATTATACATCCCAAGAAAAATACACAACATGTGAAGTTTACTAGGGAATGTATAAAAAAACTATTTTCTTAAAATTATTATAACCTTCTAAAGTGAGCTCTAGTGAGTTATTACAATTAAAAATACCAAGTGACAGAAAATGCATAGTAAGATGTTCATAAATGTAGTAATCTAAATCTGGTCATGTTATCATCAAAATTGAAATTTAAAAACATTTTAAATTTTTACACTATTTTTTCTATGATGTTGTGTAATTCAAACTTCATCATAAATAATTGTAATTCCTTAATTTTTTTGTCAAACAAATGTGCCAATGTTTGGAAAATATTTTTCAAATTTGTATCCATAAAGCTCGAAAAGTACTAATAAATATTGTTAGTAAGAAGTCTTGATATAGTCTTAATTGGCTTTTGAATATCTGTATGAGAGTAAGAGGTTTTGTAAAGATTTGAATTTTTGTCATCATTATTAAAAGCAAGTATAAGCTTAAAGTCATGAAATGTGGCTTAACCAAGTTGATAAATAGTTATAAATGGTATTGATAAACCTGATCAAATATAGAATATTATTTAAAAAGATTGAATAGCTTCTAAACTATTTTGTGTGGCCTTTTATGACCTAGTTTACATATACAAATTTAATGAGGATGTTTTGCATGAAAAAGTCACATCAAGGTTTCAAATGGTTATTACAAGCCTTCCATGTGTACATTTTTACAAATAAAACTATCACTTCATGCTTGAAGGCTCTTGAAATTTATATAACTCTCCAAGTTTCACATTATTCTAAACCAATTCTCCTTCTAAGACACATGCAAATAATTTAATCTTCTTCTAATTTCCACTTTCAATAGTAGTTCTATGTATACTAGTTATCTTGTGTAGTGGTCAATAGTTTTTGGATGAATTGACATGACATTGTGTGGATTTCTCAAAAGATCCTAAAGCCTGCAATCCAAACATGGACTTCAAAAAGAGTATAAAGTGTAGTTTATTGTAGATTTTTGACTTCTATTATGAATTCTTAAACTTTATGAAAACGTTTTACATTGTAAAATAATATTCAAAACCTAGCAAAATATATGATGGAATTAAAGAAAACCAATCTAGTTTATGTAGAGTTTTGAACCCTATTTCACCTATGTGAACTTATCCAATCCATTTTGCATGTAAATGAATCTCCTAAAACTTGTAGACTTGAAAATTGTTTAATAAATATTCATAGTTATGACCAGCCTTTGCATCCACAAATTTGTGATAAGTACATGGGTCTCAAATGCATTTTATTGGCTTTGAATGATCTGTTGGCAAGTCATTTGTAGTTTTCAAATCAATTCCAATGTTGAACTATCCCTACACCATCTCAATAGATTTCTCAAGTTAATATATCTTGCTTAAAAATTCCAAATGGATTTTATAACCTAAGTTTGCAATGATATCAAATGATGGTAAATGGTTATACATTAATTTCTAAAGCTAGTACAGGTTATAACTTGGAATGACAAGTTTTTCAATAGTCCTATTTGGCCTTGGTAAAACTGTGTAAGTATGTAATACCTCAATGCAGTTCCCCACATGGTTTTTGGTTTTAAATGACATCTTAAAGCTTGAAAAAGTCTATAATAAGAAGTAAGCTTATGAAATAGTTATATCCATTTATTGGATGCATAAATAAGTTTTATAAAGTTGAGATAATATGATATAATTATATATGATAGTCTAAGACTAGATAATCTTGTGTTAATCAAAACCAAATATCTTTCATAATCTTGATTGACTATATAATGCAATCTTATTATATGATTTTATTAAAATAATCTTTATCAAGTTATTGAAAATCTAGATAGGTTAGTGATAATAGAGGAATTATACCTTCATGCAATGTAAAATAATAATTTAAGGCTGATAATGCATAAAAGTTTTGGAGATATCTCATAGGAAACCAAGTTTGAACCCTGAATGAGTAATAAAGCTTCTGTATAGTTTAAATTGGCTTTGGAAACCTTGAGTAGATCTAAGGTTCCTTAAAAAATTCTCAAAATTTTATGACCACTACAAATGTTGTAATGAATTCACTATTTTTAAAATGTATTCAAAAGATATGAACACAATAAATAACATGTTTAAACCCTAATCTAGAATCGATAAATTTAGTGTGAGATTACAGAGACTCTTATTAACTTTAAATAAAATTTGGCTCCAAAGCATATTGGGATACCAAAATCCTTCATAGCTAAAATTATTCATATCAGAGAACAACATGTAAGAAGAATGTTGAAGCATTTCAACCATGGTCATCCAATCCAAGTATTTGATAGTGTATTCAAATGATGACACTTGTAATCATTGTGATGAAAATGCTTTTTCCTCAATCGTCGAATGGAAAAAATAAATATTTTAATGGATGAATAGGAAAACATGAAAAATATTCTAATTAAGATATTTGTAATGACAACACATGTTCATTTCTCATATAATTGAGAGTGGAAAACTAGTTATTAGTTGGTTAGATCAAAATATGTAACTATTTTGAAGTAAGTGATCTAACCTGACAATGCAAGTTTATTTATTACACAATTTAGAGTGGTGAACTATTTATTAGTTAATCATATTAGGATGTGTACATAATGCTACACATTATTTATAGGAATCATCTAAGTCATCCAAAGATTCAAAGTGTACAAGCTCAAATCTTCTCAAAGAGATGAGTCAAATCTAGTTACAATACTAGATCAATGTTCCTCTCATCATAAAAAGTCTTCTCTCTCTTAATAATCACTCAAATTATATTTTTATCTCTATAACTTTATATTTCTCCCTTTTACTTTTTGAATCACTTAAAAAGCTTATATTTTACTTTTTAAGTCATAAAGTAAAAGTGAATTCTAAAATAGAAAATTCTTGCTCAAAAGGTGGTTATGAGTTAGTTACAAGATGGTTATGAGTGGTTATGCCTTCATATCCTAAAAATATGAATTCCATTCATTCTATAGGGGATTTTTAACACACAAATTTTGGTAAAGGATAAAGAGGAGCATTTTTATGTATAACTCAATGAAGAATCAGTACAAGAACTTACTAGACATTATGCTCTAGGTTTTTATGGATGAATAGTATGTATGAGTTTATTCATTCAATTTGATTCTTTTCTTTCAAATCTACTAAGAAATTATTGATGAATCATCAAATGATTTGATATTATTCATATAAAATATGTTAGGATTTATATAGAGGATTTGAAATTAGGAAACTTAAGTGAGAGTAAAGAAATGAATTTGTATTTGTTTCCCATAAAGAATACATAGTTTTTTAAAGTATTTTTATTATCCAAATCTCTCATATGTATGGAATTTGTTCTTACATTTAAAGCATGTCTTCTTTGCCTCTCTAAATAAAAGGTAGTTATAACAATTTTTTGTGTTTAAATTGTTAAATTACCCTTTTCCTTTTAATTTTCATCTCTCTCTCTCCTCATTCTTTTAAAGTTTCTCTCATCTTTTTAACTTTATTTTCTAACACCTTCTTGTAATTTTAAGTTTAAAGTATGAAAACCCTCAAATACAATATTTTTTCTATAAATAGTCTTATTTTATGCATTATTTTCATCTTTCAATAAATTTAGTTCCACTTGATAATAGGAGAGGGACTTCATCCCTACACTATTTACTGAAAGTTTACAATTTATCCCCTTGACAATTTTTTTAACCAACAGGTCACAAATATTTTTTTGATAGATATTGAGGGTTAAAAGGAGCCCCTGACCCATAGAAAAATCAATATCAATAAATAAAAAGGAAAGTAATAGGTTATAACTAATCACTAAACTTTTCCCACCAAAATGGCTAACACCCAAATAAGGGGTGGCTCAAAAAATATCAAGGGAAAAACCCTGATATAAAACTAGACTTGAAACAAAACATAGAGCTCCAAGGTCAGGAAATAACATAGCTAAAAAACCATGAAATTTAACCCCTATAAAGAAAGCTAGACATAAAAACAAAATTACACAAACTAAAAATTCAAGCATCCAATGTCATGTCAACAACCACCTTAACACCATCTAACCCTTACACATAATGAAATTATGAGTAACCTCCCACCTCACTTCTTCTTCTAAGGCCATCAACTGGTATGGGGGGTTGTGTGAAGGACCCTTTGAAATTAAATATTCACATAAGACCACCACATCCCACATCATAAATTCCCTCTTCCCAAGCACATTTTTCTAGAGAGAAGACCCCTACCAATTGACTGTGACCAACATTTATTACAACTTCCACTACATATGCATAGAAATAGTTTTACAAGTGGCATATTTATAAGATATGTCCACCAACCCACTAATCCTACCATCTAATCCATCCATTACATCCATGACTTCCCTATATTCACAAAACTCCCCCGTAAATTAGGCTACCAATACCATCCTTATAGAATTGAATCGACCTAATATTCTATCTAGGGTGGGGAAGGATACCAAGAGATCTTCCTTGAAAAAAATTGGCAAACCCCCTTCCATAGACCTCTCCAAAACATGCACTATAAGATAATGATTTTTTATAAATAATTCCTCCAATTCTTAGAAAACTAAGAGTGGAATCATCCCCAAGCAATTCAAACCAAAAAATGGAAGAACATGACCTACACCCACTTTAGGCCTACTCAGCCAAGCATAGAAACCACCTCAAAGGCCATCTGTACCAAAAATTTTAACACCCTTCTCCCATCCTTTAAAATTTAAATCAAATTACTTTTAAAATCATAAACCACATATGAGTTGATCTTATTCCACCATAATCCCTCCATGTATTCCTATCTAAGAATCACTTGGATGGCATCCATCACTTCTACATTTGGATTCAAAAATATTAGATGAAACCTATGATCTAAGACACATTATATGAAATCCATTTCACATTTTTATACCCTAAAGGAGAGCATAGACTTCAACATAGCCACATTAATCAATGCCAAGTTCATAGTCATTGCCTTCAGAAACTTTGAAACAAGAGATATAAATAACTAACCCAATTAATCAATTCCACACAAGATTCATAATAAATTTGAATCACCTCCAAAAATTCACATGAAGCCATAATGAATACACATCATGTTCATGAAATATTTACCAACTAGTTAAACTAATAAATTGACATTGCCCAACAAAAAATGAATGAGCTTATATTTGTTCATTCAAATCTAGTCATGTCCAAGTGTCTAAATTATTATCAATCATTTGGTAATTCCTTTATTAATTTACTAGGAAAATTTATTGCTTATTAGCTTCCCTAAATAAAATCCTAACTATCCATGATGATAACTCATCTAGTAATTTCCATGCATTCTACATAATATTGTTGACCCTCTAAGTGCTTCCATAATGATCTTAGAATCCCCTTCAATTAAAATATGTATGCCACAAATATGTGATAAATGAATGCCTAACATCATTACTTGAGTTTTAGCCTCATTATTCATACCATCTTGAAGCTTTGTTGATAAGGTCATGATCAAATATCTTGATCAATCCATAATACAACCAACTCATGATCCACCTAGATTACCTCTTTCTAAACCATAAAAATTAGCATAAAAAATCTTGTAGGGGGAATCAAGGTATTGATATTATGAGGTAGTGAAGAATTATTTCTTATTCTTCACCCATTAATAGGGGAATAAGTCAAAACTACTTGATCATGCTTATTTTATCCCTTTTTACCATTAATTCAAATGTTCACTTAATTGACATCTATTTTACCATTTTGACCTATCCTTAACCAAAGAGAGGACCTATTTTATTTTTCAACCTTCATATTTTTCACATAATTTTTTTATGATTATTAAAAACACAACTATGAATTTATATGCCTCTATTCAAACCCAAATCTCAACACATTTCCTTAGAGGACAAAAACACTAGATAAGGATAATAATGACTGTTGATCCTATCCTTATCAGACGATTCTATCTTTTTCCCACCAATAGTCATATTTTTAAATTAATCCCTCACTAAGGTTTTCTTCCCTATTTATAGGATTCCTAGAGTGTTTTCATCTCAATGAGATTGCTATAAATACACATTCAAATCACTTATTACACAACTGGGAATTTCAATTCACAATGCTTATTGGCACAAGTGCACATTGAAAAAAATACCTATTATTTCTAAGTCAATTTCCAAGCACCTCAAATAGTCTTTAGCTAGGTTTCAATCCAATTTTATGTAGCCATAATTGTGCATGATCAAGTAGTTAAGATGATTCTATATACATTCATATAGTCAAAGGAGCACAATTTCATAAATCACTTAGGTGGGAGAAATACATGGATGTTTGATTCCTCTTTAGAGTATTGGTATGTAGACAATGCTTAGCACAATGGGGTGTTGAGGTCTAGTAAAAATCTAACTGTTAACCCCTTTTACTCATTCATATAATATATATCTTTGTTTCACAAATTTAGGGTTTTCATCTTCATGAAGGCACATACAGGTCTCTTGCATAGTTTTAAAAGTGAAATCAGTGAAGGAAGACCTTATTTTTACTATTGTACCCAAATATTCTAATTTTTTTAGTTTTTATTAAAAAAATAGAAACATAAGAAGGGACAATAGTGGAAGTTGCTCATGTCCCCTATTAATCATTCCTATCCTTGAAGGTACTTAGGCATAACTTCTAAAGGATTTCTAAGTTTTTTGCATTCTATTTGTTCCTACATTCTATTTTTTCATTTAGTCACTTGATGATTCAAAAATATAAGTTGATATCTCTTTTGCATGGTTTAGCCTTATGGTCTTTATTTTTGTTTGTCTACTTCAGTCATTTATATTCACTTTATTATTTAAAAGTGAATTTCCAACACCCTACATTATTCTATTTTATTTATGTGAATTAGGATTAATTCAAATATTAATTCAAATTCATCATAAAAATTTGGTGAAATTATTTATTGTTCAAACCCTATCTAATCCTAGGTCTTTCTTAGGGTTCCAACCTTCTAGGGCTTTAAAAATTTGCCTTTTGTTGTCAGTTTTGTCCTTCCTCTTTGCATTTTCAAAATTCTTTTCATGTTTTTTTTCCATTCCGCCTAAGGAATTTGTTTTTAATACTCCTTTAAGGAAAAGTGTGAGAATAAGCAAGACACCCATTGAACATATTCAAATTCATTTAAGAATAGTTAAAATAGATTCTTCTAATGCACATATTAGTTCTTTTGATGAAAAAATTGCTAATGAATATTTTCAATAACATAATCAAAATGAACAAGATAATGATCAAAATTCACAAGATACCCATGATGGTTCAGATAGGATTCATCTCAATGACCTCAATTAAGTTGATCAAGGACAAATTCAATGTATATCTAAATTATTATAAAGACTTCATCAAATGTCACAAGATATACCCAAAGTAATTGAGGTCCTGTTAGCTTCCAAAAATATAAAAAAGTGAAAATATCTACTTTGAATCCATAACAAAAAATGTTTTTTCATATTATTAACCCTAATATAGGTGTGGCTATTACTATTATTGATACTACTATTCCATCCACATCTTTAGGTTTTGGGGAACACATGGTTTACAATAGATTCATATTTCTATGCCTACCCAAGTAATCCATTATAATAATTCGGTAGCTATGCATACTACAAAACATACTTTATCTACTACATAATACATTGATTAATCAATTATATTTCTACAATCTAAGGTGTTTCAGGTGTTTCAATTCGAATATAATATATCAAAATTTATCTAATCATTAGGCTCCCATGTTTTACTTCATAATCCATTAACACATGATATTGCATACTATCCTTTAACCAACATAATTTTAGTTCTTAAGATTCCTTTATATGAGGGTAAAGGTGATCCTAAAGAACATCTCAGATATTTTCAAACAACATGCTTGAATTATGCAGTCAATAATAAATTTGCAACTAAATTATTTCCAAAGAGCTTAAAAGACTATGCTTTGTGTTGGTTTTTTATTTACCTACTCAATCTATGAAAGTATTAAATCCTTTAGCATATTTATTTATCAAAAAAATATCTATCAACATTAATGAGAAACTTCCATATGGAAAAATTGTTAATCTTAAACAAGGAACTAACGAACCTATCAGTGAGTATGTGCTTCATTACAAGGCTATGTTGGCTAAAATGACTAATACATTGTTTAACAATGAATTACAAGACATATTCAAATAAATTTTGATTGCATAGTTACATGAGTCAATCATATTTAATAATTTTAAATCATTTGAAAATATTTTTCATAATATGAGAGATAAAGAAGTCAAAATTCGTGCTTTGAAAAAGATCAAGTACACATCTACATCTACTACAATTTCTACAAACAAATTTAAAATTAAACCATGTTACAAAGTTAATACACAAGATATTAAATTATAAGTAAAGATACAAGTTAATTTTATTTCTAAACCTACTAATAAAGTTTGTTTATTCAATCAACCATGAAGGGAATTTTCTAGATTACCAGAATGAACTTATAAATTGCTACAAAAGTTTATTGAATGCCACTTAATCACTTTGCATTCTCTGTATGAAGTTGACATGAATAAACCAAAAAGTAAATTCTTTGATAATAATGTATATTTTAATTATCATTGATACGATGGTCATTTTAGAAACAACTACTATAAACTTAGGCATCTTATTCATGATCTTATTAACAACAATGTCATAGAGGTAGACACTCCTACATAGGAAGCAAAGCCTAAAAAAATGACAATGTCAAGCTTAATTATTTTAGTGATCCATTTCTTGAGCATGATTCCAATAATGATACTTAAAGTGTGTATCATACTTACAATGCTTATCCACCTCTTGCATCATATAATCATCCTTTGGATGGAATTATTGGTATAATTACTTGAAATGTTACATATTTCTCTATGATTATTTTTTATGATAGTGAAATATTTAATGATGATTCTAATTTCCATTCACTATGTACAAGAGCTCATGTTAATCAATAATCTATTCATAGTGTTATAATTAATTATTGATCAAGATAAAATGCATGCATAATTGCCTTGATTCATTAATTAGGTTACATTCAAAATGACATAAGGTAACTACTAAAAGTATTAAGACTTTTAATGGTAAGCATAAAACCACTTTGGGATACATTGTGTTACCTCTTCAAGTGGACCTTATTGTACTATCAACTTATTTTTTTTGATTTAACACAAAATTTAATTTTTTATATGATTTTGGGATGCCAATGGTTGCAAAAAATTAGAGCTATACCTTTTACAATTTATAGACATTTGAAATATATTTATTGTAACCAATTTATTACAATTTTGGGGATCAAGTATGAGTATCTTATAAATTATATGCTACCTCATCGTCCTTGTCCACCACCACTATTTAATGATACATTTATGCAAAATCAAAGCATGTTTTTGACATCTACATAAAAGGTTTATAATAAAGAGGTGAAAAATTTTCAAAGAAAACAAAGAAAAATCAAGTTTATAAGAGAAATTTATCTCATTTTCAACCAACACACACTTAAAACATCTCCTAGATTTATTTACCCTATTCAAAATGACATGAATAGTCATTCAGATGGATTTCTTATTGAATATGTACATGTTTGATTCTAATATTGGTACCTCTAATGATTTTCACTCAAATAAGGTGAAATGTTTATTGCTCATCAATTTATTTTATTCATATCTTGTTGGAATCATAGGATATATTGTATATGCTAAAAAATATAAAAATATTCAAATAAATTCAAAAAATAGAAATTTATTGTACATAGTTTATGATTTGTTACATCTTCTTATTCTATTTGTTTGCATTTGTGATCATTTGATCCATTCTTATATGCCCTCATATTTCATTGAATTTTTGTCCCTTTGGACATTCTATTTTCCTTCTATATCTAGAAAATATCAAAAAAATGATAAATCTTACTAACAACATCATTTATTTATCTTATTGTACAATTTTCACTTAAATTATATCATTTTTCCTATAGTATATAATCAACTAGTATAATACAAAAATGTTAACCATTATTGTCATAGTTATCCAATCATATACTTTATCAGTTTGCCAAGAATATTTATTTATAGAAAAAAAGACCATGATTATTTCAATTTTTAGGACAACTTACTCAGTTTCAATATGAAACTTCTCATCTTTCATGCAAAATATCTCTTTTTCAAGCTCTATTATTTATACATGAGACATATTTTGATAAGTGTAATTATAAATAAATTAGAATGTACTAAAGTTATTTGCATACATTTTTTACATATTCATAATAATTTCCATTCACATTCCATAGGGGAAATCTCCTTATATTCAAATATTTTCTAGTGCATGTCTTTCATTAACACTTGTTGTGAACTATCTAGATGTGTCTCCTTTGTTATATTGTTGACACAGTTTAATTTCATTTTTTACTATTGTTGATTTCCATACTGAAAAATAAAATATATATATCTATATAATCAAAAAATGCAAAAACATTCAAATATTATAAAAAATTTCTAAATAAGGACCTGAGCATGATTAATAATCTAGTTTACATCTTTCAAATATGTTAATTATTTCATGATTATTATATAACATATTATTTATATATCATACATGTATTTCATGAGTATCTATGAAGTGTTGTCTAGAACATACAAATATTTTCATAGATTAAGATGTTGGACTCTCCTCTACCCATTAGCCTTATTAAGTTTGGGGCATCTTATCTGCATATGACAGTATGAAGGTGTTTTCATTTTAAACCCCTATACTATTAAGATTTCATATTAATTTCACACATGTATTGCTAACATTTATATCTTATATAGTGTATATGAACATGTTATTTGATAGGATATGATCACATGACATATGCATAGATTAGACTACCTTTACTAATTTTATGTTTCCTTGATGACGTTTACTTATATATAATAGATGAAAACTTTGATTTTATATTATGTTGGCCCTTAGCCCTTATGTGCAATGTTTAACTAATGCATCTATATGAGATCTTGTGTATTGTGTGTGACATTTGAACATGTCCCTTGTTTGTGACATTATTCATTTCTATGCATGTTTTTTGGGACATCTGAACATGTCTTTACTTTAGTCCTTTGACCCATCTACATCAGGTTTTATATCATTTATGTTTGTTGAGCTTGATGAGTTTGATAAGTTCCATGATCTATATCATGCACTCTTAACATATTAACTTTAGACACATCACTTTTATCTCTTCTAATTCAAATTTGATATTTAAATTAATTTTTATAAGAACACACAAATTAAACTAGAATTCATCAATTATCCCAAATTCATTCACACAATTATTGAGCATATTCTGAAACACATCGGTACATCCCTGATCTAGGTAATACACTACATCAGATCATATAGTTCATCAAAAACATCCTAAATCAATTGATTGCTTCATTAATATCACCTTGGTTTAATTAAATCAAATGATCAATCAAAATAGAACATTATGAAAAGTGACCACATCATCATAATCACTTTTTATTAACTAATTAATCATTCAAAAATAGGAAATACCATGGAATGGACATGTCATATTTAACAAAATTTTAATAAATCTTAATATCCTACATCATTTCATCCACATGGCAATTTAAAAACATTTTCCAAAAGTTAAAAGTGTCCTTCACAAGGCAAGTTTAATGCAAGGTGAGAAAAGTGCAAGAAATATCTATGAAAAGCACTTACACACTCCAAAACTTGATGACTGGAGATACTTATATGCACTTAAACACTCAATGTCATAAAATATTATGTTTACCTCTCATTATAATATTGATCTTCCACTATTGATCTCCATCTTAGATCAATGGTCCACATTGATTTAAAAAATCTATAAATTGAGGAGCCCTCTCCTGATTCCAGTAAGCTTTCAATTAAAAATGAAGTGTTATCAAAATATCATTACAAATATTTAACCATTTTGATCATGCATCATCAAATCATCAAGTTATCAAGAGGTTACACTATCAAATTTATTGCACATATTATACAAGCCTTTTACAATTACACTTGAGCACCAACACTCTTTTTAACAAGAAGGTAGAAAATAAAGGTATAAGCATTCATGTTTAATAGTTTGTTTATTTTTCATCTTCTTCATCTTGATCAATTGGAAGATCATGACTAGTTTAGCAATATGTTTCAATTTTTTTTGGTTTCATACTAATCATAAAACTAGCCTTTACAATCATGTGCTATATATGGCATGCTTAGTGGGCTTACACCCCAAAATAATATCTAAAGACATATTATCACCATACTAGACCAATATTTAGTGAAAAATTTAAGCTAGTTTCCCCTATTTTCCTCCAAATTTTACAAAACTATAATTTCTAGAATAATAGCAGAATCACCCTATTAAGTGATAGAAACACACCCAACAACAATAAAATCATGACTTGAAATCGTATAAATGATTAATATTTTTATATGTATTTTACATAATTAGTGTAAATTCCTTGCTTAATGGATAAAACACTCTATGAATTAACAAAAATGCATATTATGATTGTGTTTGTAGGGAAGAGTAAAATCATTCTGCATAGTGGTGGAATAGTGGTGTACGATGGTTGAATCATGGCTATTCAAGATGATTGTCCATTTTTTAGGAATGATGAAATAATGTTCTAATAAGTGGGAATTTTGTATAATGGAGATGTAATGAATAGTAATAGTGGAAATGTCATTTTATGTTTTCCATGTATTTATTTTCTATATTGGTGGAATTATTATTTGTAGTATCAGAATTATAGTTTCTAGTAGTGGAAACACTTTGCATATTAGCATATTTACTAACCTTAACATCAAAAATGATTTTTTTATTTTGTTTTTTATTTCCCATATAATGGTGGAATCGAACTATATAACAATGGAATTGACCTACACAATGATGACATTTCCTTACAAAATGACAATGTTTACCTATAGAATAGCATAATCATAAAATGGTGGAATTGAACTGTAGAATAATGAAAATGCAAACAAAGATTTAAAACATTGACTTTTTAGACTCCATCTACTTGTCAATGATCACAATTAAGAATAATAACTTTTTTATTTCATATTTCCACTTACCAAGGCATGATTTTTCAACCAAACACATCAAATTTTATTTTGGAGTTATAATTATAACAAACACTTGAATTTGGTGCTTAAAATAAACTTATTTGGATTTTTAAGCTTATGATTTTGTGTTAGTGTAGCTTGATGTGTGCATGCTCTTCCCTTACTCAATTTTAGGATCCTAGGTGCCCAAAATGACTTAAGTTATCTTTTACTTGAAGATATTCTATGTATGATCTCATCTTGTCCCTTATGGGACCCCTATGATCAAAAATAGCTTATCTTTCTTTTTTATTTTTGGTTACATGAGTTGGAACTTTCTCCCATGAGTCCTTAGTGTGTGGCGACTAATATTTCATCCCCTAACATATATACCAACATTGTGTTTTGGTATGGTATAAAAATAGAGAGCAATTTTTGATAGTGGTTAAGTGATTATGTGTTTTAAGCATAACCTTGAAGGTAGGGTTTATCTCTAACATCAGGCTATCAAAAAACACTATCAAGGAATGATCTATGGTGATACTTCACTAAAATACTATGGATGGAGTGGCCATAAAGTGACTAGACCCTTTTTTGAATCCCATTAGTTCCCTCTTCCATGGACTTCAACCCCACGATACTATAAGGTATATATGTAACACACTTAGATAAGCTTGTTTATGCCTAACTTAAGACCTTCAGTCATAAATGACACCCAAGATAGGGAAACTAACATTCTTGAATATTACCCATCATATAAGAAGGTTAGTGAGGGTTGGGATACCAACCTATTCACTACTTTGCATGAGTAGATTGATGGCCTAGAGGTCATGTTGCACACCCATTTATCACCAATAATAGGGATCATACTTGTGTGTCAATTTGTTTTTTATCCATACTAATATTGTGTGATGTAATTTATACTTAAAAACAAGTCTAAATTTTCCTAAGTCCAATCTTGTCATGTTTAATTATAAACATTGCATGATAAGGAGTTACTCTGCTAGAATCAAGAATCATTCTATCATATCGTAACATTATCTTGTCAATATAATACCATTATTATTATATTCACTAAAATATTATTTCCCCACTAATTATAATAATTAAGATAAGTTCTACTAATTTATTCTAATTTCCATATTTCCTAACTAAATTAACTAATATCCTAATAACCCACATCCCACTCCTATATCCTAAAAATCTTATACAATCCCAAAAAAATCAATTAATCCCTTTATTACACCCCTAATAGAACTTGTTACCCACTAATCTACTCCCTAAGCCAACTATCCAATTTAAAAATACAAAATAATCTACCTACCTAACTACCACCCTATTTTAGCCTCTCCTAAACCCCTAAACCCTATGGAGATTCCTAGAATTGGAGGATTCTAAAAATCTCCTCCATTTTAGATTTCTCCTCTAGAATTTTTTAATTCTAGAGACCTCCATGGAATTAAAAATTCCATGGAAAATACCTAGCCATTCATTACAATGGCTTAAATTTTAATTTGGTCCATTGATCTCTTCCTCTATGCCTATATAACCAAGACACCTCTCTGCTTCAACTTAACTTTAAATCTTGAATTATACTTATCTTCTTGCCATTATATTTCATCCTCATAACCTTATTACATTTCATCTAAAGCCATTTTCAAGTTCAATCATCCATTTGGAAGCCATTATCAACATCAATAAAAATAATCCAACACTCTCAAATTTGGCATCAACAATCCATTGTGCAATCCTAGAGTGGAGCCATAAGGAGGTAAAGTGATGTTAAGAATATTATTATTGTGTTGTTTAACTCTTTTATCTATTCTTACTAGTGTGTTTTAGTTTTAGTTTTTTAAGTAGCAGCCTTTATAGCTTGGTCTATCAACTTTTAATAGAATAATGCAACACCAAAGTCCTATCTTTTTAATGAATTTTGGGATTTTTGTTGATATGGAAAATACTTGGTCTCTAAATACGCCTAGAATATTTTGTCATCAAAACCTTTAGTCCATTTCCCTAATAAATGTCTAAATGATCCAGGTAATCCTTCACTCTACTTCCAGTCAGACTTCACCCATTGGCTTTCCCATCCATCATAAAACCTTTCTTCAAATATGATTTCACCATTGTGGTAATAGAGGAATAATAGAAAGAAGGGGCATTGAAACATTTCTTCAAAATTTCTAAAATCTTGATCAATTACATCCTATCTTAACAACACACTTTTTAAAGACAATTTGTCAAAAATCCTTTTTGTACGATGAGGACATAGGTAGAGGTGCAAGTCCAAAAGGAGGAAGATTGGTAGATGAAGTAGGAGAAATCTAGGTCTGAGAATAGAAATGGAAACTTTGAGCGGAAACTTACAAACTTTAAGCTGTCATGTTCACCTATGGCTGAGTGCATGAACATTGGAGGGAAGTAGAAATATTTGTTCAATATTATTCAAATTTGTTACTGCTACCTTAAACTATATTTTTCCCACCATTTTTTCTTTTCTTGTCATTCCAACTACATACCTTGTTCTAGACCGAGATTCATATTTTTTTACTATGCATTGACATAAAGCTTTTATTACATTATTTTCAATTTCTAAAATGTAGTACCATTTCCCTTAAGACACTTTTTTTAGGATTGTATAATATACGTGTGCTAAAATCCATCTGAAATTTCTCAACTAGGCATACAGATCACTAAACATTGTTAAAACCACCAATACTAGACGTTAGATCATTATATATTTGTAACTTCTATTTCAATAGTATAGATAGTTTGACAAAATAATTTTCCATATTTAATAAACCTTTTAGGTCATACATGGTAGCTTATATTTAATTAATATATCAAAGGTTTTTATATCATTAAAATAATAATAATGTAACTACCCTATTAAAAGACATTTTGGGTAAAATCATCCACCTCAAGATACATTTAATAACCACAAGCTATGGTATTTTTTTAAATCACAAATTGAAGTTTCAAACCATAACATATAAGACTGGACATCATTCTGACTAATTTTTTTTTTAAATTTTTGATCAAAGGGTCTTACATGCTATATCTTTTCCAAGTTATAAATATTTTCTTAAAGCTAGTGTTATATTCAGGTGGTATAAAGTGTTCTCAACTTTAAATTAATAATTGTGTTAAGAATGCTTGTTTAAACAATCATGTTCATTGCAAATAAATAATCTAAGACTTTTATTTAGAGTGTCATCGAATCAATAATCAATTACTATTGTACTTTATTAAGTGTTAGAAATTTTAACTTTATTTTCATATTGTGGTAGGCTAATAATCATAAATTACACTTTTTAGTCATAAGTATCATTTTTCATTCTATGGATCAAACATACTAATCATTTGTGTTTTAGGTTCAATTTTGGAATCAGGACAAACATCATTTTTAATCATTCATCCAATTTACTAAATTAATGAATATCTAAAAGATATTGAAAACTAGTAATAATCAATTTTGGAGTTTGATGGATCTTAGATAAAATATTGTCTAATCTAGTTATACATTAAGGAAAAATTATTAAAAACTACTAACATACACTTATCAAATCAAATTGCTAATCTTTTTGGTGTAGGACCCCTTAAGACTAAAGAATCCCAAATATTATTTTCTAACATTTATTCTTGTATATACATCCTTATTGTGTAAATTTGCTTCATTGTATATAATTTCTTGTGTGTGTGTTAACTTGTGTATAATTTTTTATACTTGTGCACCTCACACGTAGTTAATTAATTATGTTGTGCTTAATTTTTTGTTATCCCCCTAAGTCTAGGATAACACATGATGTGGAATTCATCCCCATACATGGGATTAACATATAGGGGTTGGTGGCATGGATTTCATCACCATGCCCTAATGAAACTTTGTGTTTTGGTAGAGTCTAAAAATTAGGAGAGTTGTCATTACACACCTAAGCAAAATTTCCCATAAAAGATTCCATGGAGTAAGTGGTGGTTAAGCTCCAAGGTATAGGGTGATAAAACAACATCCTACATGTACTTGGCCCCCATCATACCTTCATTTATATAGGGTACTACCCATAACCCATTTTTATACTTATATTATGATCCTTTGGCCATAACAAGTGTACTATTATATGAGTCAATATAAGGTCTAAAGTAGTCATCTAGTGCAAGCGGGGTTGAGAGGTTTCATTAAATACCATAATGGGTCATTAGCCTATAGCCTCACCCATGAATCCATTGGATGGTGTGGGAATCAAGTGACACACCATTAATAGTTGACTAATTTAATATTTTTAAAAAACTTGTATTGTTTATAAGTCAAGTTGGCCATACCTTATTTTGTGTGTAATACCTTAGACACCTCTAAGTTAATATTCATCATCTCATCATATCATATCCTAATCTTTCATCTATCAATTCACTTTATATCATCCACCCATCTCGCACTATATCACATACCCACCTTGTATTAATCATCTATCCCCCATTTTCTACTTCTTATTACACATCTAGCATTCATATAATACCCATTTTATGATCCCTCTTGTCTAATCTTACATTTTCTATCACACTCACCTTATATGCATTTTATAAATTTCCATCCCATATCCATCCCATACCACCCTTGAATACTATATTCTATCTTAAAATCTTGTGTGTGTAATACCTTAGATACCCCTAGGCAAATATCCATATTCATCTTATATCCTCCATACCCTAATATTTCATCTCTCTTCTAATCTACTATCCATATCTACTATCTACCCCACTATATCTATCCTACAACACATTCTCATATTAATCACCCCTTTCACACTTTCTATTTTTGATCCTAAGATAATTTTTAGTATCTAGCTTGTATATACCCCCCTCATCTCATATTCATCCTACATTTTCTATAGCTTTCCTAATTAACATCCATTTGTATATATCTCATCTTGATGAGATTTGATAATTCTTATCCAATCCTACATCCACATATTTTATCCACCTAATACCCATCCTATAGCTTCTATTCATCCCATCCCATATATTTTATCTTCCATCCCACATTCTCCACTCCCTAGTCTTGCATCTTCCACCTAATCTTTTGTCCATATTATATCATCTACTTATTTTGTATTTGCCTTTCATCCCACATTATTATAAGTACTCATCTCATATCCCCCTAGCCTTTTATCTTCTATCTAATAAAAATAATCCACCCTACTCCATATTATATCATCCACTCATCTTGTGTTAAACATCCATCCCACATCATACCTTCTACCCATTTAATACCAATCTTGTACTTATAACATATCATATTTATCCACCCACTTAATATCTATTCTATAGCCTCTATTCACCTCATATCTCCCTAGTGATTTTTATAAACCATATTTTATATCTTATATCATCCATATTCACCACACATTTCCCATCCACCTAACACCCATCCTATAACATCTATTCATTTCATCTTATATATATTTTTTCCCATACCCCATCCATCTTATATCCTCTTATCACTCTTGAATACTAATTTTAGTCATGGAATAAATTTTTAGTGGTCACCCATCCTCTTAAGTCCTCATTGTCACATCCTACATCTTTATACTAGGTATTAGCAAAATACAGAGTCTTATCAAGATTATAATTTAACACCCATCACTCATCCCTATCAAGTGCCTTATTCACCTAGCACACATCCAATCATTCCTTTTTCTAGTGGATAAGGTATTTTATCCCATAAATATCTTTAATTCTTTCTAGATTGATATCTTAAATAACTTTGTCTCTTGTAAATTCTTGGGCATCTCATCCCTTACTAAAATGATCATCACATCATTCTCTTTTACCACTAGTAAATTTGGTTTCTAGACTAAGTTAGTATTCAAAAATTCTAAATAAACTATCACACTTCATCACATATTTTCCCCCTCATCCAAAATTCTCACTCACACCCATGCCCAATTTAGGATTGGACAAGCTTACAACTAAGACTTTGACCCATTGGGAAATATAGCTGATCCAATTTGAGATCATGATGATACCCATAGTGATATGCATACCCCTAGAGGAGAAGATAAATTATTCAATCCCCTCCAAAATGATGAGGTTAGGAACTAAACTGATTGATACCTCTATGAAAATTATGATCATATCTAAGCCCATGCCATTGAAATAGGGGCACATTACATTCTGCTTTCGACCATAGTCTCTTACATAATTTAGTTTTCCCTCCATCTCATCCAAATACACCCCATCGGAACATATATGACAATAAAATACACCAAAAAGAGGAAGGTGTGGACCATGGATTTATAGAGGAAGAACACCCGCCACCCCTCCATAATACTCATATTAAGGCTAATCATAGATAAGTTATCATAAAAGATAGATTAGACCAACTAACACAACAAATCAATCTCTTAATTTGTAACAAATGTCCATCATCCCATCAACAAAATAACACAAACAATAATGCTAATAAAAATAACACTACAAATAATACCAACAACACTCATGGCATCCATAATGTGTATAACACCCATATTCCCCAAAATATTCCAAACCAAACCACCAATCCTCTTAGGGACCCTGCATTTGCACAAGAGTGGAGAGAAATGAAGGACACCATCTAAAAAATAGATCCATGCTCACAAGATATCAAATACAAATATGAATATTTTTTTTCTTCACCCTTGGACATGAGCATATTATAAATACCTTTCCCTTCACACTTTGAGGTACCAAAATTTGAAAAATATCAAGAGAAAGGAGATACTAGGGATCATGTGAAAGAATTTTATGTGTATTTTCATGAGGTGGCATACACATATGCCTATTTATTGATACTTTTCCACAAAAGTCTTACTAAACCCACTTTAGAATGGTTTATGCATTTACCCAAAGGGTAAAAATCTATCTTCATAGAATTGACATAATAATTCATCAAACATTTTTCATTTAATACTAAGCATGAGATCTCCATAATAGACCTTTATAATACCAATAAAATAAGTAGGGAAAGTCTAACATACTTTTTACAAATATGGTGAAGTTTAGAAAGCCACTTGATATGTATAATACTTGAGAAAGAGTTAGCTAAAATATTTGTGGATAATCTTAATGCTAAGATCAAGTATTAGATAAGCTACAATATGCCAAAACCTTTGATGAAATAATAGAGAAAGGGATGAAAATCAAAAATACCCTTATTAAAAAGGGACAATCAAATTATACTCCTATAATGAGCACAATCAAAATCATGACAACTCTTTTTCAGGGAAATCCAAGGTCTTCAACAAAAATAAGAATGTCATGGGAGATGGGTTTACTGATTCTAAACAATAACATGTGTAAATAGTTCAAAAGAAGAGCCTCACTGAACAACCAAATGTCTCCTCCATTCAAGTTCCATGAGGCAAGTCAAAGCCTTGATCTAGAAAAAGGCCACACACTAGCTTGGGAGTACCAATTGAAATAGTCCTTAATCAGTTAATTTCTACTAATATGATCACCCTTCCTAAAATTAGAGCTATGGATGATCATCAACCAAAACTAAATAGGTATCATGAAGATGAGTTTTGAAAATATCATAGGGTCAAAGGCCATGATATGGAAAGATGTATGCAACTTAAGCACTACATTTAGGATTTGATTGAAATGGGTGACATTGAAATAGAAGGGGAAAACCTTCAAAATAAATCAACAAATAGGCAGCTCAACATCTACAATTACCTACTTTCCAAGCATGACCAAAGAAATAGGAGACCACCAAGAGACCAAGGTCAAGCCTCTTCCTTTAACTACACCAATTATCACACTATGCCATACCACTATATCAACACTATTAAAATCCACAACCTCTAAGAACCCACTCCATCTAAATCCACCATTCTAAAAATTAATCAAGCCACTATTGATTGTTTAGTCACCACTAGACATAATAAAATTGTAGTTCCTATGGCACCACCTAAAGACCCATCCACTCCGTCCACTACTCAAAATGGGAATGTTCCTAAAAATGTTTCAAATTCCTTCAATAAGTCTTATGACATCATTCAGTAGCTTGAGAAAACACCAACTCAAATATCATTAATGGAGCTTCTTAAAACATCTTATTTGCATTAAGAGATACTAAACCAATTCTTGAATGATCTTGAGTCCCTAGTGACCTAGATACTGATTAGTTTCAAGCATTAGTGTGAAATTTATCCCCTTCATAATAGATTATTTTTGGTGCCTAGGATATGCCTCCAATTATCATACTCCACAATTATCCCCTATTCATTAAAATGTCCATATCCCACCATCATGTCTCTTAGGTTCTCATAGATGGAGGATCAACATTAAACTTATGTAATCTGAACTTCTTGAACAAGCTAGGATATTTAGAAGCATCTTTAGGGCCCACCTTGATAATGATCAAAGCTTATGATGATAATGAGAGGCCATCTACTAGGATTATTTACCTTCCCATTATCATGGGGCCCGTAGTACACCAAACATTACTCTATGTCATGGATGTATATTTTCCTTATAACATGTTACTTGAATGTCCTTAGATCCATGAAATGCAAGATGTTCCATCAACCCTACATCAGTGTCTCAAAATCCCTCACTATGGAATGGAGGTCATCATCCTTGGAGTAATAGATCATCTTCATAGTTGTTATATGGATCAATCCTCACCCTCCTATCCTTATCTTGACATAGATAATTCCATCTTAAGTCCAACAAATGCCAAATATATATCTTCTAATCAGTTTGCATCTACTTTAGATCCATTACCCAAAGTTACCTACTTGAAAATTACATCCACGAGCTATGGAGAATATGAATATAAAACCTTCTATGTTGGTGATTTACCACTCTCCCCAAGCAGATATGGGTCCTTGACCATGAGGAATACTAATCCCATCAAATATCAATTTGGATCAATGTCCTTCTCAATCACCAAATTCCTATATGAATAATACATTAAAGAATTGGATGATTCATGGCTTATTCCATATGAAGAGGCCCTTATCTCTCTAGGAAAATAATATCCTTGTGTCCAAAAGATGATAAAAAATATGTGTTATAAAGGGAAAGGACTAGAAAAATAAGAGCAAGGAAAAATTGAACCCATCATGGTTCAAGAGTATCCATAGTATCTTGGTCTAAGGTATAGGCTATATGATGATGACCTGAACAATATCATTGTGGATACTCTTTTTATCCTTGAGTCTTCTCTCCTCAATGAAGAAATTGAAATAGGTTCCATCTATAGTGTCTTCAAGGAGATTGCTACCACCCACCTCTTCCCTGATACTACCATTTCCACCATCAATATTTCCCTCTATTATCCATCACTCATCGATTAGGATAAAAAATATGAGCCTTCATTTGGTACATGTCAAAGTGATGAAGCAATCTTTGAATATATGGGAGATAAAGATTTATGCCATCTAGGGATCATAAAAGGGGATTTTCCATAAATCTTTATCAGTCTACATATTTTGGAGAAAAACAAGAATCACATTATAAAAATGATGAAGAATAATCTAAAGAGGAAGAGCCTCCTAAAGAACTAAATGAACCTCCACATGTCTCATTCGAATTATAAGAATACTTTGACATTGACATAGAGAATCTAGATTATTTTCCTTTAGATGTTCAAAAAATATCATTGCCTCCTTATTTATAATAAAAACCATCCTCTCTTATTGAGGAAGTTATATAATTCAATATTCAGATGAATTAACATCCCAAAATAGTTAAACTGGGGTTATCTTTGGCACTTGTGAAATGTGGAGTTATCATCAAGTTACTTAAGGAATTAATTAACATATTTTCATGGAGTTATGCAGACATGCCTAGATTAGATCCCTCATTATTGATACATCACTTGGTTATGCATCTTAATGCTAAATTGATTAACTATAAATTACAGAAGATACACCCCAAAGTGGCACTATTAGTCAAAGAGGAGCTATAAAATCTCTTGGAAGATATTTTTATCTACCCTATAGATTATTCTAATTGAATTTCTAATATTATCCCTATGACCAAGCCACAAGGCAAATTTTGGATTTACATAGACTTCCAAGATATAAATAAGGCATGTCTAAATGATAACTTCCCCCTTTCAAACATTAACATGATTGTGGACTCAACCATTGAATATGAAATGATATCTCTCATGGATGGTTTATTAGGGTATAATCAAATTAAAATTGTACTTGAGTATCAACACAAAATAACTTTCATCACTCCATGGGGAACATTTTACTATTAGGTCATGCCCTTCAGCCTTAAAAATGCTAGTGCAATTTATCAATGGGCCATGACAGTCATTTTCCATGACATGATGCATGATATATTTGAATATTATGTGGATGACATCCTGTGGAAGTCTTGATTGAGGTCAAAACATCCTACATTCCTAAGAAGAATCTTTGAGTGATTACGAGAATACAAAATCTGATTAAATCCCAAGAAGTGTGTATTTGGTGTAACTTTAGGAAAGTTATTGGGATTCATAGTTTCTAGAAGAGGCATAGAAGTAGACCCAACCAAAGTAAATTAAATTATGGAAATGCCTCCACTTCACAATCTAAAGTATCTCAAAAGTCTTTAGGGAAAATTACAAGCCATCTGATGTTTTATTTCTTAGCTTGTAGATAAATGCCTCCCCTTAACCCATCTCTTAAATAAGGGGAATAATTTTAACTAGAATTATGAGTACCAAAAATATTTTTATAATCTCAAACAATATTTGGCCAACCATCTTGTATTGTCACCCCTATCTCAAAAAGACCCTTTCTCCTATATATCTCAGTAACTTCATGTGCAATAGGTGCCCTCCTAGAATAACATAATGATTAGGGTAAGGAATAAGCAATATATTATCTATCATACACTAATATCTTACGAGCTAAACTACACTACAATAGAGAAAGCATGCTTAGCCATGGTCTTTGCCTCATAAAAACTCTAAAACTACATGCTTAATAATCAAGTCCAGCTTATTACCAAGGTTGATCCCCTAAAATAGATATTATTTAAATAAGATCTTATGGGAAGAATGGCTAAATGGATCATGCTAATGAGCGAATTTGATATTGAATATATCAATCAAAAGGCCATAAAATGATAATTAATAGTAGATCAACTAGTCAAGGCACCTATTGAAGCAATTACACCCCTTATATCCAACTTCTCAAATGAATCTATAATGAAAACTTGAGAATCAAGTGGCTGGAAATTATATTTTGATGGCTCAATCACTACACATGGATCAAGGGAAAGCATCTTCCTCATCACCCCACAAGGTGATCTTACTCCCAAATCCTTTCACCTTGCCTTCTCCTATACTAATAACATTTTGGAATATGAGGCATTGATAGTCGGCCTTCATCTATACATTCAATGGAATATCTAGCATTTGCAAGTATTTGGTGACTCACATTTGATAATAAATTAGTCAATGATGAGTTTTAAACAAAAGATGAGAATTTGCTCCCTTATAAATAATTAGTTGATCAATTAAAGAAAAAAATTTAGTCCATGACATTTGAACAAATATCAAGAGGAAGTAATAAAGTATTTGATTCAATGGACACCATTGTGTCCCTTATTAACATTCCTAAAGATGTTTTAGAAGGGAATTTTCTCATTGAACATCTAATCCTCCTAGCACATCAATCTATTGCTTATTTAAAAAAAAAATAAATTAATGATCTCAGTATTCCCTAGTACCATGACATCTATAGGTACCTCTATGACAAGATCCTCCCTCCTAATCTTAACTACCACCAATGCAAAGCCTTTATTCATCACACCTCCCATTACACAATATTTATAATCACACTCTATTGTAGGGGCTATGACAAGACTTTGTTAAGGTGCCTAACATCATAATAGGACTCTCACATGATCAAATAGGTTCATGATGGTATATATGGCAAACACATCAGTGGAATGGCCTTGACCAAAAAACTCCTTTGAACTGGATATTATTGGCCAACCATGGAACAAGACTCTTCTCAGTATGTGTAGAAATGCATTGCCTATTAGAAACATGAGAATTTCATTCATAATCTTGCATAGGAATTATATCCTATCATGATTTCATGGAAATTTTCCATATGGGGCCTCAATTTAATTGGCAATAATAACCTAACATCATCATATGGTCACAAGTTTATTATCACAACTATGGAGTACTTTATTAAGTGGGTAAAATTAATGCTACTAACATATACTAATGGCCTCCAAATCTCCAAATTCATCCTCAATTAGATTATTTTCCATTTTGACATACCTACCAACATCATCTCATATAATGACAAATAATTAAAAAAATTAGGAAGTTGAGGTCTTGTGTAAGAAATATCACATCAAGCAACATTTTTATTCTCCTTATTACCCCTAAGGTAATAGATAAGTTGAAGCTACAAAAAAGACCCTCATCAAGATCCTTAAGAAGACAATTAATCAAATAGGCAAAAAGTGGCACCTACAATTGTATCTATCTTTATGGTCTTATCACACAAGAATATACACACCAATTGGGGCCACTCCATATGCCTTGGTTTATGGGATAGAAGTAATCTTGCCAGTGGAAGTAGAGATCCCCTCCATTCAAATCTCATTAAAGGGCATCATCACTTATCATAATTATAGACAATAACGCCTATAATAAATGGTACTTCTTTATGAAAAATGTTAGAAGGCTCTTGATCACTTACGAGCTTATCAAATTAAACTAAAGGGGTAATATCAAAAAAAATCTAGTTTAAAGAATTTGACGTTGGTGGCCTAGTCCTAAAGGAGAACCATAAAAATACCAATGTAGACAAAGATAAGAAGGTGAAATTTGAAGCTAATTAGCTAGGGCTTATATCATTATTTCTAAATTTAGATTTGGATCCAATAAATTGGCCATGTTAGATGGAGAAGAGCTTGATATTCCATGAATATCATGCATGTAAAGTGTTTCTACACTTGAAAGGCTCCATGATCCTCCATCTATGAGTCTCCACTCCTGGGGGAATCTTGTATCCACTCCATCTACCCACCACATCTCAACAATCCAATAGTTAAAAAAATAATCAAATGGTGAAAACTAGTTCTCTAGTGCCTTGCACAAGTACCATGATGAAAATTTATCTCCAACATCATGGTAAAACAACCCTAATCCTAGTCTCACTATTGGGCATCCATCACAAGTTTTTATAGAGTCATAGGAGACAAAATACTTTAGCACACAAAAGTAGGCATTAATTGTCAAGTAATGAGAATATTTGTTGAGGTGGTCCTCTAGAGTCACTTATCCATATTTGGCATATATATTCCCAAGTCCCATCACATCATTATAACTACCCACTATTCTATCACCCCATCAAAAATATTCTCTGACAAGTGTGTCTCCTTTTAGCCTCAAGGCAAAATGCCATCCTTATTTGTCCCTTATTTCCCCTAAGACTAAGGTTTACACTTTTACATTAGCATTGTCATTATGTAAGGGTCAAATGATAGGTTTTCTATGTTGGGGTGTTGTATACATTATGATACCAAATCCTGAGGGATCATCCCAAACCTTATATATGGATCCTTTCTAGACTCTGTTGGAATCTTAATTCGAAATATAATACCATTGGACACAAACATACCCTATGTACATAACCCCTAATCATCACTATTCCCATTATCTATAATCATTTTATCATCACTTTATTATCCTTTTGTTTATCCTTGTTCTTATCCCTATTTTTAATCCATATTATCTTATGATTATCTTGTATGAATGTGTGTATATTTTGAGTATGTGTGTGGTTGTTTAGTTAATCATGTACATATTAATTTTTCTTGTTCATTTTTCTTGTTATCATCTTGTATATGTTTTCTCTTGTCAAATTTTATGGGAACAAGGATGGTTTAGGTGACTCTCAAACCTATTTGGGTAATGTCACTAAAAATGGAGTTCTCCCACACACTTGTTTTGATGTACCTTTGACTTCTCCTATGTCATTGGTACACATATGAATGATGTAATGTTAAAAATGATTGCAAACATTATCAATGGCTTCCAAATTGCCACCAATCCCACTAATTATATTAGACATCCTATCTCACTTATCAACATCTTTTTAAACCTAATTATCCCCCCATCCCATCACCCTTTTACCTATAAAACCCCCTTGTCATATCTAAACCCCCTCAGCTTACCCAATCACCTCCATTTCATCAAATTATCCTCCTTCAATCATCTAGGGCATAGTCTTTACCCATAATCCACCACCATCCAAATTTAGAACTACATTATCTTGAGGTCTTTTTAGACTATATAGGTAGTACTTGGTCTCACTTTTGTGCCCAAAGATAGCTTGGCCACCATTCATGCCTCATCACCATCCCATCCTCAGACTATTTACTCGATGATCACATGTCATTTTAAGCCCTGAATATTACATAAAGTAGTTCCTTATCATAAACCAACAAATTTTATCTCCTTTATCCATCTTCAATCCCTCCCCAAAATATGTCCTTGTTATGGGACTTATCATCAGCTTGAACCCATCTCATCTCAATCAATTTCCTCTTATCAATCAAAAAACTTTCTATACATTGGTTGTTTGTCTAGAACCCATCACAACTGATCTACTTTATCCCCTTGCCACTTGGGGTATTTTAAACCATAATTATGTATTGTGGAATCCCAACCCCATTTTACCGTCCTAATTATATCCCACCCTAGGATTTATGTTTGAGTGACCATCAAGGTCAGTTCTCCTTGCATGCTTCCTTGAGGGGGCATCATATCCTAGTAACATCTAATACTATCTAATATTATGATTCTTATTTGAAATACCATTACTCCTTCCCATCCTATCCACCCATAATCCCCTTTCAAATAGGGGAAAAATTTATGCACTAAAATATGCTCACCCCACTATTTATAATAATTAAGTTAACTTCTACTAATTTAGTCTAATTTCCATATTTCCTAGCTAAATTAACTAATAGCCTAATAACCCACATCCCATTCCTATATCCTACAAACTTTATCCAATCCCAAAAAATCAATTAATCCCTTTAATAAAACCCTAATAGAACCTATTACCCACTAACCTACTCCCTAAGCCAACTAGCTAATTTAAAAATACAAAAGAATCTACCTACCCAACTATCACCTTATTCTAGCCTCTCTTAAACCCTTAAAACCTTTAGATATTTATAGAATTAGAGGATTCTAGAAATCTCCTCCATTTTAGCCTCCTCTTCTATAATTTTCTAATTCTAGAGACCTCCATGGAATTAAAAATTCCATGGAAAATCCCTAACCATTGATTTCAATGGCTCAAATTTGAAATTGGGCCATTGATCTCTTCCTCCATGCCTATATAACCAAACCACCTCCCTCTTTCAACTTAACTTGAAACCTTGAAATTTAATTATCTTCTTGCCATTATATTTCATCCTCATAGCCTTTTTACATTTCATTTATATCCATTGTCAAGCTCAATCATCCATTTAGAAGCCATTATCAACATCAAGCAAAGTAATCCAACACTCTAAAATTTGGCATCAATAATGCATTGTGCAATCCTAGAGTGGAGCCATAAGGAGGTAAAGTGATGGTAAGAATATTCTTATTATGTTGATTGCTTATTTTATCCATTCTTACTAGTGTGTTTAAGTTTTAGGTTTTTATTACTAAAATTGGTGATACAGGTTAAATCTAAAATTTAGTACACAATTATGTCTAATTTGAACCATGTCTAAAATAAAATCAGGTCCATTTTGACCAATATCCAATTTTAAATCAATTATTCCAATCTAGACCACATTTTCAAATAAAGTCAAACTATGTCAAAGATTTTGAATTCAACCTTAAAAATTCAAAGTCAAATGTCAACCTAAATTAAGGCAAGGTAAAAAAAATCAAAGTCAAAGTCTTGAAATTAAATAAATTCAAATTCAACCTTTTAACTCCAAACAAATTCAAATTCAAAGGTCATTATGAATTAAGATAAAGTCACAAATTTTTTAAGTCAAAGTTTCGTGAAAAACTTTTTCAAGTTAAGGTAAAATCAAAAGTCAAATTTTGTTTGGAACTTAAATTCAAAGTCAAACAAAATTATAACTCTACCTTTAACCAGCTTCAAATATAGAGTAATTAATGACAATGTCAAAATCCTAAGTCAAATCATGTCAAAGCATTGAAGGCATACTCAAACATTCACATGTATTCTTCAAATATCTAATGTTTACAAACTACCTCTTAAAAGTTAAAGAATTAATAAAACTTGTTCAATTTTGAAAATGCAAATCAAAATCAAATGCTAAAGCATCCCATTTTTTAAAAATGCCATAAATTGGGATTGAAAATTAAATCAAATTCAATTCCTAAAGACAAAATTTAATCCAAAATAGAATCACAAGTCTTCCTTTAAAGCTGACATCCAATTAAAATTAATTTAACAACTACTCTAACTTTAACTCAAAAAAAGATCATCAACATGCCTAAATTCACTATAAATGGGAATTTATATAACCCTACTTGATACAACCCTAATTTTGATGATGATTGGAGCTACAATCTACTTAGACAAAATGTTTAAGATCAAACTAATAGTGAAGTATATCAACCAAAATATGAAATTAAACTACCTCACATAGAATGAATAGTGGAATCGACTACTAAGCAAACAGGGCTTTAAAGAGCCTAATTCAAACAAGAAATAGTTGAACATAAATATGAGGTCCTTTTGTGATTTATAGAGTTAGGAACAAAATTTCCTGAGGGGTATCCTATAGAAAATTTACAAACCCTTGTTCACCCACATGAAAAAGTGGTTCAAGGCCACCAAAAGGATGAATCCAATTCTAGTTATAACCAAAATTAGGATAAATCCAATGCTAAAAAACCCTGAGTCCTAACACCAATCAAGTAATGATTGAACAATTACAAAATATGACCCAAATATTCAAAATTTTAGTCTCTACCTTATAGTCTAGTCAATCCTAATAAAAAACAAAGTCCCACCAAAATCAAACCCCCAATCCAATTAGCATTAGAAATAAAAAATTAAACCTAATTCGTCCAATCATCAACAAAAACAAGTCTTGTCTAACCAAAAAAATAACAACAAATCCCCCTAGTTCAATAAAAAATTATTCCTATCCAAAAACACATTCTTATTAAACCCAGTGATAGGGTATTTATCCCCTCCAAATCATGTTCTAATCCACCTCTCTAATCTACCCACATTTCCAATCACAACAACATGCATCACATTCACACCTAAACCCACTTTCCTCCTAGGAGTGGCAAGAGATGAAGGATGTTATTCAAGGAATATAAATGGGAAACCAAATAAAAACATTCATCTTTGATGAGATATTTTTGTACACATTTGATAAAAGTATCCTTCAAATCCCTTTCCTATCTCATTTTGAAATGCCAAAGTTTGATAAATGTAAATGGAGAGGGAACCTAAGAGAATACACTAAATAATTATTTATTGGATTGCCAAGAAGTAACATATAACCACATCTATTTTATTTGCCTATTTCCTTGCATTTTTGGTGGCCAAACATTATAATGTTTCTTACGCTTTCCCAAAAGATCAATTACAACATTTGATGATTTTTCTAAGAAAATTTTCAAGAATTTATATTACAATTGGGAGCATGCATTGACCATGGTTGTCTTGTTAAATACCATATAGATAAGTAGGTAAAATTATTCAACATTCTTATATATATATATGGAGAGGATTGGCCAATAGGTTTCCCCATTCTCTCCCTAAAAAATAGCTATAAAATACCTTTATTGATAACCTAAATGGAGAAATGACCTTTCAATTATGAATACATTGTGCCAATACCTTTGATGAGATCATTAACATAGGTGTGTAGATCAAAAAGGCCTTTATTAAAATAGGGATAATCAAAATCTACTCTCCAAATGAAGCTCAAGCTAAATAAATTACCTAAGTTAAGAAACCTAAAGTGTTTAACAATAATAATAATGCAGTAGGTGATGGTGTAGAAGTAAGACATATACAAATGGTCCAACCACCACCTACCCCAATAAATCCATCCACAAAACCACTCACACTTTAAACACCACCACCTATCATACAATATTTGATAAGAATACTCATCAACCTTGGTGAGCATATAGAAGGTACATTTCAAAAACTTTTAGTAAAAAACATGGATGTGTGGCTTATTACCAAACTTTTTGAGGAAGGTTAACTAGATCACACCTAGTATAGGGATACTACATATTGTGACTATCACCGCATCAAGGGTCATGATACACATATGTTCTTGTAACTTAGACATTATGTATAAGAATTTCTTGAGTGAGGGGAAATTGTACTTGATAATGATGCCTCATCCTCCAATTAGAATATGAATATATTTAAAGATCCATTTCTAAGTAATAATAAAAACTTAGTAAAACCAATCAGATTAATCATTAATAAAATCAACATGATCCAAATAATCATCATCAATAGCAATAACATCAATATTAAGGTCAACATTCCTGCACCAATTATGTATATATTATAATAACCAATACAATTATGATAATGTTTTGGGTCATATTAATGATAATCACATGGATACCATTAAATTAAATTCCCATCATCCATCTAACACCGATCAATGTGTTAGGCTTATTATTTAAGGACCTTACCCATCACATCTTATTAACCCTAATCCAACTCAAGATTGTGTTGTAACTGTAGACATCCAATTCCTAACACCATTTTTGTTGAAATTCTCAATATTACTCGAATTGCACTCAAATGCCCAATCTAGGCCAAAATCTATTAAATACAGTAAATTGTTTGAGCTTGTCATATACAAGTGACTCTCTAGGCCAATGCATCCCTAAATGGGTTAATGCATTTATGAGATACCTAACTTTGATCAGTTCATTTTGATTCAAAATGAAGAGTTCACTTTGTGTGCTCTGGATTACTCTTTGCTTCTAATTCGTTAGTACACATCACATACCTTTATTATTTTGTGTTGGTAACATCCTAAATGGGAATACAGTTCCAACACATCAAAATCACCTTTAAATTCTTCTCGAGTTAAATTATGACCCAGTAATATGACTTTCTAACCATTTTGATTAATTGAGGGCCAATTTCTAAAGAATTGAAAAAATATTGATAAATCTTATTTAAGGCTAATTAATTTAAATCAAGAGCTTAATTGGATTTTCCATGAAGGTTTTTAATTATTTCAATGTTGTAAATTGATTCCCAATATCTACATCACCTAGTGACATCATCTATGGGGTGCTATCCATAAGCCATAAATGCATAAAATATCTAAATTATGGGCACCCATGCCTAATTAATGCCCCTTCCTCCCAAATCATTATGAGGGCATTTATTAATTTTATCCTCCAAAATTGAATGGATTCTTATCCGCACATCTTGATCTCAAGATGGATGGTCATAGTTCATTCTAATCAAATGCAAAAATATATAAATAAGAGGCCTTTTACACCATTTCTTAAGTTATTTTATTGTAAACTTATAATGCCAAATTCCCTTCACAATTCATTTGTGTTTTTATTATTTTGTTATTTCCATTTAGATTAAATTCATTCATAGGCATCTTAAGTTAATGTAAGAGCAAAAAAGCCATTGTTGACAAAGACTAGAGCTATAGATCAAGGGGAGAACACACTTGGAGCCACCTTTGAATAATAGAGTCATTTGGGAAGGTAATGGTTGATTGCTTTATTTCATTTGTATTTTCTTATCATTAGCAACCCTCATATGAATAGTTTGGATTGATTTGTTTAGTTCTTTATGTATTTGTCTTTGAATTATTAAATAATGATTGACTAATCAAATTTCATAAACCACTCTACATTTTAGCACGCCAATGGGATGATTGAGTCCATTTCATCAAAGAAGACATCATGGATATTTTAAATTTTCATTTTTGTCATTAAAAAGTCCTTTAACAACATTTTTATGCATGTTTTTCCATGTTCTTTATGTACCTACAAGTCACATAGTGACCGCCAATGGTTCTGAGTGACCATTGATGATCATATACAACTGTTGATGGTTAGGTGCAACTATTGATGGTCAATAAGTAACCACTGATGGTTAGGAAGTAATCATTGATAGTTAGGAAAGAACAATCAATGATTAGAGGTGACTGTTGATGGTCATTATGTTTTATACAACACAAACTTGAGATCACTTAAACCAAAGTTGCTTGTCTCATTTAAAAAAGTGCTTCATATCTAAAGGAGACTCTAACAATTTTTATAAAGGATCAGTTAGAAAAGTGAACATTTAGAGATTAATTAGTCTTTTTACCTCATTTTGGTGCTTAAAAAGGATTAAGGACTTTCATTTGATGTTTAAAAAGGAATTAATAACATTTCCATTGGTGCTTAAGGGTAAAAATTTAAATGTTTTATGATTGAATGTTTTCTTAGTTGTTATTTAATTTTTTTTTAAACTTAAGGCCAAAGGGCCAAAGAACACCACCAAACATTTCAATTTGAACTCACTTCAAATTTTTATTTTAAGTAAGTCATTTATCATTTTTTTCTTAGTTTAAATTTGTTTGAGCAAAAATGAAATTGTGCATGTATGCTCTCCCCCCATCCCCTATAGGGAATTGGTGGGATTAAAAATGTCATCTTCATTTTAAATTGCCTTAGTATAAAGGTATAAAAGAGATGTTGTGAAGTCTCTTCCCAAGACCTGTATGGCTTGGGAGATCTAGAAATAACCTTAAAGCTCTTTTACTTAGTTTTTATTTCATTACATATTAGCTTGTGAGGGGAACGCCATTACCTCCCATAAGTTCTATAAGGAAGCTTTGACCTGAGGCTTCATCTCCTGACATCATCTTCAACCCCTCTCCATGAGAAGGTATATGAATTAGGATCCCCTCACTAGGATGGTAGTTTGAGTGGTTAAACCATCTCCATTAGTAGAAACTAAGCTCAATATGTTTGATCATGTTGGACATCACACTACACTAAGCAAATGATGGATGTAGTGGTTGTAGACATCTAATTCCTAACACCATTTGTGTTGAAATTGTTAATCTTACTCGAATTACACTCAAATGCACATTTTAGGTCAAAATCTATCAAATGCATTAAATGGTTTGAACTTATTATTTACAAGTGCCAATTTAGATCAAATTATCCCTAAATAAGTAAATATAATTTATGGGCTAGCTAATTTTGATCAATTCATTTTGAGTCAAAATGATGATTTCACCTTTTGTGCTCTGGATCACTCTTTTCTCCCAAATTCCTTGGTACACGTCATGTACCTTTGTTATTTTGTGTTGGAAACATATTAAATGAAAATACGCTTTCGATGCATCTAATTTCACCTTCTAATTCTTCTTGAGTCAAATTACAACTCAATAATATGACTTTCTTACCATTTTGATTAATTGAGGGCCACTTTTCAAATAATTGCACAAATGTTGATTAACCTTGCTTAAGGCTAATTAATCCAATTCAAGATCTTAAGTGGATTTTCCATGAGAGTTATTTTTGAAAATTGATTCCTATTAACTACATCATCAAGTGACATCATTTCCTGAGAAGACATTCCTAGGCCATAAATGCCACAAATATTAGGATTATGGGTCACCCATTCCTAGTTAATGCCTCTCATGCCCTTCAATGCCCCTTCTTCCAAGGTCATGATGAAGATAATTATGGATTTAATTCCAAATACTAGGATTATCCATGGCCACACATCTCAATCTTGAGATGGATGGTCATGGTTGATCATGACCAATCTCAAAAATCTATAAATAGAGAGGCCATGGACATGAATTTGAAGCTTGAACATTGAAAAGTTATAATGTTAAATTATTTCCATAATACTTTGCATTTAATCATATATTTTATTGAAAGCTTCATTGATAGTCTAGTTTAGTGATTTGAAATCATGAGCCTAGGTTTTATGGAGTGTTTTTGAGGCATTGGAGGAGCTTACCACCATTGTTGACAAAGAAAAGGATGATTGATCAAGGGAGAACATGATTTTGAGCCACATGGGCATGGTGAATCCATTTGAGAAGGTAATATGGTGTTTCTTTCTTTCATTTATTTATTTTTATCCTTTGAAATTCCCATAGGAATAGATAGGCTTGGTTAGTTAGTTCTTTATGCATGTTTCATTATTTATGGACTAGTGCTTGACTAACTTTCTTTGTAATCCTCTCTACAGTGGTTTTAAAAAGGGAAAGACCTTTTTATATCAATTCATATGATGTAGACACAAATGGTGTTCGCTTCTCTTATTTGCTAACATAAAAGTTGGTAGACATGGGATCCATCTAGAAATGTGCAAAACTTGTTAGTCTTAGTCAACCCCACTTTGCCACACCTTGTTAATTTAGGGCTTAGGATGATTACTTGGTTATTTTTATCTATCTTAGATTACTTGATCTTGTTTTGAGTTAAAACTACTTGTTAACAAAATGTCATAACCCAAACACATTGTCCACAAATTTCTTGAAAAGGAGCCATTGTGTTGTCTAAGTGAAAATCATCTTTTTCTTTATTCAAAATTATCATCTAAAACATTATGTCATATCATCTATTTTAGTTCAGTTATGCTACCCATTTGAGTCTAGATCATTTGCCAAAATTTTCTTAAGTCCTTCATTTATAATTTAAATATGAAATTTCACTTTTCTAATTTCATAAGGTTGATGTGTTAAATTGGGTTTTCCATTTGCACTTAACTTGAGGGAACTTGAGTTCAATTTCTAGTTTAGGTTGAAGGTCATTTATAGACTCATTATCATTATCATCTTTAGTAGACTCAAGTCATCTTGCATATCACTCATGCTTTGAATCCTAGAACACATTTTATACTACCATTCCTATTGCCATGTGATGATGTTGTGTTGCCCATTTGGTTATAGTTTTATACTTAGGAATTCTTGCATGTTTCCACATCATGATTTTCTTAGTTCATATTATGGACTCCCTAATTTGAAGGGATTTCTTCTAGTTTTTTAGTAGCAACTCATCGAATTTGAACTAGATTTTACGGTATTAACGTATCTCAAAAGTCTATGTTTTAGTGTACTAATGACACTCTAGACTTTTTGAGTTATCATACCCTCTTCCAATTCATAATATTTCAACTTTACCCAAAGGTTGAGTAATCTTGTGAATACATTCTTATAATTGTGTGTGGTTCTAATCCATCCTCCTTTTATAATCTTTTTGGTGCCTTAGTCATTTGTTTGGAAGAAATATCATAATCCATACCTTGTTTAAACATTGGAAAAACATTGTCCAAATCTTGTCAAATGTGTAAGACAACCTTTATAAACATGACACTAAGGAACACTCATAATATGGTCTCTTATATCCTTAGTTACGAGGTAGAGCATTTTTATGGTAGACATGAGTATGCCATCTTGTTTGAGGATGTCACCCTCTTTGAGCCTATTTGATGAAAACCATTCAAATCCATACCAATTTTTGTGTGTCATCCTCATCCTTCCCCTTAAATTTGCATGTTGTGCTCGAAGGTTGCTATTTTGGGATATCATCCTTTGATTTACACATTGCACTTGAAGGTTACCATTCTACGTTATCCACCTTTAGCTTGTGTAAGTAATCCATCTCTACATTGCATGAAGGTTACCATTTTAGGACCTCTTCCTTTGGTTTGCACAAGCAACCAAACTAAGCAGGATCTCATTGTTACCATTATAGGCCCATCACCTATATTTATTGAACCTATTTTTTAAGAACACACATTTAATAAACTAGATTATGTTGATCCATTATTCAATAGTCTAATTTTTGAAGATCCCATTATTGAGCACCACAAACCATTATTCCCATTAAACCAAATGTTCCCCACTTTATAAATTTTGAGCCAAAACAAGAACCATTCCCTCTTCAATAGCCATCTTTTGAGGACTAAAATGTGTTTAAGATTGATATTTTACAGCTAATTATGAACCAAGATCATGATGTTATTATTGAAACACTCACTTATGATGAGTCAACCTGTGATGAATCACCTATTCATATTTTACCTATTTTTAAAGAGCCTCATCTCCTTGACAAGCCAGTATTTATAGAGTTATCTCTTGATCTTTTCCCACTCATTGAGGAGTATCCTTTTGATAGACAAGATTCTATCAAGTCAGCCCTTGATTGGATCCCTCTCTTCGATGGGCTTCACTTAGACGAGACAATCTATGTTGAACCATTCTTAGATGAATCACTTTTTATTGAGCCCATTATGCCATCACAAGCCATTACTTGTCTAAAAGTTAGCATTAAATATAACATTAAAGAAACAACAATATCAGATGAAGAAATGACATTAAATTTAGGTTATATTTTTGAACCAACATTGGATTTAACATCAAAACTAGAATCAACATTAGTTGTGACATCAAATTCAGAGTCCCTTATATCAAAATCAAATTCAGAAATAAAATATAGTATTGGTTGTTACAACATTGGTTACAATTACCTATAAGATCAATTTGAATATATTTATGATCCTTCTATAGTTTTTTAGGATGATTACTTTAGCATCGGCATGGGTTCTCTTAATATATTCTATGAAGATTGTGCTTCCATTCATCATTCTATTATTCCCACATAATATATCCATTATATTGACATTCCACCTTACATAAACATTGATTGGGATTGACAAAATCACACTTTGTTGAAGTACATCCATGGTGACATAACAGGTGTAGAATATCAAGGGGATGAAGACCAAATTCATTCAGAAGGAAAACACTCTTCTAGTGAAACATTTTTGGAGGTGCTAGGGGATGATCAAAGAAAATACTCAACATCATTTAGTGAAACCTTTTCTAAGGAACTAGAAGATAATCAAATTCAAATGTTAACATCTCTTAATGAAACCTTCTCATAGGCACTATGGGATAATCAAGACAAATTCATTGGTGAAAACCTCATCGAGGCACCAAAAACTGATCATAAAAGTTCTTCACTACTTGATGAATATGTTATCAAAGAGAAAATAAATATAGCTTCTAATTTACAACATAATCATATGGTATCTACTCTCAAGATCAAACAATATAACAATATGGTGGTGCTATCGAGAGCATCTTTAGAGGTCTTCAACCTTGATACAACCAAAATTATGTCAAATCCAAAATAAACAACATTATCATCCACCAATTCATTACCCACTTATTATACATTCCATTATCATCCACCAATTCATTACCCACTATATCATTTATCTTAACATTATTTACCATCACTGGTATCACTTTCCTTTGTAGAGGCTACAAGGATATCTTGTATTGACATTTGAAGGAATCAAAGTCAATGACCTAGGAAGATCACAAACACATTATTAAGATCAAAATCGAAAGAAATTTCTTGATAGAGTAGCTTTTCCAAAAGGGTTTTAGATAGAAACTTTATAAATGATCATTTTTTTTGTCTCGCATATTAACTAAGACATGCATCTCCTTGTCAATAAGAATACCATAACCATTTTTCACTTTTCCATTTCCCATTTGCCATTACCATGCCTCGTCTCTTGGAGGTAACCCTATAAACCCTTTTTAGGCATATTATACCATTGTTCTATTTACCATGTTGTTTGAACTACATTGACTTGAGGTCCTTTGCAACTATGTAGGTAGTGCTCAATTTCTATTGAGGTTAGCTTAGTCACCCCTTTCTTCATGCTCTTTCCATTTTGAAAGTATCTTGTCCCATGTTGTTTCTATTTTTAAAGTAACTTAAACCTCACTCTCATTTATTTTGGAACATGTGCCATTACAGCCAACTTTAGCTATTATTGAAACTCATAGTTAGTTCCCTGATCCATTGTTTATAGCCCACGTGCCATTGTAATTGACGTAGTTTCTTATTGGAACTTCTACTCTTGGACGAGCATCTCCTTGACTAGTAGGTCCCCCTTTATACATATTTTATCCCAAAAACACCAAAAACATTATAAAATGATCTATAAAAGAACAAAAACATTGTCCTTCACTTTTGTATATTTTGATCCTCATATTCTTACCATTTTTCAAGCATTTTATCTTGCTAAATTTTCATTATGCAAGTCAATTTATCCCACGCACTTGTCATTTTTCAAGATCATTATTCCTCATCCCACCATGCCACACTCTTTCCATTTTGAAATCAAATTTAGTCCCGTTGGCTTGTCATCTTATCTCACCAACTTGTCATTTTGCAAGACCAATCTCATTTGACAAGTCTTCCTTTTTATTCTAAAACATTAATATTATGGTCTTGTCATCATCTTTGTCTCCTATCTCACTTCCTAAGAGAACTACATTTGGCCTAAAGTTTATATTCAAACATGCATCCATGGAACTATATAGGTAACATCTATTTATCTTGTACATTTGGAGTCAACTCGACCAACCCCTTACTTTTCTTGTCTTCCCCACTTCTACCATTTTTTTTTAATTAGGGAAGAAATTTTGTGTCCTTGTTATTTGTTATGTTTTAGTGCAAAGTAACACCTCTACCACATGTGTATGGATAATTGTCTTTAAACTGCACTAACTTGGTTTCTATTTGTGTGTGTTTATTTGATTTATATTGGTGTTTTGTTGTTTTTTCTTGGTGTTTTGTTGTGATTTCATGCCTCTTCACTTATTTCTTCTTTTCTCCTTTTATTACTTCTTGTCTCACCTTGGTCTTGTGTTTGCCTATATGTTTTTGATATTCTCTTTTATTTTCAAGAGCATCTTGATAATTCACATAGATCTTGATTATTTATATGTTGATCTCATGTTATTAAGTTTTTCTTGAAATTTTTTATTTATTTGATTGTTTTTGGCATTATTTGGTTTTTTTTTTTCCTATTTGGTCTTGTTTCTTTGTTTTATTTTTTAAGAACATCTTGATGATCTACATGGATGTTGATTATTTATATCTTGATCTCATGTTGTTAAGATGTTCTTTCTTTTTGTTTTTAAATATTTTAGTTCCTACTTAAGTCTTGATTGTTCATATCTTGATTTTAAGCTAGGATCATTTATGTTTATCTTTTTATTTGTCTTTTATTTTTTGTTTAAATGTAAATAGATATAACTCTGGTTTTGGTCATTATTTTACCATTATCCTTAGTTATAGGTATTCACATTTGAATCAGATCTACACATTTGAAATACCACATCATTATGAATTATTCATTCTTATGATGCCTAATTTATTTTTTTATAGCAAGCACTTTATGCTCTAGACTCAAGTCTTAAACATCAACACAACTCCAATGAATAGTTCTCAAGATCACTATGCATAATCTAAGCTCAATATGTTTAGCACCTAACTCAATACTTAAATGTGCATCTCTTTTCATACATCATGAGTCTAATCAATCTTTGGTCAATTTTCATCATCCCTCATTCCATTCTCTCCCAATTTTGGGTGAACTACATTGGCTTGAGGTCCATATGGTCTATATAGGCAGTGCTTGGATACATGACATATCTTGGGTCAGCTTGGCCATCTTCATTATTATTTTCATTGCTTCCATCACTTTATGTATTTTTGTATGCTTGGTTTTTTGTGGCTTTTTATAAGACATTGAACCATCATATCTATATTTTAACCCTCTCATTTTAACTTATGTTTTGGGTTATAACCTTGAGCTAATTGCTTGATAATTTGCCCATGCTAGGGCACAACATATGAGCCTACTATAAGAATAAAATCATCCCTACAAGGGCAAGCAATTATTTATTCTATATCAATGATCAACATTAGCCCTATTGGGACACACCTACCTTATCATGATCAAATATAACCTACTAAGGTACCTCTTATTATCATATTTTTAGAGGCCACATTCTCCTTTTTCCTCTAGTTCCAAGCTCTCCACACTTTTTCCCATGATGGTGATGTTTTATTGTGAAACTTGTCTCAGGATTGATCAATGTTGTAAGCACATAGATTGCACTCTTAAATTAGGTGCATTAAAAGTGTGTCACTTATATGTTTGGATTTAATCCTTCCCATTCCCCCCATCTTGGGGTCCATTATACCTCTAATTATATTTTGATCATTGATGGTAATCATGTGTGCAAACATTAGCTCATCTAGATGTGATTTATTTCATGGGTTAATCTTTCACTTTACTTCTCTTTTTAAGACTCCATTTTTTTCTTTCATCCTCATATGTATTCTTGAAGGGGCATCATGGGTCATTTCCATTTATTCTTGACAACTTTTTTCTTTGAAAAGATGTTTCTTCACCTAAATGTCTCACCACTCCTTCTCAAATAGGGGGAAAATGTATACATCCAATTCCTAACACCATTTGTGTTGAAATTCTCAATCTTACTCAAATTTCACTCAAATGCCCAATTTAGGCCAAAATCCATAAAACACACTAAATAGTTCAAGCTTGTCATATACAAGTGCCAATTTAGGCCAATGTATCCCTAAATAGGGTAGTGCACTTTATGATATACCTAGATTTGATCAATTCATTTTGAGTCAAAATGATGATTTTGCTTTTTTGTGCTCTGGATCACTCTTTACTTTTACTTTTAATTTATTAGTACACATTATGTACCTTTGTTATTTTGTGTTGGCAATATCCTAAATGGGAATATAGTTCTAACACATCTAACATTTCCTTCCAATTCTTTTTGAGTCAAATTATGCCCAATAATATGACTTTCTAACCATTTTGATTAATTGAGGACCAATTTCCAAAGAAATGAATAAATATTGATTAATCATATTTAAGGCCAATTAATTTGAATCAAGAGCTTAAATGGATTTTCCATGGAGGTTATTGATTATTTCAATATTGGAAATTGATTCTCAATATCCGCATTACCTAATGAAATCATCTATGGGGTGGCATCCACAAGCCATAAATGCATAAAATATCTAATTATGGGCACCCATGCCTAATTAATACCCCTCCCCCCAAATCATTATGAGGGAATTTATTTATTTTAGCCTCTAAAATTAAATGGATTCTTGGACACACATTTTGATCTCAATATGGATGGTTATAGTTCATTCTGATCAATTAAAAAAATCTATAAATAGGAGGCTTCTCACACCATTTCTTAAGTTATTTTATTATAAACTTATAATGCCAAAACCCCTTTATAATTCCTTTGTGTTTTGATTATTGTGTTATTTACTTTTGGATTAGATTCATTGATAGGCATATTGGATAGTTTATATCATGAGCCTAGGTTATGTATAGAGTTCTTGAGGAAATGGAGGAGCAAACAAGCCATTGTTGACAAAGACTAAAACTCTAAATCAAGGAGAGAACATACTTGGAGATGCCTTTGAGTAATGGAGTCATTTGAGAAGGTAATTGTCGATTGCTTTCTTTTATTGATATCTTGTTATCATTATCAACCACACATGAATAGTTTGGCTTGATTTGTTTAGTTCTTTATGCATTTCTCTTTGATTTATTGACTAATGCTTGATTAATCAATTTTTTTAATCCACTCTATAGTTACAACTTGATACTCAAAGGTTAAAAACCCAAGGAACTTTACCTTTTAATTCCAAACTATATATTTCATTTAATGAGAATACATATAATATTATTGAATAATTGGATAAAAATCCTTTACATATATCCATTTTATATCTCTTGCATACATCTTAAGTTAATAATAACATTTTATATATGCTTCCTTAGTAGTCCAAAGTCCCCAATGATATTTATCCATCCCAATTCAAAGCACTTGTAGGACATTTGTCTATAGGGAAACAAAAAACTTTTGACCAAAGTGACATGTCACCATCTGCTCCTTCACACAATAATCCCCCTACATTGAGACAATCATTCCTAACACAAGGTTAATTGGTACTCATATATAATGGATCAAGGTTAAACATTGGTACACTTAAGTTGGTCCATCACCTAGGATATTCAATGAAATATTTACTACTTGATATTATCACCATCAAAAGGTAAGAAAATGTGGAACATTAATAAATTGACACCATTAATCTAACCATCCTTGTTGGGCCTATCACCCATAATACTCTATGTCTTGTCATTGATTTATAATAATAGTATAATCTACTCATTGGATGTCAATGGATCCATGATATTCATGCAATCCCATCCACATTGTATCAATGTCTCAAGTTACCACATTTAGGTATGGAGGTTACTATTCCATGATATTTACAACTATACCAATATTATAAAAACCTATATATAGAATAAAATACCAATTATTATACTAGCATTAATTTAGTATTAAAAAAAGACAATAATGTGTAACCTAAAACTCAAAAGTCCTCTTACATTGATCCCAATAGCCTTACATCCTCATCTAAATCTCCCCATTCTCCCTAACATCATCTCATTTTACCATCAAGGACAGGTTGTGGTGAGTACCTCATTGATGATGTGTCTTATTTTTCCAAAATCCCTAAGTCACCTAAGTCTCATGGTAGGCCCAAGATGGAGTGTCATAAAAAAGATAATTCTTATCAAGTAGGACTTTTAGGTTTTGTAAAGAATGCTCTTTTGGATCAAGAACAAGTCAACAATTTATGGGATTCTTAGTTATGTAGCAAAGGAATTGCTTCATGATATAAAAATAACAAATATCCTATCCCTCAAAAAATCATGGAGCATTTTTATTATAAAAGTAAAGGCCTGGGGTAAAGTAGCAAGGTATTATTGAACTAGTTCCCCCAAAAAACAAAAAGACATTTGATAAGTTGGATACAAACCAGATGGGGGTGACCCCTTAGATATTAAAAGTGAAACAACTATGATTTATAATGATGATCATATTGATAACAATTTAGAGTCCTATTATATCATCTACGATGAGATCATTGATACAAACATATTTAACACTAACACCATCCTTACCATCAACTATGGCCTCCATTACCCCCAACTCATCAAATGGGACCAATCATATTATATACCATTAGATTAATTAAAACAAAATGAGGTTATTTTATAATTCTTTGGGATTAGAGATGGTTTCCCACTTGGGGATCATAAATAGGGATTTGAGATCAATTTGGACCCCACTAATTAATTTGGAGTGTGGGTGGATTTCCTTAGTCACAAAAATAAATAAAATTAAAAATTAATGTCCTCTAGGGAAACCCTCTTTGAGGCATTATGGGATAATGAAAAATGTAAAAAATAAAGATGCATTCATTAGTTAAAATATTTATAAGGCACCAATGGAATGGGAAGTCCATTATCTTCATAAGGAGGCATAGAGTCCTAAAATTACCCATGTCATATTTGGCACAGATGTCAAACTAGAAGAATAATGCACATTTGAAAAATTGGTCCAATATTTTTCACAAAAATTCAATGATTAGACATTAACTAAGACAAATGATTATGATTCTTCTTATATGGGTGAGATTGATGAACCAATGGGGCCATAATCAGATGAAGATTTAAAATTTCCATCAATACCTAATTTTTTAGAGGATGGTTTCACATTGTTTTTGGAAGACACCATTAATGTCAACCTTGGTATTGAGGATGATTCATGCATCATTAAGCTAGATGATTCTCTCATCAAATAAGAATGTAAGCTCATTATTATCTTCAAATAATTCATTGATATATTTGCATGGTCTTATTTCAACATTACTGGATTAGATATATCCTTGGTTTTCCACCATCTTGTGGTACATCCTGACACTAACCCCATCAAGCATAAATTGTATAAGATGCACTTGCATATTTCCATCTTAGTCAAATAATAACTCAAAAAAAATTTAGAAGCAGGATTCATTAGGCCCATCAACTATTCATAATGGATTTATAATATCATCCCCATTAGTAAAAAAAATGAAGTTATTTGCCTTTATACATATTTCAAATATATAAACAAAGCTTATCTAAAGGATGATTTTATGTCACCTAACATTGATATTATTGATGACTTCACAATAGGTTATGAGATGTTATCACTTATGGATGGATTCTTTGGGTACAATAAAATCAAGATATCATATTAAGATCAACATAAGATAATGTTTACCATTTCGTGGGGAATGTTTTGTTATCTAGGCATGTCTTTTGGTCTGAAGAACATTGGTGCTAACTATGAAATGACCATGACTATTATTTTAAATGACATGACGTTTGACATTATGGAAGACTATATGGATGATATTTTTGATAAATATAAGACACGTGTAGGTCATCTAGTAGTTTTGTAAAAACAATTGAATGGATTTAAGAATATAAAGTATGCCTCAATCCTAAGAAGTGTGTTTTTGGTGTCACTTCTATCAAGTGATTGGGTTTCATTGTTTTGAGGATAGGTATTCAAGTGAACTTGGATAAAGTTAAGGCCATAATGTAAATGCCTCCCATTTTAAATAAATTATATAGGTTACAAAGTAAAATTTAGGCTATTCACCTATTCATTTCATAGCTTATAGATCAATTTCATCCCTTTACACACCTGAAAAAGCAAGCCACTTTTAAGTGAAATAATGAATGTTAGGAGACATTTGATGTGTTGAATTTTTTTTGACTAATACACCAATTTTTTCCCTTACAATAGTAAGGAATCCCTTGTTACTTTACATATCAACAACCCAACATGCATTGGGGACACTTTTGGCCCAACATGATGATCAAGATAAAGAATGGGTGATGTATTTTTTGATAAATAAATTGGTTTCCTATGAAAATAAATATTCACACATTAAAAAAACATGTTTATAAGTGGTATTCACCTCCCAAAAGTTTTGACACTACATGATTAATAACAATACCATCATTATATCAAAATTTTATCCACTCAAGTATCTTCTCTCCAAAGCAGTATTGACAAGTCATATGGCCAAATGGATTATGATTTTAAGTGAATTTTAAATTGATTATAGTAATAAAAAACTATTATGAGGTAAATTCTTATTGATCAATTAGTGATGCTTCATTAGCTGATACACAGTTGTTAACATATGGTTTTCTAAATGAGTTAATTTTTACCCTTGATGAATCTTGATAATAGAAGATCTAATTTGATGGTTATTTCACATCCCATGGATTAGGGGAAAGTATTATTTTTATCACACCACATTGGGTTTCCATTGACAAAATATAGTGTGGTATATGAGGCTCTTGTTGTATGACTCCATTTCACTATCTAATGGAACATTCAACAACTAGTAGTGTATGATGATTACTAACTTATCATCAGTCAAGTAAATGATTAATATCAAACCAAAAATGATAATTTTGTTCCTTAAAAATGCATGGTAGATAGCCTTAATAAATATTTTGAGAATATACAATTTGATCAAGTACAATCTAACAACAAATCCACATTGGGTTTCCATACACAAAAATTATTGTGGAATATGAGGCTCTTATTGCAAGACTTTGTCTTACTATCTAATGGAACATTCAACAATTGGTAGTGTATGATGATTCCAAACTTATCATCAGTCAAGTAAATGATCAATATCAAACCAAAGACAATAAAATTATTCCTTAAAAATACATGGTAGATAGCTTCAATACATATTTTGAGAACATACATTTTGATCAAGTGTCACAAGCTAACAACAAATCCATTGATGCCATGTCAACTATTGGGTCACTTTTGGAAATGTCTTATAACATCCAATAATATTATTTCTTCATTGAAAAATCATCATCACAACATACAATCATCTATAATCATAAATGGTATGAGAATTTGTTTGTCCCAAATCACCTTGATACCATGACATCTACACTAATCTCCAATACCATATTGTTCCTGCTGACTTACCTCATCCTCCATAAAAATGATTTATCCATAAAAAAAATCTTGTTACACCTTAATCAGTGAAATGATCTATAATAGAGTTTATGATGGGACACTCCTTCATTGTTTAAAATTATAGATTAGCATAATTAGTAATCAAAGACATGAAAAATAGGATTTGGAATGGTCCTTGCTAAGAAACTCCTTCATATAGGTGATTATTGGCCAATAGTGGAATATCATGCATGTGCATATGTCAATAAACGTGTTACTTATCAAAATCATGATGACTTGATCTATTTTCCATCATAATAACTTTAACCAATCAAATATCCTTGGTCATTTTATAAATGGGGACTCAATCGCATAGGGAAAATAAACCCCAAATCCTTTGATGGCCATAAACACTAGATAATAAGTATTTTACTAAGTGGGTTGAAGCCATTCCACTTGTAGACATCCAATTCCTAACACCCTTTCTATTAAAATTATTGATCTTGCTCAATTTCACTCAAATTCACATTTTAGGCTAAAATCCATAAAATACCCTAAATGATTCAAACTTGTCATTTAAAAGTGTCAATTTTGGTCAAAGTATCCCTAAATGAGGGAATGCATTTTATGGACCAGTTAATTTTGATCAAATCATTTCAAGTTAGAATGCCAATTTTGCACTTGGGTGCCCTGGATTGCTCTTTTCTTCTAATTCATTGGTACATGTCACATACCCTTGTTATTTGGTGTTGACAATATCCTAAACAAGATGGTAGATCCAACACATCTAACACCACCTTCCAATTCTTCTTAAGTCAAATTATGACCTAGTAATATGACTTTCTAACCATTTTGATTAATTGAGGGCTAATTTCTAAATAATTGTACAAAGTATTGATTAACCTTTTTTAAGGATAATTGATCCAAATAAAGAGCTTAAGTGGATTTTTCATGAGAGTTGTTGAATATTTATTTTTATAAATTGATTTCTATTAATTTCATAACCTAATGACATCATCATATGGGGTGACATCCCTAGGCCATAAATGCCATAAATATCAAGATTACGAGTCTCTCTTGCCTCATTAAGACCCTCCATGCCTCTTAAATGCCCCTCTATCCCAAATATTTATGAGGGATATTTATAGATTTAATTATATAATTAGATTAATTCATGGACACACATCTCAATCTTGATATGGACGGTCATGGTTGATCCTGATCAATCTCAAAAATCTATAAATAGAGAGGCCATCAACATCATTTTCAAGCTTGATTCATGTAAAGTTATCATGCAAAATTATTTCCATAATCATTTACATTTGATTATTGATTTTAGTTGCAAGCATCATTTATAGGCAAATTAGATAGTTACATATCATGATCCTAGGTTTTGTGGAGTGTTCTTGAGACATTGGAGGAGTTTGACACCATTATTGATGAAGACAAGGATGTTTGATCAAGGGAAAGCATGTTTTTGAGCCACTCTTGGAAGATGGATTCACTTGAGAAGGTATAGGTTTCTTGTTTTATTTCATTTGTCTTTCTTTATCATTAGAAACTCCCACATAAATAGATAGGTTTAATTCAATTTACTCTTATGCATTTTTCTTTGATTTATTGGACTAATGCATGACCAATCATGTTATGTAATCCTCTCTACATTTTGGCATGCCAAGTGGGACCACAACCCATAATTTTTCTCACAAAGCCTCTACAAGAAGCTCACTAATCTTTTTTATGTAGGATCTTGGAGTTAGAGGCCCAAAAGAGTGAAAATTTAGCTTAAAATTCTATTTTTTATATAATCATATTTTTTGTTTCTAGAAACCTCAGTTTTGCTCTCTAGAATGATATTACTATTACGTAGTTATGATTTTGTGAAAATGAAATCACTATTCATTAAACAAAATTTTTGTGGACTTGAGCAATTTTATTATCATCTAGAGCAACAATATCATCCTTCTGGGTAGTGATATCATTCTTTTGGGAAGCGATATCACTCTTTTGGGCAACAATTTCATCATTTTGGGTAACAATTTTACATAACAATGATTTCATCATCTGAATGATGATTTTGTATTTTATGTTTTTTCTTTCCACCCAAAAATAGTGATATCATCATCTAGTCCAATGATTTCATTTGAAATAATGATATTGCACTTTTCTATGTTTTGTTATCTGATAGTGGTGATTTTGCATAAAACAATGATATTGACTAGGTAATTTCAAATTTGTAACAAAGACATAAAATTTCAAACTTGATCCTTCCATTTGTAAATTAACTTCAAAGGTAAAGGATACTCTAATGTTTTTATTGTAGGATCAAGCTTGGGAACTTTATAAAACATGTTTTAGACCATCTTTTGCATGTTTTTAAAATGACTACAAACTTTTTTTTAGCATTTAATAAAACATTTAGGTGCTTAAGATGAATGTTTGATAGTTAGACTTTCAAAATTACAACTTAAGACCAAGGGGTCAAAATAACACCACTCAATCTTTCAAATTGGTGCTTAAAACTAAACTCATTTTTCCAAGTTTTTGCATTCAATAGTTATTCAAACTAGTTTTTGTTTGGAAAAGAGAGGGATGTTGTGTGTATGCTCTTCCACTTGTCCCCTATAGGGAGCCTTTAGAATCAAAATCACCCATCCTTATTGAAAAAATCCTAGTCTAAGGATTAGAAAGAATGTCATCTAAAGCACTCCTGAAAAACTTGCAATAGTTTGGATATTCTTGAAAACAATCCTAAAGTCTTTCTCTTATGTCTTTTATTTCATTACATCTTGGCTTGTGAGGGAGACTTCATTACCTCCCATGAGTTCTTTAGGGAATATTTGACTCAATATTTCATCTCCTAACACTAACTTCAACCACTCCCATTAGGATTAGAGGTTTGAGCAGTTAAACCACCTTCTAGTGATGGAGTTATACATGGGACGTATATGCACTTTGGACATCACAATACACTGATCAAGTGACATATGCAGTGGTTTTAAAAAGGGCAAGACCCTTTTAAAAAAAGCTAAGTGTCGTAGACACCCAATGACGTGCTTTTATTTTGCATCATGATGTGAAATTCATTGTGTAATTTATTCCCCTAGAAACATTTGAAAGTTCTCTAGTTTTAGTCAACCCCATAGTGCCATACCCTTGCTAAAACTTGGATGATTATACTTAGTGTATTTTGGTCACTTTTTTCTTGGTGTGTTTTGAGACTAAAAATTGTTTATTTGTTTATAGACCATGTCAAAATCAATTTGTTTATATGCCACTATTTTGTTTAAATAAGTGTTATGCTAGCCATTTTACACCACACTTGTGCCTTGAATTTTTTGCCAAACATGTTTGTGTGTGTGCCATTTAGACCTCATTTATGCATCATCATGATTTCCATTCTTGTCTAGCTTGTTGGTAAAATCCTAGTCTTCAACATTATATTTTCAATTAAAATTATCAAGTTTGGATCTAAACATTGATTGATTTCTATTTAGGCCTCAATTCATGGGGCTGATACATAAATCTTTTTCTTTTGGGTTGCATAACTTTGGTTAAATGATTACCTAATTTTGAACACTTGATTGTTTATTTTTTTTAGTGATTATCCTCATCATTATTTTTGCCATTATTTGGGAGAACACAAACTTTCGCCAAAATTATTTGACGTTAGACATTTGACATTAGGATGTTTTATGCCAAATCTTAGCACAAATTTTTTTGAAGATACAAATCCACCCCTTTCAACCAAGGTTGAACCTTTTATCTTTTTAGACATCACTTTTTAAAGTTTGTATAACTCTAAGACTTTTTGTTTTTGGAAATTTCTTCATTAAATGTGGATATGTCTAGTTACACTTATGGTGGAGTCATGGATAATCCAACTTATGATAGAATGGTCACATAAAATGACTTTTATGACATTATTCAAGACCCTAATGGTGATAATATGGCTTGTGAGATAGATTTCTATCCACCTCATAAAAATTAGTCATGGGAATAAAGTCAAGATCTAACTTATGATCTAACTCAAGACTAGAATGATTAGGTTTATTAGGAAGACTTGGATGCTTTGGCTTGTGCAAGTAATCAGGCTCCACAACATGCCAAGATCGCCATTTTAGGACCTCCTCCTTTGGTTTTCATAGGAAACCAAACTAAGAAGCATCCAATCATTACCATTTTAGGACATCCTCCTTTGGTTTGCATAGGCAACCAAACTAAGAAGCATCTAATCATTATCATTTTAGGACCTCCTCCTTTGGTTTGCATAGGCAACTAGACTAAGAAGCATCCAGTTATTACCATTCTTGGCCCATCACCAATTTTTTATGAACTTATTGTGGAAGAACCTCCATTTGATGAACTAATTATTTTTGATCCCTTATTCAATAGTCTAATTTCTGGAGAGTCCATTATTGAACTACAAACGATTATTCTTATTAAACCAAACACTCCCCACTTTATAAATTCTATGTCGGCCTTCAAGCCAAAATAAGAACCATTACCTCTTCAAGATCCATCTTATGAGGATCAAAATGTGTACCAAAACTAAAATTTTATTGTTGAAATTCCCATTTGTAACAAGTTAAACTGTGATAAGTTACTTATTCATATTTTACCTATTTTTAAAGAGCATCATCTCCTTGACAAGCTAGTCTTGGTAGAGTTATCTCTTGATCTTTTCCCACTTGTTGAGGAGTCTCACTTTAACAAACATGATTTTGTCAAGATGTCCATTAAGAAGTACCCTCTCTTTAAGGGGATTCACTTAGATGAACTAGTCTATGTTGAACAATTCCAAAATGAATTAGTTTTTATTGAGCCTATTATGCCATCATAGGCCATTACTTATCAAACATTTAGTATTCAACACAAAATTCAAAATTAGAGTCAGGCTCTAATTTTGAATCAACATTAGATTTAGCATCAGAAATAGAATCAACATTAGTTATGAAATTGGATTCAGAATCCCTTGCTTCAGAATTAGATTCAAAAATAGATGATAGTCATGGTTATTATAATATTGGTTATAATTGCCTTGTGGATCAATTTGAATATATTTATGATCCTTCTACAGTTCTTGAGGATGATTACTTCAGCATAAACACAAGTTATCCTAGTATTTTCTATTTGGATTGTGTTGCCTTTCATCATCCCACCATTATTCATACCCAATATAGCCATTATATTGACATTCTACCTCCCACAAATGTCGATTGGGACTAAAAAAATCACACTTTGTTGAACTTCATCCATGGTGACATATCATTTGAAGAATGTTAGTGGGGTCAAGACCAAATTCATGTAGAAGAAGAATAGTATCCTAGTGAAACCTTTTCAGAGGTGTTAAAGGATGATCAAAGTTCAAACTCAACATCTTCTAGTGAAACCTTTTCATAGGCACTAGAAGACAATCAAATTCAAATGTTAACATCTCTTTGTGAAACCTTCTCAAATGCACTATGGGATGATTAAAACAAATTCATTGGTGAAAACCTCATCAAGGCACCAATCGTTGAGCACAAAATTTCTTCACTATTTACTGAAGATATAATTCAAGATCAAATCAAAATAGCTTCCAATCTATAACATAATTAGATGGTATCTACTCTCAAGATCAGGCAATATAATAATTTGGTGGTCTTATCAAGAGCATCTTTAGAGGTCTTTGGCCCCACCACAACCAAAATTATGTAAAATTCAGTATCAACAACATTACATGTGACTACAAGCCTTGATCTTCATTTGTTTCCCATTCATTATACATTCCATTATCACCCACCTATTTATTACCCTCTTATCTCATTTATCCTAACATTATTTACCATCACTGGTAGCGCTTTCCTTTGTCAAGGTTATAAGGATATCTTGTCTTGACGTTTGAAGGAAGTAGAATCAACGATCTAAGAAGATTAAAAACACATTATTGAGATATAGATCAACAAAAAAGTTCTTGATAGAGAAATTGTACCAAAAGGGAATTGGATAGCAACTTTATAACTGATCATTTCTATTGTCTCACATATTGACTAGGACATGCATCTCCCTATCAGTAAGAGCAACAGAACCATTTTTCACTTTTCCAATTACCATTTTCCATTACCATGCCTCATATATTGGGGGAAACCCTATAGACCCTTTTTATTCATTATTATACCATTAAAATCCATGAACCATGATGTTTGAACTACATTGAATTGAGGTCCTTTAGGACTATGTAGGCATTACTCAGTTTCTAATGAGGTTAGCTCAGTCATGCCCTTTCCACACTCTTGCCATTTTGTGAGAAATTATTAAGTTTGAACACACTCACCATTTTATGAGAAGCCTAAGCAATGTTCTTGTCATTTTGTGAGCAATCTAAGCTAATCATCACTTGGGGGTAACTTTGTTGCCACTATAGCTAATTTTATTCTGATTATTTCATTATACCATTTCTTTTCTATTGACCAAAGCTTGATTTTAGTCATCTTATCAATCCCATTTTGATCTTGGTTCCCTTAGTTCATCCTGATCTTTTTGTGGGGGGATCATGATCTAGTTTCAATATTTTGAGAATGTTGTGTTGAATGACAATCTATGGAATTAGTGTGACATTTTATCTGATAAGTTATCTTTCATCTATCATCTTATTCAGTATCACTGATTATAATCACCTATGGGAAAATTAGTATTGTTTTGGTACCTCTAATTATAACCACCTTCGATTAAATTAGTATTATGACATTATTTCCTTATTATGACATTATTTCCTAGTTATAACCACCTATGATCAAATTAGGTACAATACCTTTTTATCATGCATTGTCATATCATCTAGTCATTACTATTATCATTTGTCTTGTCATTCACCTTTTTTTGTGAACTTGTTATGACCTAGTTAGTTTTTCATCACCTTTTGTGTGGGAAAAATTATTGTGACTTGGGATTATATAGGTTGTGCTTGATTCATGTCAAGGTCAACTCAGTCCCTCTTATCATACACTCACTATATTGCAAGCATTTTAAGTTGGTGCGCTCTCATCATTTTATGAGTTGGACCATTATATATCTCTTAATCCTTCATCAAGTTGAGATACTTTAAAAAATTTAAAAAAACATTCATAAAACATTCAAAAACTCAAAAAAACATTTTGTGTGTTTATTTGATTGTTGTTTGTCATGCTAGTCTTTTGTTTTCCTATTTGGTCTTGTTTCTTTATTTTATTTTCCAAGTACATCTTGATGGTCCACATAGATCTTGATTATTCGTATCTTGATCTCATGTTGTTAAGATGTCTTGTTTTATTTTTCTTTATCTTTACTTTTTTGTTTAAATGTAAATAGATGTAACTCTAGTTTTGGTCATTATTTTACCATTATCCTTAGTTATAGGTATTCACATTTGTACCAGCTTAGTATAATTGGAATATTATTCCATTCTAATTTATTCATACTTATGATTCCTAATTTCATTTGCTATAGTTATCACTTGTGCTTAGGTCTCAAAGTCTTAACGTCAACACAACTCTAATGAACAGCTTTCAACAACACTTTACATAATATACGCTCATGATATGGAATTAGGCATCTAGATAGCATGCATTTTAGCACTCGACTCTATGCTTAGATACACATATTTTTACATACATCATGGGTTTATTCAATTCTTGGTCAGTTTTCATCAATCCTCATTCTATTCTCTCCCAAACTTGGGTGAAATACATTGGCCTAAAGTTCATGTTGGAGCATGAGTCCATGGAACTATGTAGGAAGTATCCACTTGTATTATACATCTGGAGTCAACTTGAGCATCTCCATTCTTCTTTTCATCTCTCTCATCACTTTGTGCATTCTCATATGCTAGGTTTTATATGGCTTTCTAAACCATTACACCATCACATGTACATTTATGCCCACTCACTTTAACCCATCTTTTGGGTTCTATCCTTGAGCTATTTTTCTTGCCAATTACCCACGTTGGGGTACAACATCTGAATAATTTCCAAATCACATCATCTCTACAAGGGCAAACCATTATTTATTCTTTATTAATGATCTAAATTAGCCCTACTGGGGCAAAACTATTTTATCATGATCACATTTACTTTATTAGAGTGCCTCTTATTATCTTCTATTTGGATACCCCATTATAGTGGTGATTCCCTTATTGAAGCAAAATGTTCTCTCTTTTCCTCTAATTCCATGCTCTTTACACTCCTTCCTATGATGACAATATTTAGTGTGCAATTTGTCTCGAGATTGATCAATGTCATAAGCGCATAGCTTGTACTCTCAAATTGGGTAAATTTAAAGTGCGTCCCTTACATTTATGGATTGTATCTTTCCCATTACCCCCATCTTTGGGGCCTATTATACCTCTAATTATATTTTTATCATTGATGGTAATCACATATGCAAGCATTAGCTCATCTGGATGTCATCTATTATATGGGTTAATCTCTCACTTTCTCTTTTCAAGAGTCCATCCTTATATTTCATCCTAGTATGTCCTCTCAAGGGGGCATCATGGGTCTATTCCAATTTCTTCTTGACAACTCTTTTCTTTGAAAATATGTTTCTTCATATGAATGTCTCATTATGCCTTTTCAAATAGGGGTAGAATGTAGACATCTAATTCCTAACATCATTTGTGTTAAAATTGTTAATCTTACTTGAATTGCACTCAAATGCACATTTTAGGCTAAAATCCATAAAAACACCCTAAATGGTTCAAATTTATCATTTACAAGTGCCGATTCAGGTCAAGGTATCTTGAAATGGGGCAAAGCATTTTATGGGCTAGTTAACTTTGATTAGATCATTTTGAGTTAGAATGCCAATTTTGCACCTAGGTACCTTGGATTGCTCTTTTCTTCTAATTCATTGGTACATGTCACATACCATTATTATTTGGTTTTAACAACATCCTAAATAGAATGGCAGATCCAATGCATCTAACATCACCTTCCAATTCTTCTCAAGTCAAATTATGACCTAGTAATATGAATTTTTGAGCATTTTGATTAATTGAGGGCTAATTTCTAAATAATTGCACAAAGTGTTGATTAACATTTTTTAAGGCTAATTGATCCAAATCAAGAGCTTAAGTGGATTTTCTATGAGAGTTGTTGAATATTTATTTTTGGAAATTGATTTTTATTAATTACATAACCTAATGACATCATCATATGGGGTGACATCCCTAGGCCATAAATGCCATAAATATCAGAAATAAGGGTCTCCCATGCCTCATTAAGACCCTCTATGCCTCTTAAATTCCCCTCTATCCCTAATATTTATGAGAGATATTTATGGATTTAATTATATAATTAGATTAATTCATGGCCACACATCTTAATCTTGAGATGGATGGTCATTATTGATCCTGATCAATCTCAAAAATCTATAAATAGAGAGGCCATCAACATCATTTTCAAGCTTGATTTGTGCAAAGTTATAATGTAAAACTATTTCCACAATCCTTTGCATTTGATTATTGATTTTCATTGTAATCTTCATTGATAGGCAAATTAGATAGTTACATATCATGAACTTAGGTTTTGTGGAGTGTTCTTGAGACATTTGAGGAGTTTACCACCATTGTTAATGAAGACAAGGATGTTTGATCAAGGGAGAACATGTTTTTGAGCCGCTCTTGGAGGATGGATTCACTTGAGAAGGTATAGGTTTCTTGCTTTCTTTAATTTGTCTTTCATTATCATTATCAATTATCACATGAATAGATAGGCTTAATTTGGTTTACTCTTATGATTTTTCCTTTGATTTATTTGACTAATGCTTGACTAATCATGTTATGTAATCCTTTCTACATTTTGGCATGCTTGATGGGACTATAACCCACAAATTTTCTCACAAAGACTCTACAAGAAACTCACTAATATTTTCCATGTAGGATCTTAGAGTTAGAGGCCCAAAAGAGTGAAAATTTAGCTTAAATTTTCATTTTTCTGATAATCACATTTTTCATTTCTGACAACCTCAGTTTTGCTCTCTAAAATGATATCACTATTACATAGTTGCAATTTTATGTAAATAAAATCACTATTTGTTAAAAAATTATTTTGTGGACTTAAGTAGTGATATTATCATCTAGAGCAGTAATATCATCCTTTTGGGAAATGATATCATTCTTTTGGTTAGCAATATCGCTCTTTTGGGTAGTGATTTCATCATTTTGGGTAATGGTTTAGCATAACAATGGTTTTCTATTTTATGTGTTTTCTTTCTACAAATAATGATAGTGTATCACCCAACAATTGTGATATCATCATCTAGTCTAGTGATTTCATTTGAAATAGTGATATTGTATTTTTTGTGTTTTTCTATTTGATAGTGGCGATTTTGCATGAAACAGTGATATTGATTGGGTAATTTCAATTTTTTAATAGAGACCTCAAATTTCAAACTTGCTTCTTCCATTTACAAATTAGCTTTAAAGCTAAAGGATACTCTAACATTTTTATGCAAGATCAAGCTTAGGAATTTGATAAAAACATGTTTTAGACCATCTTTTGCATGCTTTTAAAATGAACTACAAACTATCAGGGAATCCAAGAACAACACACCTTGTCCTGATCCCACTTGTTAGGATCTTACTCCTCAAAAAGAGCACAATATGATTACCAAATACAAGCAATTAAACATGCGGAATTATCCAGAAGCAACAAGTAACTAGAATTCACAAATAACACAGAATATGAGAGACAATATACAATCTTGTATTAATACTTGTACAGAAAAGAATACAATAGAGAGACGCCACACTCTCCCACCTTACAGAGGCTTGCCACACCTCAAGTGTATATTAATTCTTCTTCAAAACACTCTCCTTCCAAAAAGGGTCCCAACACACAACTCACACACAGAATTGGTGTTCACCTCTCCAACCAGTCAGTAATAACCCTGCCAGTACACCAAGCACTCTAAATTACTTCAAGTAGATCTCCCATGAACCTGCAACCTGCAATTCAATAGACCATACTTACACATGTAGATCTCCTATGAGCTTACAACAACCTGCAACTCAATGATCTTACAATGGAAGGATCTTCTTTGCCTTCCTTTCTAGCTCATAATTATAATACATGCCAATGGGTCTATAAATAGATCCTAGACTTAAACAATAACTTAGACTCTTAGTTTACTAATAATAGACACGTAGCTCAAGACTCAAAATAGCCTTTACATGCAAACACTCAGTTCAACTAACTAACTATTCATGCAACAAATAGTTCTAGAACACAGAGGTGACTGACGTCGGTCCTTGTCTAACTGGTGCTGACCAACATCGGCTGACTCCCTACCGATGCCAGTTTCCTTCTGCATTCATCATGACCGACGTCGGTCATACTACCGACACCGATACTTCTGGAACTTCAGAAACCTCCTCTTTTCATCTGCATAGTTGAAGCTTTGAGCTCCAAAACCTAACAATCTCCCACTTGGAGATAAATAGCTGCAACTATACCTGTACCTATACATTATCTAGTTTATTCCCTTGGATCTGTATCCCTCTTCAAGATCACTCTTGAAGATCAACCACCACAAATCCTGTGATGCAACACCTGTCATCCAAATCACCTACCACATCCACATCTACAACCATGTAGAAAATAACTTGACCCTGCATAGCATGTGCACCTGCTGCTGGTCCCTCTAAGAATCCACTGAACTGCCCTCCAATGCTTCTTTTTTGGATTGGCTCCAAACTTTCTGACAACTCCCACTGCTTGGGAAAACTCAGGTCTAGTACATACCATGCACTTAACCTCATTATGTGAACCAAGACACTATTCTGTGAATTGTCCAACCATCGGCGTGCTAACCGGTCTCACACAATCATCTTGAAACAAAGTCAACATATGACCTTCCATGTCCCTAGAACATACTCATGCCAAAGAATCTTGCTGCTCCCAGATTCCTCATGACATACTTCTGAACTAACTTTATAGCTCAGAAAACTCCCTGTATATGAAACCCTACAACAAGCAACACAATATAGTAACAGGATAATGTAGCTAATATTATCCAACTTGGTAAAGAGAAACACAATGATCAAACCTCTATTATCTTGCAGCTTATTCAAGACCATATACCCTGGCCTTCTGTCTCACATGTCCATTTCCACTCTTCTTCATCCTGAACATCCATTCGTCTCTCAGTGCTTACTTCCAGCTGGCAACTCCACCCAAAACTCCTGTTTGGTTCTTCTCCAAGGAATCACATCCTCCATCCATGCCAAGCTCCCACTATTTCTTGGATCTACCTGTTCTACTTATTTAACAACTTCCTGGTTCTTTACCATAAGTGAGCAACAAGTAGTGTAAAGAAGGGAAATGATGAATTTGAGGCTTACATACCCTTTAAGTCCTCCATATGGGTGCTTGAGACTCCTTGACAGCTTGTTGTCCACCCAAAATTTGTCTCAGTGACCGATGCCAGTCACATCTCAGTCTGCACCCGATCGATGTCGGTTCCCTGCGACTACCTCATCACCGACGTCAGTTCCCCTTTGCCGACACCGGTGTTTATCTGCCTGAATCACCGATGTCATGCTGCACATAGTCAACATCGGTCCCTGTCTAGACGCTGATGCCAATTTTCTAGCTGACATCAATCTCTGTGTTTTGCTTGTGAGAATTGACTTCTACCCGCAAGCTACTTTTAGATCAAACCCCTGTCCAAATCAACCTTGCTCTACTCAAAATTATTTTGCCCCTTGTGCTGAACTCTATCCGTCACCTTCTCCTTGAAAACTAAGGCTTTCCTATTCTTGTCACGATCATTGGATTCCTCAAGAAATGTTACCTTCTTCTTCTACATATAGAAATCTCGATCTATGCTCTTCAAATCTGAAAGCATACCCTTTGACTCAAGAACATGCATCTCCTTCTTATTCATGTGACCAAGCCTATTAAGCTACATCTTCAAATCTATAGCTGAAGTAGATAACCCAAAAAGAGAATCAGTAATACAAGTAGATAGATAAAGCATACCTACTTTCTTACCTCTTGCTACAACAAGTGCACCCTTGGTAACCTTCCAAGAGTCCGCTGTGAGAGTTATTGTGCAACCCTCATCACCCAAACTTCTTACAGAAATCAAATTCCGCTCCAGAACTGGGACATGCATGACCTCCTTCAACACCCATGTGTTACCTGTCTGCAATTTCAGCTTCACTTTCCCTTTGCCAACCATCTGACAAGGCTTACCATCCCCTACACAAATTTCTCCAAAGTCTCCCTGGACATACTCATGAAAAAGTTCACTATTTGGGGATGCATGAAAAGAGGCACCAGAATCTAAAACCCAATATTCTACTTTATCCAAAGAACATACCAGAGCATCTTGTGCAATGAAATCTGCAACATCTGTTTCTTCATGTCCTTCATGTTGATCTTCACCCGACCAACAATCTCTCTTTAAGTGCCCTTGTTTTCCACATTTCCAGCAGGTTATTCTACCATACCTAGACTTGGATCTCTTGCCATTAAACTTCTCCATTCGTAGTCTACTTTCTTCTGCCATTACTCTACTCCCACTCAAATAGAAACCCCTGTGAGTAACCTGTAATCAACACACACTAACCAAATCTAAAACAACCTATTAGTATCCCAACCAAAAGCTTTGATACCAGTTGTCAAGGAATCCAAGAACAACACACCTTGTCCTAATCCCACTTGTTAGGATCTTGCTCCTCAAAAAGAGCACAATATGATTACCAAATACAAGCAATTAAACATGTGGAATTATCCAAAAGCAACAAGTAACTAGAATTCACAAATAACACAGAATATGAGAGACAATGTACAATCTTGTATTAATACTTGTAAAAAAAAGAATACAATAGAGAGACGCCACACTCTCCCACCTTACAGAGGCTTGCCACACCTCAAGTGTACAGTAATTCTTCTTCAAAACACTCTCCTACCAAAAATGGTCCCAACACAACTCACACACAGAATTGGTGTTCACCTCTCCAACCAATTAGTAATAACCCTGCCAGTACACCAAGCACTCTAAAGTACTTCAAGTAAATCTCCCATGAACCTGCAACCTGCAATTCAACAGACCATACTTACACATGTAGATCTCCTATGAGCTTGCAACAACCTACAACTCAATGATCTTACAATGGAAAGATCTTCCTTGCCTTCCTTTCTAGCTCATAATTACAATACATGCCAATGGGTCTATAAATAGATCCCAAACTTAAACAATAACTTAGACTCTTAGTTTACTAATAATAGACACGCAGCTCAAGACTCAAAATAGCCTTTACATGCAAACACTTAGTTTAACTAACTGTTTGTGCAATGAATAGTTTTGGAACACACAGGCGACCGACGTCGGTCCCTGTCTAACTGGTGCTGACCGACGTCAGCTAACTCCCTGCCAACACCAGTTGCCTTTTGCATTCATCATGATCGACGTCAGTCATACTGCTGATGCTAGTACTTTTGGAACTTCAGCAACCTCCTCTTTTTATCTGCATAGTTGAAGATTTTAGCTCCACAACCTAACACAAACTTTGTTTTAGTACTTAATGAAAAATTTAGGTGCTTAAGATGAATATTTGATAGTTAGACTTTAAAAGTTACAACTTAAGACCAAGGGGTCAAAAAAACACCACTCAATCTTTTAAATTCGTGCTTAGAAATGAACTCATTTTTCCAATATTTTGCATTCAATAGTTGTTTGAACTAGTTTTTGTTTGGAAAAGAGAGGGATGTTATGTGTATACTCTTCCACTTGTCCCCTTTAGGGAACCCTTGAAATTAAAAGTGACCATCCTTATTACAAAAATCCTAGTCCAAGGCTTAGAAAGAGTTTTATCTAAATCACTCCCTAAAAACTCGTAATAGTTTGGGTGATCTTTAAAATGACCCTAAAGTCTTTCTCTTATGTATTTTATTTCATTACATCTTGTCTTGTGAGGGGGACTTCATTACCTCCCATGAGTTCTTTAGGGAAGCTTTGACTAGGATTTCACCTCTCAGCACTGACTTTAACCACTCCCACTAGGATCAGAGGTTTGAGCAGTTAAACCATCTTCTAGTGATGGAGTTGAATATGGGATGTATTTGCACTTTGGACATCACACTACACTAAGCAAGTGATGGATATAGTGGTTGTAAAATGGGCAAGACCTTTTTGCAACAAGTTAAATGTCATGGACACCCAATTACATGCTTTTGTTTTGTATCATGATGTGAAAGTCATTATGTAAATGATTCCCTTATAAATTTTCAAAAACTTGCTAGTTTTAGCCAACCCCATAGTGCCATACCCTTGCTAAGATTTGGACAATTATACTTAGTGTATTTTGGTCACCTTTTTATTGGTATATTTTGAGACTAAAACTTGTTTGTTTATTTATAAACCATGTCAAAATTGATTTGTTTATGTGCCACTCTTTTGTTTAAAGAAGCATTATGTTATCCATTTTACACCACACTTATGCCTTGAACTTTTTTCCAAACATGTTTGTGTATGTGCAATTTGGACCTCGTTTATGCAATATCATGTTGTCCGTTCTTGTCTAACTTGTTAGTCCAATCCTAGTCTTCAATATTGTGTTTTCAATCAACCTTGTCAAGTTTACATCTAAACATTGATTGATTTTTATTTAGGCCTTAGTTTGTGGGGCTGGTACATAGATCTTTTTCTTTTGGGTTACATAACTTCGGTTAAATAATTACCCAATTTTGAACACTATTGATTGTTTGTTTGTTAGAACATTTATCCTCATCATTGTTTGTACCTTTATTTGGGAGAGCACAACCTTTCTCTTAATCCTTTGATGTTAGACATTTGATGTTAGGATGTTTTATGCTAAATCTTGGAACAAACCATTTTGAAGATACAAATCTACCCCTTTTGACCAAGGTTAAACCTTTTGTCTTTTTAGACATCACTTTTTAGAGTTTGTATAACTCTAAGCCTTTTTATTTTTAGATATTTCTTCATTAAATGTAGATATGTCTATTTACACTTATGGTGGAGTCATGAATAATCCAAATTATGATAGAATAGCCACACAAAAGGACTTTTATGACTTTAGTCAAGACCCCTATGGTTAAAATATGGTTTGTGAGATAGATTTATATTAACCTCACAAAAATTAGTCATGGGAACATAGTCAAGATCCAACTCAAGATCCAGCTTATGATTCAACTCAAGAATGGAATGATTAGGTTTATCAGTAAGACTTGGATGTTTTGGCTTGCACAAGTAATCAAGATCCACAACATGCTAAGATCACCATTTTAAGACCTCTTCCTTTAGTTCACATAGGCAACCAAACTAAGAAGCATCCAATCATTACCATTTTAGGACCTCCTCCTTTGGTTTGCATAGGAAACTAGACTAAGAAGCATATATTTATTACCATTCTTGGCCCATCACCAATTTTTGATGAACTTATAGTGGAAGAACCTCTGTTTGATGAACCAATTATTTTTTATCCCTTCTTCAATAGTCTAATTTTTAGAGAGTCCATTATTGAGCCACACACCATTATTCCTATTAAACCAAACATTCCCCACTTTATAAATTTTGTGTCAATCTTCGAGCCAAAACAAGAACCATTACCTCTTCAATATCCATATTATGAAGATCAAAATGTGTTCAAAATTGATTTTCTGTAGCCAATTGTGAACCAAAGTTGAAATGTTATTGTTGAAACACCCATTTGTGACAAGTAAAACTATGATAAGTTACCTATTCGTATTTTACCTATTTTTAAAGAGCCTCATCTCCTTGACAAGCCAATCTCAATAGAGTTGTCTCTTGATCTTTTCCCACTTGTTGTGGAGTCTCACTTTGACAAACATGATTTTGTCGACACTTCCCTTGAGCAGTATCATCTCTTTGAGGGGATTCAATTAGGCAAACCAGTCTATGTTAAACCCTTATAAGATGAATTAGTCTTTATTAATCCCATTATGCCATCATAGGGCATTACTTATCAAACATTTAATAGAACATTATCAAAATAACCATATCAGATGAAGAATCAAAATTAGAGTTAGTTTCTATTTTTGAACCAACATTAGATTTAGTATCATTAATATAATCAACATCAATTGTAACATTAGATTTAGAGTCCCTTTCTTCAAAATCTGATTTAGAAATAGATTATACTCATGGTTGTTACAACCTTGGTTACAATTACCTTGCAGATCAATTTGAATATATTTGTGATCTTTTTATGGTTTTTGAGGATGATTACTTCAGCATCAACACAAGTTCTCCTAGTATTTTCTATGAGTATTGTGATGTCATTCATCATCCCACAATTATTCCCACCCAACATAGCCATTATATTGACATTCCACCTCCCACAAATTTTGATTAGGACTAATAGAATCACACTTTGTTGAACTGCATCCATGGTGACATATCATTTGTAGAATTTCAGTGGGGTCAAGACCAAATTCATGCAAAAAAAGAACAATATCTTAGTGAAACATTTTCAAAGGAGCTAGGGGATGATCAAAGTTCAAACTCAACATTTTTTAGTGAAGCCTTTTCATAGGCACTAGAAGACAATCAAAGTCAAATGTTAGCATCTCTTTGTAAAACCTTCTCAAAGGCACTATGGGATTATCAGAAGAAATTAATTAGTAAAAACCTCATCAAGGCACCAATATATAAGCACAAAATTTCATCACTTTTTACTGAAGATAATATTCAAGATCAAATTAAAATAACTTCCAATCTACAACATAATTATATGGTATCTACTCTCAAGATCAAGCAATAAAATAATCTGGTGGTCCTGTCGAGAGCATCTTCAGAGGTCTTTAGACTGACCATAACTAAAATTATGTTCAATCCAGTATTAAAAACATTTTATGTGATTAAAAGTCTTGATATTCATTTATTTCCCATTCATTATACATTTCATTATCACCCACCTATTTATTACCCATTTATCTCATTTATCCTAACATTATTTACCATCACTGGTAGCACTTTCCTTTGTTGAGGTTATAAGGATATCTTGTCTTGATGTTTGAAGGAAGCAGAATCAATGATATATGAAGATCATAAACACATTATTGAGATCCATATCGGCAAAAAGTTCTTGACAAAGAAACTGTACCAAAAGGGAATTAGATAACAACTTTATAATTGATCATTTTTGTTGTCTCACATATTAACTAGGATGTTCATCTCCCTGTTAGTAAGAGCAATAGTGTTAAGGTGTGGAGCTAAAAGCTTCACCAAATGAGTATTTTGTAGGTTGCTGGTGTTACACAGTCACCGACGTCGGTCAGGAGCGATTGACATCGGTCAGGAGTCGACTAGGAAATGTTGACATCATTTATGTTTGGCCAATGTCGGTTAGGTGCAGATAGGCAGGGACCGATATCGATCACCTGTGCATCCAAAATGCTATTTCCATGGACAAAATAGAATGTTTGCATGGTAGGATTAAGTGATAGTCTTAAGTCCACATCTCTATTTTAAGTAAGACTATTTGAAGCCCTTGATTAGGAGGTGCATCTAATGGCTGTAGTTATATGCTCATGTTTCCTAATTATTATAAAATAGGATAGATCTTCATAGCTTATTTAGGAATTGGACAAGAATAGTACAAGATTGTATATGTGTATCAATCCAGGTTGTTGGAATTGATTGTAATTGAGAGAGAGAGAGCTCTTGAGGGAAAGAGATCTAGAAAGAGATCTGTACATCTGAGAGAGGTGTGGAAGAAAAGAAGTTTCTTCAATTGTATTCCTTCTGTAAAGAGTTTAATACAAGTTTTCAGGGTGGTTTCTTGTATCTCTTATTGTTTGCTATTTTTTTATTCTAGTTACTTATCTTTCTAGTTTAATTCTAAATTTTATTGCTTTCATATAGTAATAAACATTGTTGGTTGATCCCCAACAAGTGGTATCAGAGCTCAGGTTGACTAATAGGTGTTTTAGATCTGGTTAGTGTGTATTGATTACAAGTTACTCACAGGGATTTCTGTTTGAGTGGGAGAAGCAATGGCAGAAGAAAGTAAACTGAGAATGGAGAAGTTTAATGGCAAGAATTATCAACATTGGAGAATGCAGATAGAAGATTATTTGTATCAGAAAGATCTATACTTACCGTTAGGTGGGGTTTTAAAGAAGCCCAAAGACATGGATGATGAAGAATGGGAAGTTCTTGATAGAAAGGCTCTTGGATATATAAGATTGAGTCTAGCATCTACTGTGATATCTAATTTATCACAGGCAAAGACAACGGTAGAGTTGTTGACTACTTTAGAAAATTTATATGAAAAACCCTCAGCTTCAAATAAGGTATATCTTATGAAGCATTTATTTAATTTGTAAATGCAGGAAGGTGGATCTATATCTAATCATCTAAATGATTTCCATGGAATTGTAAATCAATTAAATTCATTCAAAATAGTGTTTGATGATGAAATTAAGGCTCTTTTAATATTATGTTCTTTGCCTGAAAGCTAGCATAGCTTGGTAATGGCAGTTAGTAATACTGCATCTGCTTCAAATATTTTAAAAGTAGAGGATGTTGTTAGTGTAATCTTGAATAAAAAAATTCATAGGAAAAGCACAGAGGAAACATCAAGGAACACTTTAAGTTTTAAGAGCAGGGGAAGGCAAAAAGAGAAGAGCAAGAAAGGGAGATCAAGGTCTAAGTCAAAGATGAGAGGTAGATCCAAATCCAGAAATGGCATGAAGCCACAATGCTGGAATTGTGGAAAGATAGGGCATATAAGCAAAGATTGCTGGTCAAAGCCTAAAGAAGACAATTAGCATGAAGGTAAGGAAGAAGAAAAAGTTGCAGGTATTGCATAAGATGCTCTTATATTCTCTTTGCATAATAATATAGAATCTTGGGTTTTAGATTCTGGTGCATCTTTTCATGCTACCCCTAATAGAGAATATTTTAGTGACTATGTCCATGGAGATTTTGGAATAGTTTATTTAGGGCATGATGAGCCTTGTAAAATTGTTAGCAAAGGAAAAGTGCAGCTGAAAATGTAGAATGGCAACACATGGGTGTTGAGAGATGTCATGCATGTTCCCAGCTTGAAGAGGAATTTGATTTCTATAGGAAAGTTAGGGGATGAGGGTTGTATAGTAACTCTCACAGTTGAATCTTGGAAGGTGACCAAGGGTACACTTGTATTGGCCAAAGGTAAGAGAGTAGGTACTCTCTATTTATGTAATTGTGTTACTAATAATTCTCCTTCTGTATTATCTACTTCAGATGTGGATGCAAAGTTGTGGCACTCTAGGCTCGGCCACATGAGTGAGAAGGGAATGTCTATTCTTAAGTCAAAAGGTAAGCTTTCAGATTTGAAAAGCATAGATCTAAAATTTTGTGAGCACTGTATTTTTGGAAAATAGAAGAGAGTGAGTTTTATCAAGACTGGGTCAACAAAGAAGAAGCACAAATTGGAGCTTGTTCACATAGACGTGTGGGGGCCAGCTCAAGTTGCTTCTATTGGAGGATCATGGTACTATGTTTCTTTCATAGATGATGCTACAAGAAAGGTATGGGTCTATTGTATAAAGAAGAAATCTGATGTTTTTGACATGTTTAAGACTTGGAAAGCTATGGTTGAGAATGAAACAGACAAAAGATTGAAGTGCCTGAGATCTGACAATGGTGGTGAGTTCTGCAGCTATAATTTTAGAGGTTATTGTTATATGAATGGAATACGCAGGCAAAAGATGATTCCAAGGACACCTCAACAAAATCGAGTTGCTGAAAGGATGTATATAACAATAATGGAGTGTGCAAGGTGTATGAGATTGCATGCTAGTTTGCCCTTAGAGTTTTGGGTAGAAGCTGTGGATACTGCAGTGTACCTAATTAACAGAGGACCCTCTATAGCTCTAAATGGTGGAATTCCAGAAGAGGCATGGATAGGTAAAAAGCTAGATCTCTCATTTCTCAAATTTTTTGGTTGTAAAGCCTTTGTGCACATTGATAAGGAAAATAGAAAGAAGTTGGATGCTAAGTCTATGAGGTGCACATTTATTGGCTATGGCTCTGATGATTTCAGATTTAGGTTTTGGAATCTAGGAACTAACAAAATAATTAGGAGCTGTGATATTTTTTTCAATGAAAAAGTGATGTATAGTGATTAGCTTAAGAATCTGAATCAATCTGGGTAGAGCAATGGAGAATTGGATGAGGTGACGGTCCAAAATGAGATTGCAAGAAAAATTAATCATAGATAGGAAAACACAGAGACCAACGTCGGTCAGGCAGGAACTGACATCGGCAATACAGGAACTGATGTCGATCATACAGTGACTAATGTCGATCAGGTAGAAACCAATGTCAGTCAGGGAGAACTGACGTCGACCAGTTACAGGCCTAGAAGTGATTGAGGTCGGTCACTGTCAGAGAATTTAGGTGGACAGCATGTTGTGAATGAGTCTCAGATGCCCATCAGGAGGTCAGAAAAGGTAAGTAAACCTCCAATTCGATATTCCCCTTCATTATTCTATTTATTGCTTATTGATGGTGGAGAACCAAAGAGTTTTGATGAAGCAATACAGGTGGAATCCAAGAATCAGTGGGAGCTAGGCATGAATGAGGAGATTGATTCCTTGAAAGAGAACCAAACATGGGATTTGGTTGAGTTTCCAGCGAGAAAGAAGACACTGAAGAATAGATGGATCTACAGATTGAAGGAAGGTGAGAATGGACAGATGAGATATAAGGCCAGGTTGGTAGTGAAAGGATTTGCACAAAAACTAGGTATTGATTTTGGTGAGATTTTTTCTCTTGTTGTTAAAATGACTTCTATATGAACTGTACTGTCTTTAGTTGCTATTAAGGATTTGCGTCTTGAGCAACTTGATGTTAAGACAACGTTTCTTCATGGAGATTTGGATGAAGAAATATATATGGATCAACCAGAAGGATTTGAGGTCAAAGGTAAGGAGAAGTTAGTGTGCAGATTGAAGAAAATCTTGTATGGCCTCAAGCAAGCTCCTAAACAATGGTATTTGAGATTTGATAGGTTTATGACTGAGCATGGCTATATTAGGTGTCAATTTGACTATTGTGTGTATTTTAAGAGATTGAATAATGGTAGATAGATAATCCTGTTGTTGTATGTAGATGATATGCTGGTTGTAGGATCACACATGCAGGATATCTCTGAGCTTAAGGTGAAATTAGCTCACACATTTGCCATGAAGGATTTGGGAGCAGCAAAGAAAATCCTTGGCATGAGCATTAAGAGAGACAAGAAAAATCACAGGTTGATTTTGTCTCAAGAGGATTATGTGAACAAGGTGTTGAAACAATTCAATATGTAGGATGCAAAACCGGTAAGCACACCTATGGCTGGACATTTTAAATTGAGTAAAGAACAATGTCCTAATTCACATGATGAGGTAGAGTACATGAGTAGAGTTCCATATTCTTCCGCAGTATGGAGTTTAATGTATGTAATGGTTTGTACTAGACCGAATATTGTCCAAGCAGTGGGAGTTGTAAGTATATGGCCAATACAGGGAAAGAGCACTGGAAAGCAGTTCAGTGGATCCTTAGATATTTGAGAGGGACTAGCAGTAGGCATTTGTGCTATGGAGGTTCAGATACTTCTCTACATGGTTATGTAGATTCAGATATGGCAGGTGATTTGGATGGCAGAAGGACCACCACAGGATATGTTTTCACTGTTGGTGGAACGGCGGTTAGCTGGATATCAAAGTTGCAAAAGGTTGTTGCCTTGTCAACTACAAAAGCAAAATATATTACAGTCATAGAGGCTAGCAAAGAAATGATATGGATGACACGGTTCATGGAAGAGCTAGGAAAGGATTAAGAGAGTTGTAGACTATACAGTGATAGTCAGAGTGCAATTCATTTGGCTAAGAATTCAGCCTTTCATTAAAGAACAAAGCATATACAGCTTAGGTACCACTTCATAAGATAGGTATTGGAGGATGGTGAGTTGAAGCTGAAAAAGATCCATACAGATAAGAAACCTGCTGATATGTTAACCAAGCCGGTAACAAAGGAGAAGTTGAATCTTCATTCAACTTTTGTAGGTCTTCATGATTGAGTTTGAAGATGGAGGATCTAGAAGATGTTGCTGTATAGGTACTGGTGTAGCTATTTATCTCCAAGTGGGATATTGTTAAGGTGTGGAGCTAAAAGCTTCACCAAATGAGTATTTTGTAGGTTACTGGTGTTACACAGTCACCGGCATCGGTCAGGAGCGACCGACATTGGTCAGGAGTCGACTAGGAGATGCCGGCATCGGTTATGTTTGGCTGACATCGGTCAGGTACAGACAGGCAAGGATTGATGTCGGTCACCTGTGCGCCTAAAATGCTATTTCCATGGACACAATAAAATATTTTCATGGTAGGATTAAGTGATAGTGTTAAGTCTGCATCTCTATTTTAAGTAAGACTGTTTAGAGCCCTTGATTAGGAGGTGCATCTGATGGCTGTAGTTATATGCTCATGTTTCCTAATTATTATATAATAGGATAGATATTCATAGCTTATTTGGGAATTGGACAAGAATAGTACAAGATTGTATATGTGTATCAATCCAGGTTGTTGGAATTGATTGTAATTGAGAGAGAGAGAGCTCTTGAGGGAAAGAGATCTAGAAATAGATCTGTACATCTGAGAGAGGTGTGGAAGAAAAGAAGTTTATTCAATTGTATTCCTTCTGTAAAGAGTTTAATACAAGTTTTCAGGGTGGTTTCTTGTATCTCTTATTGTTTGTTGTTTTTTGATTCTAGTTACTTATCTTTCTGGTTTAATTCTGCATTTTATTGCTTTCATATAGTAATCAACATTGTTGGTTGATCCCCAAAAAATAGAACCATTTTTCACTTTTCCAATTACCATTTGCCATAACCATGCCTCATCTCTTGGAGACAACCCTATAGACCCTTTTTGGGCATTATTATACCATTAAAATCCATGAACCATGATGTTTGAACTATATTCACTTGAGGTCCTTTAGGACTATGTAGGCAGTGCTCAATTTCTATTGAGGTTAGCTTGATCACCCCCTTTCCATGCTCTCATTATTTTGTATGTAATTATTCAGTTTGAATTATCTCATTATTTTGTGAGAAACCTAAGAAACACTCACAATTTTGTGAGAAATCTAAGTCAATCATCGCTTGGGGGAAACTTTGTCACCACTATAACCAATTTTCTTCTGATCATTTCATTATACCATTTTTATTATACAATTTCTTTGATATTGACCAAGGCTTGAATTTAGTCATCTTATCAATCCCATTTTGAGCTTGGTTCCCTTGGTTCATCTTGCACTTTCTATGAAGGATTTTGATCTAATTTTAATAGTTTTAGAATGTTGTGTTGAATGGTAGTCTATGGCAGTAGTGTGACATTTGATCTAGAAAGTTATCTTTCATCTATCATCTTATTTGGTATCAGTAATTATAACCACCTATGGGCAAATTAGTATTGTTTTGGTACCTTTGATTATAACTACCTTTGGGAAAATTAGTATTATGACATTATTTCCTAATTATAATCACCTATGGCTAAATTAGGTACAACACCTTTTTATCATGCATTATTGTATCATCTGGTCATTACTATTATCATTTATCTTATCGTTCACCTTTGTTTGTGAACTTGTTGTGACCTAGTTAGTTTTTCATCACTTTTTGTGTGGGCAGAATTAATAACTTGGCATTATTTTGGGGTTATATAGGTTGTGCTCGATTCATGTCAAGGTCAACTTAGTCCCTCTTATAATATGATCTCATCATATTTTTAGCATTTTAAGTTGGTGCACTCTCACTATTTCATGAGCTGGACCATTCTGTATCTCTTAATACTTAATCAAGTTGAGATACTTAAAAAATTCAAAAAAATATTCATAAAACAATCAAAAACTCAAAAAAATATTTTGTGTGTGTTTATTTGATTATTGTTTGTCATGTTGGTCTTTTATTTTCCTATTTAGTCTTGCTTTTTTATTTTATTTTCCAAGTACATCTTGATGGTCCATGTAGATCTTGATCTCATGTTGTTAAGATGTCTTGTTTTCATTTTCTCTATCTTTACTTTTTTTTTTAAATGTAAATAGTTGTAACTCTGGTTTTGGTCATTATTTTACCATTATCCTTAGTTATAGGTATTCACATTTACACTGGCTTAGTGTAATTGGAATATTATGGCATTCTAAGTTAGTCATACTTATGATGCCTAATTTTTTTTCTATAACAAGCACTTTAAGCTCAGGTCTCAAAGTCTTAACATCAACATAACTCTGATGAATGGTTCTCAAGAACACTTTACATAATCAGGGCTCATGATATGAAATTAGGCATCTAAGTAACATGCATTTTATCACTTGACTCTATACTTAGATGTAAATCTCTTCATATACATCATGATTCTATTCAATTCTTGGTCAATTTTCATCATTCCTCATTCCATTCTCTCCCAAACTTGGGTGAACTACATTGTCTTGAAGTTCATGTTGGAACATGAGTCCATGAAACTATGTAGATAGTGTCCACTTGTCTTATACATCTAGAGTCAATTCAACCATCTCTATTCATCTTTTTATCTCTCTCATCACTTTGTGCATTCTCGTATGCTAGGTTTTATATGGCTTTCTAAGCCATTACACCATCACATGTACGTTTGTGCCTTCTCACTTTAACCTATCTTTTAGGTTCTATCCTTGAGATATTTTTATTGCCAATTGCCAAAACTAGGGCACAACATCTAAACAACATCCAAATCACATCAGCTATATAGGGGTAAAACATTATTTATTCTTTATCAATGATCTAAACTATCCCTATTGGGTCAAAACTATTTTATCATGATCACATTTGTTCTACTAGAGTGCCTCTTATTATATCTTTAGATACCTTATTCTAGTGGTTCTTCCCTTCTTGAAGCAAAATGTTTTATTTTTTCCTCTAATTCTAAGTTCTCTACACTCCTACCCATGATGGTAATATTTAGTGTGCAACTTGTCTCAAGATTGATCAATGCCATAAGCGCACAACTTATACTCTCAAATTAGGTACATTTAAAGTGTGTCTATTACATTTATGGATTACATCTTTACCATTCCCCCCATCTTTAGGGCCTATTATACCTCTAATTATATTTTGATCATTGATGGTAATCATGTGTGCAATAATTAGCTTATCTGGATGTGATCTATTTCATGGGTTAATTTCTTGCTTTCTCTCTTTTTTTTAGGGTCCATCCTTTTCTTTCATCATAGAATGTCCTCTCGAGGGGGCATCATAGGTCTTCCAATTTTTTCTTGACAACTCTTTTCTTTGAAAAGATGTTACTTTGTCTGAATATCTCACTAAACCTTCTCAAATAGGGGCAAAATGTAGACATCCAATTCCTAACACCATTTGTGTTGAAATTGTTAATCTTACTCAAATTACACTCAAATGCACACTTCGGGCTAAAATACATAAAACACCTTAAATGATTCAAATTTGTCATTTACAAATGTTGATTTAGGTCGAAGTATCCCTAAATGGGGCAATACATTTTATGGGCTAGTTAACTTTGATCAGATCATTTCAAGTCAGAATGCCAATTTTGCATCTAGGTGCCATGGATTGGTCTTTTCTTCTAATTCATTGGTACATGTCACATACCCTTGTTTTTTAGTGTTGAAAACATCTTAAATAGGATGGTGGATCTAACGTATCTAACATCACCTTCAAATTCTTATCGAGTCAAATTACGACCTAGTAATATGACTTTTAGACCATTTTGATTGATTGAGGGCAATTTTTAAATAATTGCACAAAGTGTTGATTAACCTTATTTAAGGTTAATTGATCCAAATCAAGAGTTTAAATGGATTTTCCATGAGATTTGTTGAATATTTATTTTCAAAAATTGATTTCTATTAACTACATCACCTAATGACATCACCATATGAGGTGACATCCCTAGGCCATAAATGCCATAAGTATTAGAATTATGGGTCTTACATGCCTCATTAAGACCAACCATGCCTCTTAAATGCCCCTTTATCCCAAATATTTATGATGTATATTTATGGATTTAATTATATAATTGGATTAATTTATGGCCACACATCTCAATCTTGAGATGGATGGTCATGGTTGATCCTAATCAATCTCAAAAATCTATAAATAGAGAGGCCATGAACATCATTTTCAAGCTTGATTTGTGTAAAGTTATAATGAAAAATTGTTTTCACAATCCTTTGCATTTGATTATTGATTTTAGTTTCAAGCTTCATTGATAGGAAAATTAGATAGTTATATATCATGAGCCTAGGTTTTGTGGAGTGTTCTTGAGACATTAGAGGAGTTTACCACCATTGTTGATGAAGACAAGGATGCTTGATCAAGGGAGAACATGTTTTTGAGCTGCTCTTGGAGGATGGATTAACTAGAAAAGGTATAGGTTTCTTACTTTCTTCCATTTATCTTTCATTGTCATTAGCAATTCCCACATGAATAGATAAGCTTAATTCAGTTTACTTTTATGTATTTTTCTTTTGATTTATTGGACTAATGCTTGACTAATTACATTATGTAATCCTCTCTACACCACTAACTTATATAACCGATATGTAAGTTTTGAAATTCATCCTAAATCACATCATTTATTTTTATGGTATCCCATCCATCATCATTTTTAATAATAGTAAGTCCTTAAATAATAAAGATGTTAAATACCTCTATACCTAGTTTCATATTAATTGAATACCTACTTGAATAGAGTTGGTATTGAAAATATAAATCAATGGTTTTGATGGAGACATAAAGGATGGAATAAATGAGGCTTAGCTTTGTGAGATTTTAAAGTAACAACATAAATTCAAATTATAGTCAATAAGATGATGTTAAAAAAGAGAACTTGTGTGCATCTCCAAACTCGTCGAGTAAACTAAATAATATGATAAAATAGTGAATAAATGAATGGGGTAATTGTTCAAGTATTTGTAATGATGAAGAAGGAAACATTAATGGAAATTATACCTAGGAATATAGAGAGGTGGATGTTGACACATCCATAAAAAATTATAGGTGGATTCACTTGTGAACATATGCCTAGAATTTTAGTGGAGGTGATTGCAAATCACAAGGATGTTGTTCAGCTAGGCTACATCCAACTATAATTTTTGAGTTGATAAAAGATCATTGATTGGGGTAGGAAAAAGTGTGGTGTATGCTATATATATTAGTATAACTTATAGTGATTTGTATAAAAATGCATTAGGTTTCTAATAAAAATTTTACACAAGTGTTTTGGTTGGGTGAATGGGTTACTATGTCAACATCATGCAGAATGTATTCCATAGCATACAAAATGTATAATAAAGTGTTATAGTAGGTGCATGGCATGAAATTTCTATTCTTATCATAGCTATATTATATTCTTTATTGACAGGTTGTTATTTTGTATTTGAAATTTTGGTAGAGATTATGTTAGGGACTAGTACTGTCCTTAACATATTAAGCTTAGGACCTTTGTATAATTTTTATGCATTCTAGAAATCTAATCTTCAGTAAAACTGTAATGAATAATACCACACCACATTAGTTTCTATGAAACTTGAATGTTATAAGAAATATGAATGGTTAGTGATATCTATGTAATTTGGGTCAAAAGACATTATTTTGGAAAAAGAGCCTAACTATTGGAACAAGGTGGAAGATCAAAAAAATATGCCATTGGTAATGATAATTAGGATTTGTTGACACATAGAGAGTAGGATGTAGTGAATAATATGTATGAGATTACATGGGCTGAGTAGGTAGCAATTTAGATGATAGTCTTCTTGAAAAGGAAGGATATATTTTAGTTCATGGATTTGTCTCTTTTGTATGTTTATATTTCCTTACTCTTTACAAAAATTGAAGGAACATGTCAAAGGTTTGAATGAAGAAAAAATGATTTCAAATTTGTAAAATTAAAATGTATTAGGGGTTTTTAGAGTAGGTAGAGTATCTATGTGAGAAGCTTTGACATGAGAGGCTATGGAGAGTAGGAGTAGGAGTAATTTAGTTTCTCAAATACATTTGTAAGGGAGCAAAATTGTAAAAATATTGAATTTTGAGGGCCTTTGTGTGTCATGGGATGAGACACCTATTTAAGTTGGGGTGAGTGTTAGTAGGAGTAAAGGGCAATAATATTTAGTATTATTTTTTATTATTTGTAATAAAAAGAGAAAATAGATATGTGAAGTGTCAAAAAGGAGTCAAAAGGTCATAGAGGAATTCTAAGAGTCATTTGAAAGCCTTTATAAGCAAGTATATGTGAAGAAGAAATTTAGGCCACTTGCATGAATAATAAATATCATTTGGGTCTCATTTATTGTCTTCTTCATTATTTATTCTTTATTTCTAGTTTATGTTGTGAAAATGTGTAATATTCATTCTTGCTACTAAATTACAACTAATAGACCTCCATAGGTCAGACTCTCTTGAATCATATATGTGCTTTAAATGATGATATTTTTATATAATTATACTAAAATGTGTGATAAACATGCTTAAATAATAAGTATCATGTTTCCATAACTATACCAAAATGTTTTGTAAATGCATTTTAACAATGATGCCATCTCATGGTTATACATTACCATTTTTATGGTGTTTATGTTAAATATGGTATGCATAATGTTAGAACATTTAATGACTAAGTAGGCTTAATTAACCCTTAACTTACCTTGGTAGTTAATTTAATAATAATAATAATAATAATAATAATAATAATAATAATAATAATAATAATAATAAAGTGAAAACCTCTTCAATTAAATAAATATTAAAATTATATTTATTTAATACTTATCAATGCTATCAAATAACTTCAAGATGGTTGGACCCGTTCGTTACAATAGTCACCTCCCTTCACATTTCACTATAAATAAGGTTTTACCCTTGTTATGAAATATTTTGAATTGAAAATTTAATATTTAAATGTGGCAAATATTTTTAGATATTTTATGAATATTGGTTAAGATGAAGTGAGAAGAGGAAGAGGATTTGTATTGGGGTGTATAATTTCTCAAATATTGAATATCAATTATGGATTTTTTTACCTTCATTGGAGGTTTTTCCACCTAAATGTTGAGTAATTATTCTCTATATTATTTGATGTTTAATTACATATCTATATCACATATTTACATTACATATATATTATATTTCATGTATTTATTCATGGTATCAGAGCTTGGGGATGTGTAGTTGATTAGCAAGACTATCTGAATTGTTGATTGGCTTGATGAGATCTAGGTGGCTATTTTTTCAACTCCAATCTTAGCTCGTACGACCTATGATACAACATTGAATACATTTAAACAATTTTTTTGGGCTATGATACGGCATTGAAGACCTTTAAATAATTGTTTTGTTATTGTTTTTTATTGATCTTTGAGGAAGCCTATTTTTTAGATTTGGAGCATCTTCAACCTAAATTAAAGCATTATAGACCTCATTCAAATAGTAAAAAATAAATTTTTAGCTAAGAATCAACCTTTACATCAATGGTACAACTCATGGATGACCCTCTAACATTTTTAGAGACTGAAAAAATAAAAAAATTGGTTGTTGTATTTTGAATACATGTTTCTGCATTCTCAATTTCTAAATCTTCATTATTTGGTCTAACTAAAAATCCTACAAATCCCCTTAACCATCATTCAAATTTTATAAAAAAAAATTGGTTTACCTATGATGCCATTTATAAGGCCAAGTCGACCTAAAAATGAAAAAATATCAAACTATTTATTTTTTAGTATTTAATTTAATCTTTCTCTTCTCTAAGGGGTTATATTAAGGGATTAAAGCATCCAAAAACACTTTCAAAGCTTGAAAAGGATTGATAAAGTCATTTTGAATTTTTTCACTCAGCTACAAGTGCTATTATAGAGCCTAGTGGAGTGAAAATATTATTTTTGAATCAAAAATTATTTTCTAAATCTAGTTTTGGGAATAGCAGGTAAATTAAAGGCAATTTGAAAAAAATTAGGGCCTTTGGTGGCCTCTTCCAACCTCCTCCTACACATATATTCCTCCCCTATGCCATCAAGCTTCCTGTAAATTCCATGGTAAGTTCAATAGTCTTTGAAAATATTTGAAAAATAATTGATTTTATTAAAACTTTAAATTCTATGAAAATAGAGGGTCGTACCAATTTCTAATTATTTTTTATCTAAATAATTAAATAAAATGCAAACACACACACACACACACACACACACACACACACACACACACACACACACACACACACACACACAAATAGTTTTTAAAATATTATAAAATAATCTTTAAAAATAAACTAGTGCATCTATTGTTTCAAGTGGTAGTGGAGAGGAGTTGGTGGGTATTATTGTGCTAGGCTCTTGCAAAGTGGATGTTTAGTGTTCAAAACATACTACCATCAAGTTTTTTTGGTCAAAAATATTTTATTAAGATTTTATTTTTTAAAAATTAGTAATTATAAAAAAAAATTGGTTTGTGTGCCAAGAACCACACATTCATAACCCTATTTATTGTTGACATTTTAAAACACTTCACCTTGACAATATTTTGTCAAGCATAATCATATAACTAGTTGTTTCCTAGGTTTTGTTACATTCTAAATGTATTTGTGTGGTCAATTTTTTATTTTTATGCCTCTTATTAGAATTTTTAGAGATTTTTTAATCATAGTGATTTGATATCTATTTTTGGTATGACACTTTTGACACTTATTATAGTGATTTTTTTAAATAATTTCTTGTTTTATTTCACATATATTTGAATAATTAAATCTTTTTTACAATAGAAATCTATTTTATTTTGTAAATATAGTACAAAATCTCATTTAAAAAGCTCAATTTTAAAATTGTTCTATCTTTCTTAAATGGAACCTATGGCTTCACCTAACTTTGTTTTAGATAAATCTCAAATTTTTAATGTAACTAACTATAATATTTGGAAAATATGCATTAAAGTAGAATTTATAGATCAAAATTTATGGAATATTTGTGTTGGAATTGCAAAATCTCTATCAATCAAACATGTTACCCTTGAACTTTCAAATGCATTTCAACATTAATAGAAAAAAGTTATGTTGATTATCTTGTGGAGTGTTAAAGATTAATTCCTACTCCATATCAACAATCAAGAGTATCCTAACGATACTTGTAAACTGCTTAAGTCTATGCATGAGAGCACTCATCTCTCAAAAATTATTAAGTTGATCTTTGAATTACTTACAACACTTATGAAAGGTGATGAAAAAGTTATTAACTTTCTTGCTAAAATTAAGAATATTAAAGCTCAGTTAGATGAATGCAACTGTAATCTAATGCAAGATCAATTAATTTATTTCATTATTCAATTGAATATTCATGAAAAAAATCAAAATTTATTTCTATTTTGAATTCAAAATACCAAAAAGAGTAAGATATCCATGACCTTACTACCCTGTCATCTCTTTTGATTCAATAAGATCATGTTTTGACTAATATTGATTCTAAATAAAATGTTACTCTAGTACTTTTCTATGTAAGGTCATGGATATCTTACTCTATTTGGTATTTTTAAAACAATATAAACTAAAAATATAACCCTAATGTTACTAATGGAAAAAATAGAAACAAAAAAATTAGCAATAAGAATCATAAACCTAAGTTTAATAAGAATTATAATCTATTGGTAAATTTGATCATATAATAAAATTTATTATAAAAATAAAGATAGATTTAATAATCAATATTATGAAAATAAAAAAATAAAAAAATCTAATCAAAATAAATATAAAAATTAAAACCTAATTAGAATAACAATCAAGATCAAAATTCAAATGTTATTACTTTGTATACTACTCTATTTACTTTAAATAAGAATGAATGGATTGTAGATAATGGTGCATCACACCATATGACTTGATTATCTAAATTTTTTTTATGATTATAGATATATATTTGAAAATATTTACTTAGAAGATAATTTATTTTTAGAAGCAACTAAAAAAGGAAAAACAAAATTTATAAATGTTGTTATTAATGATATTTTTTGTACCTAAACTTAAGAAAAATTTACTATCTTATTCTCAACTTACAAATCAGAATTTAATTATAACATTGCTTAAAGGTATCTAGTCTATTAGAAATCAATATGGTTCTCTAATTGTTGAAGGTGTTCAGAAGAATTTTTTATATATTTTCTCTACTTATTTTGCATGTTTTTTTTCATCACATAATAAGATTGAATCTCAATCCTGACATGAAAGATTAGGACATATTCATTTTAAAAGTTTACACGATATGTTTGCTCATAATATTTTTGTTATAATTCCTTCTATTTATTCTCATCTTAAAATTTGTGAGGGTTTCTTACATGATAAGAAATATACTAACCTCTTTCATAAGAAACATGATATGAATTCCTCACATCTTTTATAATTAATTCATAGTGATGTTAAAGGACCTCTTGAAGTTGTATCTCTTAATGGTTATTTGTATACTTTCAATTTTATTTATGATTATAATAGAATGATTTGGTCATATTTCATTAAATAAAATTCTAATTTTTTATCTAAATTCAAGTAATTTAAAGCTATTATTGAAAATACTTCTAATTTTTCTATTAAGAGATTAAGATATAATAATGATAGTGAATATATTAGTAAAGAGTTTGATTCATTTTGAATTAGTTGTGGTATTCAAATAGAACTAAAAATACATATTTCCCTCAATAAAATGGTATTAATGAAAAGAAAAATTGCACCATTATTGAGATGATTAGAACAATGTTGCATTCTGAAAATGTTCCTAAGTTCTTATGGGCCAAAGGAATGAATACTGGTGTGCATATTCTGAATAGTCCCTACCAAATATTTTCATATTTTTAATCTCTTAGAAATTTGGTATAAAAATAAATCCAATGTGGCTCATCTTAGGATCTTTAGTAGTGATGCTTATATTTTTGTTCCTAAAGTTCAAAGAAAGAATCTTGTTTCCACTTCCTATTCTTGCATTTTTGTAGGTTATGGAGGTGAGTCAAAATGTTTAAGATTATATGATCCTTATAAAAATTATATCATTATGAATATGAATTTTATTATTCTCAAGAAAATCTTTTATAATCCCTCTATGGATCTTCTTCAGTATTCTTTTATTGTTAAACTTGACTATCATGTTTCTCCATATGAATAAATTGATGCCCTAGATGAAGTTGATCTAGTTTTAGATAATTTAGAGTCTAAGGAAACCCTAAGTTTCATGTTCAATATAAATGACCTAAATGGGAAAAAATATTGATTCAATCATCTAATATTTAATCATCTAATGTTGATAATATTAATAAATTAATAGGGAGTCAACATTATTATCATGCTTTAATGATTATGTATGTATGTGAACTTCAATATTTTGAGGAAGTTATTCAAGATGATAAATGTAAATTTTCATGCAAGTTGAGTATAATTCCTTAATTAAAAATAATAATTTGAATCTTTTCTTACCTCAACTTAAAATCGATATTACTGGTTGTAGGTGGCTATATAAAATCAAATATAATTCAATTGGTAAAATTAACAAGTTTGAAGCAAAACTAGTTGCTCGTGGGTTTACTTAGAAACCCAAGATTGACTATGTTGAAACCTTTGATCCTATAGAAAAAATGAGTAATAATATATTATTTTTTACTCTTACAAACCAAAATGGTTAGATTATCTACCAAATGGATGTCAATAATGCATTTTTAAATGGTGATTTAGAAGAGGAAATCCATATAACTCAACTTAAAGGTTTCACTGACCCTGACAGAGAACATTATGTGTGTAAGTTAAATAAATATCTATATGTTCTAAAATAATCTCCTCAAACTTGGTATTATAAAACTACTTCTTTCTTTAAATAACTATGTTTTTCTAACTCTTATTTTAATAGTGATCTCTTTGTTAAAGTTTAAAATGGTCATTTAATCTTGATTGTATTATATGTTGATGATCTTTTGATTACTGATAATATGATTAGTTTAAGTCATAAATATAAGGATAAATTAATTCAAATATTTGAAATGACTTATTTAAGTATTATACAACATTTTTAATAATGGCTATATTTCAAGATAAAAATTGTATTGTTGTATCACAATCTCAGTATGCACATAATTTTATTATTAAGTTTAATATCCTTGATTGTAAATATACATCTAATACTATTGAAGTTGGTGTTAAACTTGATCCAAAACCTAAATATGAAAAATCTAACCCTACTATGTATAGATATCTTATTGGTACTTTAATTTATCTAACCATTACTAGGTAAGATATTTCATATTTTTTTGATGTTGCTTCTAGATTTATGCTAGATCCATATCTTGATCATTGAAAATTATCAAAGAGAATAATTAGGTATATCAAAGGATTAGTAAATTATGGTTTATTTTATTCTTCCATTGATAATGATAATTTATATGGTTATTGTGATGCTAACCATGTTGGTGATACTCTAGATCTTAAATATACTTCTAGATATGTGTTTAATTTTGGTGTAGATGCTCACTTGGAGTAGAAAAAATCAACCTATTATTTATATCTCTTCTACAAACTCATAGTATAGAAGTGTTATATTAGCTATTAAAGAAGTCATGAGTTTACAAAGGTTATTGGGAGAACTTCACTTGGATGTTTTTCACAGTACCATCTTTCATGTGATAATAAAATTTGTATAGCTCTGATAAAAAATCCAATACAACACCAATGAATTAAACATATTTAAATTTATGTGAATTTTATCTGAGAGAAAATCCTCAATGGTGACATTGATCTATATTTATATCTTATGGATGAAAAAGTGGCAGATAACTTCACAAAATCACTTGGTACTACCAACTTTTATCAATTTTGTGCAATGTTAGGCCTTTTAGATTTTCCATTGAGGAGGATTATGCATGACAATGTCACTTCTTAATGACCATGTGTTCCTTCTTATTCTCTATACTTATTCTTATTGTAAAGAATTATAACTTTTGTGTGGAAGTTATGTAATTGTAAACTTCATGTGGAAGTTTTTTTTGGTACCCCAATACATTAAGTCATACTTTGTAATAGATGTCCTTATATTATAAAAGGCTCTAAATATGCTTAGTTTATTGTTCATTAAAAACTATGAGTTGTAGTCTCAAAATCATGTTATCCTAAACTTACTTTGAGTAGTTTATGGATTACAATTTCTTTTGTTTCAAGATGTGATGTTTGGCATGATGAATATTTTGAAATCCTTAAATTATGTACATAATATAATTCCTTTTTTAAGGTGACTATAATTTTTATCTCCACTTAGCATTAAGGGAGAGTGTTATAACATTTAATGACTAAGTGGGATTAATTTATCCTTAGCTTACCATGATATTTAATTAAATAACAATATTATATTATTTATTAATACAAAGTGAAAACCTCATGCAAATAAATAATAAAATTATATTTATTTAATATTTACCAATGTTATTAAATAACTTTCAAGATGGTTGGACCTATTAGTTACAATGGTCACTTCCCTTCACATTTCATTATAAATAGAATTTTATGGTTTACCTTTATTGTGAAATATTGTGAATTGAAAGCTTCATATTTACATGTGACAAATATTTGTAAAGGATTTGTGAAGATTGGTTGAGAGGAGTGAGAAGATGAAGAGGATTTGTATTGGAGTGTATAATTTTTCAAATATTGAATATTAACTATGGGTTTTTTACCTCTATTGGAGGTTTTCCAACCTACATGATGTGTCATTTTTATCTATATTCTTTGTTGGTTAATTATATATGTAGATCACTTGTGTACATTGCATATATATTATATTTCTTGTATTTCTTCATATAATCATTTATTTTGAGATGAGTGATATGTAGGTTATACTAAACCTTAAAATTTGGCATATGGTCCACTTATTATAGCTCAACTACATTATGATGCAAAATAGTTCATATTGTTATAAGGCACACTACAAAGAGTTATAAGAAACTTGCTCATATATTGAATGTGTTTACTAAAGAGTTATAAAATACATACTTCTACATTTTTAAGCACACACCAAAGAGTCTTAATACATTGTAGACACCTAATTTTGGTGCATAACTCATTATTTACTATGGTGTTACTAAATGTATGGGATTTTTGGTCATCAGTTTGGATTAGGCTCATATTGATAATTTTCTTGTATTTTTTTAACATGTGTGGTGCTTTCAACATATTTGTTTCTCTTTTAAACTTTTTATTCCTATATATGTAGCCACATTCTCTATTTATTATTCTTATTTTATAGGTTTATTATTTTTTTCCTTCTTCTTCTACTTCTAATACTATTAATTTTGGATCTTGACCAAGATTGAATTGTTTGATGTTGGTAATGACCAAGATCATTCTGTTCAATTTTGTGTAGTTTGCTTTTTGGGGGACCTTAGCCTTTTTTTCACCTTTTTCATTAATTTTTTTTTTTAGATTTTATTATTTTTATATGTCATCTTGCATGTTATTATGATCCTTATTTTAACTTGAGAATTTTTTAAGTACATAAATACATTGATGAGACAAGCATTTATAAGTAGAACACACTCCAATTTTATTGATAAGACATATATTGAAGTGTACAAGGATAATTGGATTATTAATGTGGCATCCCTTATACCAAAACTTGAATTTAAGTCATTAAAGAACATATAAAATATACTAGTTACTTGCATTTTATACACAAGGATTAACATTATTATATTCATATTAGAAATGGTTGTTTGCTTTACTACATGATTGTTTATTTCCAAACTTTCTAATAATAATGCTCCAACTCAGGTATGCCCCTCATAACTACCCAATTTTATTTTATTTCAAGGTCTCTTGGAACCAATTATGGTTTTTGATAAATGATAAACAATTTTTAAAGATCAATAACTCAATTTGATTATGTAAGAGAAATGTATAATCAGTTGACATAGATGCAGGTGCTCACAAAGTTTTAGTATTATTTAACATCATCTGACCAAGATCAAACTCTATGACTCAAATAAAACCTTAACCTACCAATGTCAACCATATGATTTAGGGTTAGAAGCAAAATCAAGTCATTAAATTTTGGTTATTATGTTTCACTTCTATGATTTGTACCAAACTTTCAAATTTACTCTTAGACTAATTCTATACTTGTTTTTAGTCACTTTCAACATTTGATTCTATGGATGTATTATAAATTCATTTTTTTTTTCTAAAAACACCTCTGCTCAACTTTCAAGCATTTAATTGAATTTATTTTTGTATTTATGTCATATTTGAAATAAAATTCCCTTTTGATGATTAGTGAGCATCCTTAACCTAAAACCAGTTTTCATCAAAATAGACACAATTCAAACAATAGATAATTATCACATGCATTTTACATATTTAGAGATTCCATAGAGATGGTAGTGCAATTGGCATACCACTAAGTGTATCCATTCATACTTTTTACTTTTACCCAATAATTGTAATATTTATTTTGTCATTAACTTATATAGACATTGATATGTACTTGAAAACATATTTGTTTATTTTTTAGTATGCCATATATTCACACTCTAGACACATAAACATGGAGGCTCATTTTAGGATGCTCAGTGGAATTCAAGGTACTCATGCATATTATGAGGAGTTTTGTTTGTAGGTCATATGAGTTGGAATATGTGATAAGGTAACTTCTCTCCTCTTTTTGATTTTTAATTCATTGTCATTTATAGTATTAAATTATAGAAACATTTACATATTTTGACTAAAAAATCTTCTTCAAACCCTCCTAGGGGTACTTGTTTATTTTAAATTGATATATACGAATACACACACCTTATAGTGGGCCATTACATACACACCTGATTTTGGTACATGATTAGTTATTTGTTATGGCATAGTGTATTTATGTGCTTTTGCATCATTGGTATTTTCTTGGAGGTGTGTTGAAATGTCTTTATTTATTCTAAAATTGGACTCTTATTGGTTTGTCTTTATGTCTTGGTTCTTCTCCCACTTTCTTATTCTTTTTTATTCACCCAAACTTTCCTTAGTTATTTTATTTTCTCTATATTATTTGTTTTATAGGTCTTTGGATTTGTTTTTTCCTCTCTTTACTTTTGGTTTTTCCTATTCTATGTTTTGAAAAGGATCAAACAATTCAATCTTTGCCTTTTCACTTATGTGGGCCCTTTGGTCCTTTCACATTTTTAAGTGTTTGGTCTTTTTTTCTAATTTTATGATTTGTGTTCTAATAAGGTCTTAATTCAAATTAAATCTATTATATAAGTACATAAGTGCATTGATACATTCAAAAATAAAGAGATCTAAGGGAATCTCCCATGATCTAATGTACTCTACTTATATTACTATTTTTTATCAATTTATGTCTATGCAGCCCTATAATAAAACTAAAATTGAAGTAGTGAAAGAGCATACATAATTTACTAGTTGTTTACATTTGATTGATAAGGGTTGGGATATTAATATTAAAAGGGACTAATTATTGGAATTCATGATTGGTGATTACCAAAATGACTAAGAATAGGTATTTTTCTAAGGTAATGCCCTCATAACTACACCTATTTTATGCTCTTGTAAAGTATGTTGGAGTGGATGAGGGTTTGTGAGAAGGATAAGTAATTTTAAAAGATTTATAGCTCCATTTGACAATCTAAGAGAGTTTTTTTATCAGTAGGAATAGACAAAGGCAACTGAAAAAATTTAGGAGGATTTGATATCATCTTATAGGATCAAACTCAATGACCAACATTGAACCTTAACATGCCATGATCAACACGATGATCCTAGTCATGACTAGTATTGAGCAACTCGATAGTAGTTATCTTATATGAATTCCTTGATCTATATATAAAAATAGCTTTAGAAAATATGTTTACACTGGGACTACTTCTAGACCTATTTTTTCTCATTTTCAGTGTCTCAAAACACACAGGTGAGTTATATACAAGTATATATCTATTGACTCTTCTTCTCTAATTCCAATCACATTAATCTCTATTTTTTCCACATTTTAGATCTATTTCTATTTCTATATTATTATGTTTAGTTTATTTTTGAAGTGTAGCATCTTTTACTTAAAACCACTTTTCTTCAAAACACTAAAATTCTATTCAAGAAAATTAACCCAAGATTTGAAATAATGCAATGGGAGAAGGCCTATAGAAAATATATTTATAAAAATGAAGTAATATCTAACCCTAGAGAGGTGTAAGCGAGGTTAGTTTAACCAAAACATTTTATCAGAAAGTGGTTTTAAATCAAAATGCAAAACAACTATCCATAAAAAAATTATTAAGCTTAATCAAATGTAAGACATTAATATCATACTTATGTTTTACCCTAATTTGGATTGTGCAATCCTAATAGGATATAAACTATTATGTAATTTAGTTTGAGAGATATGAAATTCAAGCATACATCTGAATGTAAAATACTAAAATTGATTGCATTAACCTGACAAGTGGCATATTATTAAAATAGTAAGTACAACAAATAGATGAGTACTTAAATTTTATGGTTGACTATCTGAGTTTGACTCTGATCTAATTATAGAAAACAAACTGAAGCAAGCATGCAATTTGTCTGATTCAAGAACTAGGTTTCTATTTGTGTAGGGTCAGTTTCGTTAGATCTAGGTTAGTATTGACTATCAATACTAACCTATGTGGTCAGTAATGACCTATGTTAAAAGATGTTCCTATGACCATACAACCACCTTTTCCACTCTTTATAAGCTCTCATTTTATGATTTCAAACACTGATGATGCTCATAAATCTAAAAATAAACCTCCTTCACTTTGAAATTATAGGTGTGTTTTTGAGCAATAAAAACCTATAAAAACTAAGAAAGTGTAATGAGTTGAGCTAACCCCAGTCATACCCATTTTATGATTGAAAACTACTTATGTATCTAACATTTTGAGAGAAATCAAACCACACATAGTTCTCCCCTCTAATGTGATTGTGAAATTGTAATCCTTCGCTATATGAATGTAGATAATGATTTGGATTTGATATTTTAAAATGCTTACTTTGACTTGGATTTGGTATGCTTAAAACATGGCTTGTGATTGATCCTAGTGACTAATTTAAAATTTTGGAATAATAGGGCATATTTTCTCAATGTGTAATAGTGTACTAGATAAGTTCTAAGTCCCATATTAAGTGAAACCTTGATTTGTGTGTGTTTGTGTGTATTATTTCAATTAGGTAATTTATAATTCCACCAACATGCTAGGTAGATGGGTAGATTAGGTAATGTCATTATTGACTGGTGATACTGACTTGTCTGATGTTACTTACATGTGCTTAAGAGGGATAAAATGAAGGTTTTAGTATGTCTATCTAGGATATTAAGTAGGATTAAAATATATAATTGGTTTCCTATAGGTGTGTAATATCAAAATGAATGGTCAAACTCATAAGATAGCATGTAGGTGTGAAACAATGGCAATTTAGGACCATATTTGTAAGTACAAGTCATGAATGGTAAATGTATGTCAATCTTGTCATTTTAAAATACTTAATACCAATTTTTAACATCTAAAAATGCCCAAATTTTATCCTAGTAATAGAATTCTAGAGTAAAAGTAAAAATATATAACTAAGTGTGTGAAACACACTTTGTCTTTGGTAGGAATCTCCAATTTGATAGGTCACTCAATATTAAAACCTAGAACAAAACATTTAGTAATCAATTTCCATGGATTGATATTTGAAATTTGAAAATTAAAGATCAAGGAAGTAGTACACATGTGTGTTGGTGAAAACCATGTTGCCCTTGTAATTTTTTGGAGATGATGCTTCCATGTCGAAGCATTGGAGAAATGTGCTTCCTTGTCGAAGCACATGTATATTTAGGGTGAATCTGCCTCAAATTTGTGTAACTATGTAAGTAATTCAATTAGGAATAAATCATTCCCAACCCTCATAAATGTAGGGATAAGTACATATTATACTAACCCATATAAATAATCAAAAAAATAAATGGGAACCACATGATGGGTTTGGTAGATGTAAAACTAAAATAACCACTACATATTCCTTATATATTCACTCAATTTCACTCCATATAAAAAAAATTCATGATTAAAAGGGAATGAATAATATTCATTCCCCCATCATAACCTTAGATTTAATTTTATGGTTTTTATTGAGTTCACTTGAGTTTATTTGATGTAGAGTAAATGTATGATCAAAATAGAATGAGCAATGTTTATGCACCCATCTTGACCTGAATGTCATCAAGTGTGAATTGGAGTAACAACCATTCATCATTAAACTTGTAAATTATACTATTGTGTATGTGCATAAACCAATATCATGCCTCATTAATTTGAATGTATATATATGTGCATGAACTAGTACCATGCCCCCCTAAATCTATACAAACTGATATAGAATGTTATAAATCTATATGTTGAATCTAATAACATGTATCTCAAATGTATGTGAATTTGTAAACCTATAATTCATGTTCCTATAAATAGTGTACATATGTCCATCCATATACACTCAAGTGTGTATGAATATCTACTCAATTCTATGTAAAGTGAGTATACATGCATGGCATATGCCCCCATAATCTATATTGATGTGTCAATATTTGTTATGTATATAGATAACATCATGTATAATCATGTGAAAATGTGGTGAGTATGTCATCATTGAAATTTATATGTCAATCAAGGAATGCATGTAACATATGCAATGTAGGACATATAAGTTTCATGTCTGGATAGATGTATTAATGATGCACATAGTAGTAACCATCATTTTTAAGATAATTAAATAAGACTACATATTAAAATTGCATGATAAGTATCATGTCACCACTCTATGTTAGAAATATCAACAAGCACAACAAGATAAAGAGTTGGTGTCACACATTGTATATGCATAAATTTGGTCATAGGTAATTGACAATGTTAATTCTTAACACATTCTGAACCGCATGACTTGTGGATAATTACATGAATAATATCCATTGTTCCTCTAATCCTTTTATCTATAAATGATTTTGTCCCTTTATTTCTTGTTACTATTACACATAACTCTTAATGTCAAATGATCAAGCTATCTAAAATCACCTTTAGACTATCTCCAATAGAGGAAAATTATTCTTGAACTTTTTGGACAAGTCCACACTAAATGGACAAGAGCATAGTATGATGTTATCCCCTAAGGTAAGCCATGTCTCATGCTAAATAATGTCTAGTTTATGAAATTCAAATTATCATTGTGCATCTTCATGTACATTTATCAAAGTTAACTTAATTAAAATTTCAAAAGGTTTATCTATAAATACACATCAAGAGTAACTCATGTCCCCCACTTGGGATTCACTAATCTCAAAATTTTACACTTCTACACATTGACAAAATCTACCCTAGTCTTTCCAAATTTAAGATCTCTCACAAGGGGTATCCATAAATCAAGTTGAGAGCTATCATATTCAAGTATCGAAGCCATATTCTAGCTACATATTTATAATCAAAGGATCAACTTGGACAATCATTCTAGGTGTGAAAATTGTGTGAGATTGATGTCCCTCCTTAGAGTATTAGATACATAGGCATTAGTCAATAATCAAAGGGTGATTAAGGTTTGTTCAAATCATTACACACCCCTATTTTTATTATGATGTTTAAGTTGTCAAAGTTACTTGAGAGTTTTAAATCCAATAACATACAAACATTAATTATTGCATAATAAAACTCTAAATGTAATATCTATGATTACTCCTCATGTAAGGTGTAGTAGGCACAATAATTAATTTTTAATCACAATCAACTAAGATAAGTTTGCAGTCAATGGATTAGATCACACTAAACTACTGTCCACTTACTATGCTTATGTTTAAAAATATCTTCTACTTCTACCTTTGATAAGTCATTTTATAGAATTATATTTTCTCTATATTTTCATGTCTATCACCTTGCGCAATTAATGGAATAGAACATGTTGCACTATTATTCACTTAAAATATACCTATCCATATTATATTTTGATTTTTTGCCTACTCCTAAACTTGTTTAGTCATCTTTTCTTTTGATTTTTACTATTAGATAGTCAGAATAGTTAGCAAAAATCCATGTGCAAGCTAAGTATTTTTATTCTTAGTACTTGATAGTCAGAATAGTTAGCAGAATAGTTAGCAAATATGTTTTCAAAATTATAATACTTGATTATTATACATATTTAGAATTCTAATATTTTATAGTTTTATAATTATAATAAAATATAATTCATTTTGATTCAAACATATTGGTGAACCTATACTTTTTTATATTTATTATGTTTTTGTCCTACAATTTCATATTAATTTATAATTTATATACGCAAAAATATTTTCTTGTCATTGGTTTTCCATTGTTTTTTTCATTTTATTTTCCTATTAACTATGTTTTGATAGTTTAAAACTCATAATAGTTGTCGTTCTAGGAAAAATAGTCTTCATTTTTACCCGATCCATGGTGTGAGGGCTACTTCCCCAATACTCAAGCCATTAGACAACACTATATATCAATTTTATTTTTCATGTACCCCATGATATATCAAAAATTCCTAGGATTATATTTTTCAACCCTTTGAACCTCTAACTATTTGTTGTTGTAGTGCATCAATAAGCAATTAGCCCTAGGAAGTTTGGTGGACCTTCCATAGTTAGTTCCTTTGTATTTGTGTTCACTATTTATTACTAGGAGCAATAAATTTTAAATATTACAAAACAAACATAGCTTGCCTAATTACACCCTTTTTCCTTTTATTTTTACCCATTTGCACGATTAGATGATTTTTGGACAAAAATAGATCTATTTTCAAATTTATCATTTTTTTTTAAAATTATAAGTGAGACAATCATAAACCTATTTTTTTTTGTCAAAATATTTTATGTATTTTTTTTAATTTTGTAATTTTCTAATTTTAGTAAATTTGACCTAAATAATGAACAAAAAACTTATTTTCAAATTCTTTCTAGGTTTCATCTATCTACTAACTTTTATCAAAAACCTATTTTTTTAATAAATTGCATAACATATCTCTTTTATTTGTTGGTTATTTATTATACACCTCTTATATTATTTATATTCAATATGTCACTCAATAAGGTTAAATCCTTTATCCCTCTAAAACATAGTGCTAGATTCAATGGAATACCTATAGAGTATATTCAAGTTCATTCAACCTATTCTACAATGTATGATATAGATATTTTTAATGAATGTGATAATAGAATTGTTCAATGTTATGTACAAGTATAATTAAGGTAAAATTTAGTAAAATCAAATATGAATAGGGGTTAAGAGTAATTGTGCATTCAAAATGCTATAATGCATACTATGTTGTTGGAACACAACTATCTACTAAGAGGGGGGTGAACCAGTAGATTGAATAAATTAGTCCTTTAATAATTTCAATGTAGATTTAAAAATATATGTAGAGATCATACACATAAAAATAGACACAACACCATATGTATATGTGAAAATCCCAATATGGGAAAAACTACGTTGAGAAACAGTTTCTAGAATCTACTATTCTAATCTATCCTCATAATTAAAAACTCACTAGTTACAACATTTAAGGCACTGACCCTAAGGAGACACCAATCCCATAGTTTAAGATAACCTACTCTAAAGAAGCACCAACTCAACTTATCTGATGGTACCCACCAATCAAATCTATATTTAAAATATGGAGCTATAACTCCAAATTATAATATTGATTCATAATTGAATCTAATTCTAATTCTTTGTTATAGGTTTCATCTATAACTACTAATGATCATGCTCTACACATCTCTCTCTTCTTTTCTCTTCCTCTCTGCCCCTCTATTTTTTTGTCTATATGCTTCTCTATTTGACTCTCTCTCTCTCTCTCTCTCTCTCTCTCTCTCTCTCTCTCTCTCTCTCTCTCTCTCTCTCTCTCTCTCTCTCTCTCTCTCTCTCTCTCTCTCTCTCTCTCTCTCTCTCACACACACACACACACACACACAAAAAAAAAAAAAAAAAAATTTTGAATCTATTCAATAGAAACAAAAACCTTTACTATATTATAAATGACACACACATATATATAAGCATTGTATCTAGGTCTTATATCTTCTCTATGTTCACACTTGGTTTGTAACACATCATGTTTTCTCCTTGGACTCAGTTCAATAAAAAAAATTCTTGATTCTTGAATTCATGCTCCACCACCATGATTCTCTATCTTATTACTATATTTAGCACATATTAGGCTCTGGTTTTCATGCACATGCCATATTACATAGTTTAGATCAATCACATAGATCTATATCATTTTCTATGTTGTATAATGCATCTTTCCTACATGGTCCTTCACTTAATCATTATGATGAACAAATATTTAAATATTAACCATTGATCTTAAGTTTCATGCCATGATCTGATGATCCTCATCCAATTTTCTCAACTTTAAAATGCATCTATTATATCAAGTTCTGACATGCTCACATGCTCTATTGGATCCTTGCACGCTTATGATCTTTAATGTTTCAACTTTAAAATTCATCCATTAGATCTTTCAATCTAATCTCCTACATGTCATTAGACCTTCAAAGTTTCATGAATTTTACCTTTGTCTAACATTAAACCTTAAGTACTTGGTCTAATCTCATTACTTCTTAAGACTTTGGAATAAATATGCTCCATTGATCTCATCAAATTGGTTTGGTCTTTAACTCACCTATATGTTATTAAACATTGAGCACTTGATCCCATTGAGTCTACTCATTCTATTATATCTTCATTGCATGATCATGTGCTCACTATTAAATCTTCTGACAAGCTCAAATTTTGTCTCTAACAAGCTCCCATGAATGTGAAACTTGGCATCTTTGCATGCCTTCTACACATTTGCTTTTAGTTCCTACTATTATGACACTTAGCATTCCCACATTAATCCTTGACTATTTGAATTTAAACCACTCCATAGATTTACTATGCAAGCTCCATGATTGTGACACTTATCACTAACACATTTATTTGTAGTTGCCTTTGATAAATTAGCTTTGTTATGCTTCATTGGATCTTCAACATATGATTAAGTGCTTACCATTGATCAATTTGGGATAAATATTAAGTTTATGACTTAGGAAATATAAAGTTTTAGAACATTACTCAAGCTAGTAATTATTAGGTTGAAGGGGCCAATTTCAAAACAATGACAAGAGCTTAAGATATAACTCAAGTAATTAGTTTCTGATTATATCTAGTCAACATTAAAATAGAACATGCTTGTGAATGCCATGACTAAATCTCAAAGGGTTTTATTGTGAAACCCTAATAATGTCTGAGATCAAAGATAAATCAATTCTAATCTCATTTCCTCTCAACTGAACCTATGGACCATATATTTAAGATTCTCTTAAAAAACCTATAACAAATCTTCTATTAATTGCTCTTCAAGTGGTCTATAAATGGTCTATGTAAAAGCATGACAACTTTGAACTATGCAACTTTAAAGCATGATCTTCTCTATATCAATCATGCCTAATCCTCTGACATCAATGACATCCATAATGCCCCTTTTGACATCAATGAAAATCATATGGCCAAAAATCTCCCCCTTTAACATTGATGGCAAACTAAATGCTTTGAACTTATAATACTCTACTCCTTCTCTGGCATTGCTTGCATTGGCTTCTGATGAACTTGATTTGAAAGTGTTCATACCAGACTTGCTCCCCCTTAGGCAATGGAACATTTTCCTAAACTCAACTTGGATACATGCTATACTCTTTCAAAATTGTATAGAGAACATTTTCACTTTTTCTCCCCCTTTGACATCAATGGCAAAGGGACTCCAACTTTCTCACTGTTTATCCAAATTTTTCTCCCCCTTTATTAGATAAAGGAGTTTGTCCAAGAATATTCAACCATCAACTCATTAAATTTTTTCAAAAATATGCATACCTGAGTTGCCTTTTCTCTCTTCTTCTAGGGATTAATAAGATTTATTTGATACTCCCCCTATACTCATGCCCTATCACTATGATCTAGTGATGTGATGTAGGAGCCATCAGTCCTAATTTATATCTCAAATACTCAAAAATTTACTTAAGAAGAGGTTTGGTGAATATGTCTACAACTTGATCCTATGTTGGAACATATTCCATTGTAACCTCTTGATCTACAACATTTTCTCTTAAGAAGTGATACTTGATTGATGTGTGCTTAGTTCTAGATTGATTCACTAGATTTTTTGATATATTTATATTACTTAAATTGTCACAAAGAATAGAGTTAGGTTATTTTTATTCTATCTTGATGTCTTTGAGTGTTTGATTCATCCAAAATACTTGAGTGCAACATTTTATTGCTAACCACATACTCTACTTCTACTATAGAAAGAGTAACTAACTCTTGATTTTTCCTCAGCCATGAAACAAGTTTTTTTCCAAGGAAAAATGAACCACCACTAGTGCTTCTTCTATCATCCACACTTCCTACCCAATCAACATCTTTATATGTTGTCAAATTGAAATCTTCACTTTTAGGATACCATAGGCCATAGTCAATTGTGCTCTTGATATATTTAAATATTATTTTCACTGCATTGACATGTGACTCCTTAGGAGTAGCTTGAAATCTTGTAACCATGCACACTACTTTCATAATATCTGGGCTTAATGCTATTAGGTATAACAATCTACCTATCATTGATCTATACAAATTTTGATTTGCATCAAGTGACTCATTATTTTTTCTCTACTTAAAACTAGTAATCATTGGAGTACCTACTAGATTTGCTATCTTCCATTCCAAACTTCTTGAGCTTTTCTTTAGAATATTTGGTTTGAGATATAAATATCCCTTCTTCATTTTGTGTTATATATAAACCAATGAAGAAATAAATTTCTCCAAGCTTAGACGTCTCAAACTCATTTTTCATTTAAGTAGAAAATTATTTGCACATTCTATTGTTGCTACCACCAAAAATGACATCATTTACATAAATAACAACAATCAACATATGCTCACCTTCTGATTTGAAGTACAAATTATTTTCTACACATCCTTTATTAAATCCTTATTATTGTCGGTACTAGTCTAATCTTAAATACCATGCTCTAGGTGCTTATTTTAGACCATACATAGCTTTCTTCAGTCTACACACATAATATTCTTCCTCTAGACACTGAAAACCTTTAGGTTGTTCTATGTAGACTTCCTCTTCTAGGTTCCCATTCAAGAAATCAAACTTAACATCCATTGATAGACTTGAAAATTATTATAAATAGAGAATTCTATAAACATTCTTATCGATTCCAATCTAGCAACAAGAGCAAATGTTTCCTCAAAATCTATTCCCTCAACTTGTGCATATCCTTTGCACACCAATCTTGTCTTATTCATTATAATAGTTCCATCCTCATTGAGCTTGTTTCTAAAGACCCATTTTGTACCGATTACATTATTTTTTTAAGGTCTTGGAACTAATTTTTAGGTTTTATTCTTTTCAATTTGGCTCATTTCTTATTCCATGGATTTTATCCAATTCTCATCCTTACTAGATTCAACATATCTCTTAGGCTCAATTTCAGACATTAGAGCAAAACTTACTTAATCCTTGTTCATTACAACTCTTCTCCTTATCTAATTTTTTTCATTTTTATTGCTAATTATCTAATCTATAGGATGATCCTTTTAAACAAATATTTCAAGTGCCTTTTCATTTACTTCTTCATGTTCTTCATTATTTGATTCCTCTTAATAATTTGATTCTTTATTACAAATTTCTCTATCAGGTTTAACATGTTTCAAGCCTTCTTCAACCTTGACATTGATTCTCTCTACAATCTTGTGTAGCCTTTTGTTGTAACATATGTAAGATTTAATTTAGGTAGAATAACCAAGAAATATTATTTCATCACATCTTGATTCAAAGCTTCCCAATTTGTCTTCTTTTCCCTAATGTAGAATTTGCTTCCAAACACTCTAAAATACTTCATAGAGGCAAGTTTTCCATACCATAGTTCATAGGGAATTTTGTCACTATTTACCCTTAGATGAATTCTATCTAAGATATATATTTTTGTTTGTACTACTTCTCTCCATTATCCATTAGGTAACTTGGCCTCTTTTAACATTGTTCGATCCATCTCCTTGACTATCTTATTCTTTCTCTCAACAAATCCATTATGTTGTGGAGTCCTTGTTGAAAAGTAATGACTTTTGATTCCATGCTTCTCACAGTATTTTATGAACTCATTTGAGGTGAATTATCCACCTATATATGATCTTAAGCATTTGATTTTTCATCTAATCTCATTCTCTACCATGGCCCTAAAGATCTTGAATCTTTGAAATGTTTGAGACTTATCTTTTAAAAAGGTTACCCATGTCATTCTTGAGTAATAATCTAAAAATAAGATGAAGTATCTCTCTCATTTAGATATTCTTATCTTATTAGGACCAAGATCTTTGTTTCTTATTAGGACCATAAAGATCAGTATGAACTAATTCTAGAGGCTTTATAGTTGCATACTCCTTTGTTTGAAATTTGACCCTTGTCTACCTGCCTTGTTGACATTCCTTACAAGTAATATATATAGGTTTGGTTATTTTAGGCATGTTTCTAACACACTTATTTGAGCTCACATTTACCAGGGTATAAAAATTGGCATGGCCCATTCTTCTATGCCATAACCAACTCTCATCAATCTTTCTTATCAGGCAGCTATTACCATTCACTTCACTAAGATTATAGATATTGATTTTTGTTTTTTTCCCTTCTATATCTAATAGTCTAAATTTTCTATTCTTATAAAATTTTGTATTAAATGTGACCTTATATCTATTGTCACACATTTGGCTGACACTTATCATATTATGTTTCAGACCTTCAACATAAAGGACATCATGTGTAGGTAGTTTTCCATCTATGTACAAGGTTCCTTTACCTTGGATCTTTAATGTAGTGTTGTCTCCCAAGATGATATATCCTTCCTTATATTTAATTAGTTTCATAAACTTTCTCTTATCACCAGTCATGTTTTTTGATTAACCATTGCATATTACCCATAAATTTTGCTCCTTGGCATGGAGTGCAGTTTGAGCAATCATAGATTGATCTTTCACTTTCCAAACATCCTTGGGTTTCTTATTTGGATTATTTTTCCTTTTTTAAAAAACTTGTGAACCTTTTTTCACATTGGGAGGCATGTTTTTTTTTTAATTTTTGGTCTTAAAAGTTTGTTCTACATTGTTTAGCTATGTGACCAAAATTATTACAATTATAGCATATTACATTTATATCTAACAAGGGTGCAAATGAATTTTTGCTTAAATTTTTTGTTCTCCTTTTAGGTATAACTCTAAAATTACTAGACATATGACTAAATTTATTAAAATTATAAAAATAACCATATAAAAATGAGGAATACTAGGTTATAGTATTTCTTGCAGGATGAGGAAATATTTTTAACTCTGGATTCTTCAAATCTTTCACCCTTATGAAACCATCTGCATCAGTGACCTTTATCTTCTTTTATTTAGAATTTTTTTTAGCTTTCTTCTCATCAATAGTGTTACTATTTGTCTTTGTATTCTTGAAAGCTTTCTCTTCCTTTATTCTTAATTATCCTTTTGGTTTGAAGTTGTCATATAATTTTGTAAATGTACTAGTTATGGAACTTTTTCCTTTTTCATAACCAATACTAGATTTCTCTTTTGATGGTTTTTGAGAGTTGATCAACTCATCAAGAATTAATAAACCTCCTTTTATCTTTAGACCTTTGTATATTTATTCTTTAAATTTTTTAAGTTCTTTTCTCAAAGCCACTATATCTACTTCTAACTTCATGCACTCAATAGATTTGGATTGTAGTTCAAGTTTGACTACATCTTCTATTATTTTGGCATCTTCAACTTGAGTCTTTAATATAACCACCATATAATCAAAAAATTTAAGACTTTTAGACATTTTTTTAGTCTCATTTTATCTGATCCTCTTTTGTTTTGAGTTATCTTTTCTCAACTTATCAATTTCATCTAGAGCACAGATGAGTTCAAACTCTAGATCCTCTTATCCTTCTTCTTCTTCATTTGAGTCTTAAAATTCTTTTTGGTCCATAGAAGCTGATCTTAATGTCATGAATAGGACTTCCTTTTCCTAAACCACAAAATCATAATCATGGTCATCATCAGAACTATCACAATCATCTAATGAATCACTATTTTCTTTTATGTATAGGTATTTCTTGTTTTTGAAGAAGTTATTCTTCTTGGAGTAGTGGGGTTTCACCTTTTTACTATCCTCTTCTTGCTTAGAGTTACCCTTTTTATTATAAGGGCATTTAGTAATAAATTATCCTACCTTACCATAGTTAAAATATTTAAAGGGTAATTTACCTTTGTAATTTCTAGATCCTCTTCTTAATTTTCTAATAAAATTGTCTCCTTCATCAATCTCCTCAGATCTAGATGTAGGTGCTTCTAATTTTACTTATTTGGATGCTTTGAATGCATCTTCTCTCTTGAAAGTATCTTCTTCTCCCATTCTCATCTCATAGGTTGTGAAGGTTCCATACAACTCATCTACAGTGAGCTTATCTAGATCTCTTGATTCCTTTATTGTAGAGATTTTAGAGTCATACCTTGATGAAAGAGATCTTAGTATTTTTTTGACAATGACCAGATATTTCATCTTTTCTCCAAGGCCTCTAATTGCATTAACTATTTCATCTACTCTCAGAAGGTAGTCTATATTTTTCTCTTCTTCATTTATTTTAAAGATTTCAAACTTGCTTTTATATGTTTATAACTTGGCCTGCTTTATCTTATCATACCTTCATAGATGCTCTTCAATTTGTTCTAGATAACTTGTGTATTTTGATAATTCATCAATTTGAAAAAATCTAAATTATACAATCCATAAAGGATAGAATTCTTTGCCTTGGCATTGCTCTCATATGCCTTCTTGGTATCCTAATTAGTAGGAGTTATAGCAGGAGATGTATATCCATTTATAATAGACACCCATACATCAAAACCTACTGAAGATAAATATGCTTCTATTTTAATGATAAAAAATGCATAGTTTGATCCATCAAAGAGAGGTGTTTTATTTAAGGAAGAACCTTATTGACTAGCCATTTTTTTTCACCATCCAAGATCTACTTGATTTGATTAATCTTCTTCTAAGGAACCAATGCTTTGATACCAATTGTTGGAACACAACTATCTATTAAGGGGAGTGAATCAGTAAATTGAATAAATTAGACCTTTAATACTTTTAATGCAAATTAAAACATATATGTAGAGATCATATATAAAAATAAATAAAACACCATACGTATACATGAAAACTTAATATGGGAAAAACCATGATGAGAAATAACTATTAGAATCTACTATTATAATCTATCCTCATAATCAAAACCTCATTGGTTATAACATTTAAGTGCACCAACCCTAAGGAGATACTAAGCCCCTAGTTTAAGAGCAATTACTCTAAAGAAGCACCAATTCCCTAACTAAGTACCAACTCAGCTTATCTAATGGCACCCACCAATTAGATCTATATTCAAAATATGGAGCTATAACTCCAAATTACAATATTGATTCATAAATGAACCCAATTCTAGTTCTCTATTATAGGTATGATTTATAACTACTCATGCTCACACTCTATACATCTCTCTCTTCTCTTCTCTTCTCTTCCTTTTTTCCCCTATTTCTATGTCTCTATATTTCTCTATTTAACACACTTCATCAATCTCCTCTCTCTCTCTCTCTCTCTCTCTCTCTCTCTCTCTCTCTCTCTCTCTCTCTCTCTCTCTCTCTCTCTCTCTCTCTCTCTCTCTCTCTCTCTCTCTCTCTCTCTCTCTCAAACACACACACACACACACACACACACAGTTTGACTCTATTCAATATCAACATTAGCCTTTATTATATCTTAGATGACATATATATAAGAATTATATCTAGGTCTCTTATCTTCTCTATGTTCACACTTGGTCTATAACACATCACACTCCATCCTTGGACTCAGTTCAATTGACAATTTTCCTACTTCTTGAATTCATGTTCCACCACCATGATTCTCTATCTTATTACTATATTTATCATATATTGGTCTCTAATTTTGATGCACATGCTATATTACACAATTTATATTGATCACAATGATCTATATCATTGTCTATGTTGTCTAATGTATCTTTCCTACATGGTCCTCTACTTTACCATTGTGATGAACAAATATTTAAATACTAACCATTGATCTTAAGTTTCACACCATGATCTGATGATCCTCATTCAATTTAATCAACTTTAAAATGCATCTATTATATCAAGTTTTGAGAGGCTCACATGCTCTATTAGATCCTTGTACACTTCTAGGCTTTAATGTTTCAACTTTAAAATGCATCAATTATATATTTTGATCCAATCTCCCACATGCCATTAGATATTTAAAATTGTACAAACTTTACCTCTATCTAACATTAAACCTTGAGCACTTGGTCTAATCTCATTGCTTCTTAAGACTTTGGAATGAATATGCTCCATCGATATCATCAAAGTGGCTTGGTATTTAACTCACCTCTATGTTGTTAAACATTGATAAATTGATCCCATTTAATCCACTTGCTTTTTTAGATATTCATTGCACAATCACACTCTCACCATTTTATATTTTGACAAGCTCAAACTTTATCTCTAACAAGCTCCCATGAATGTGACACTTGGTATCCTCACATGCTTTCTACAAATTCACTATCAATTCTCACTATTATGACACTTATCATTCCTACTTTAATCCTTGACTATTTGACTTTAAACTACTTTGTATATTTACTATGCAAGATCCATGGTTATGACACTTGTGACTAGTGCATTTACTCATAGGTGCCTTTGATAAATTGAATTTGTTACACTTTATTAGATCTTCAACATATGCTTAAGTGTTAACTGTTGATCAAGATGAGACAAATCTTAAGTAAAGGACTTAGGAAATATAAAGTCTTAGAATATTACTCAAGCCGATAATTACTAGGTCAAAGGGGCCAATTTCACAATGATGACAAGGTCTTAATATATAACTTAAGTAACCGGTTCTTTCCTATATCCAGTCAAAATTAAAATAGGACATGCCTATGAATGCCATGACTAAAGCTCATAGGGTTTTACTGTGAAACCCTGATACCGTTTGAGAGTAAAGATAAATTAATTTTGAGCTCATTTATTCTCAATTGAACTTATGGACCATTTATTTAAGATGATTTTAAAAAACCCATAATAGATCTTCTATTAATTGCTTTTCAAGTGGTTCAAAAATGGTCTTTGTAAAATCATGATAACTTTTTACTGTGCAACTTTAAAACATGCTCTTCTCTCCATCAATCTTGCCTGATCCTCTAACATCAATGACATCCATAATGCCCCTTTTGACATCAATGACAATCATATCACTAACATATGCATCCTATTGATGGACTTTTCATGACCATTAATTATGATAGAGAATAAGTGGATGAAGTTAATGAAAAATAATTAATTGAATATATTAATTCCAATCCACATAATATTAACTCATTCTATACATTGTAAGAGATGAACAAAATAAATTGGCTCAAGCTTCCACTTCCACTTTAGTTGTTCTGGTTTCTCCTATTGATTTTATTATTATATCAACACCTATAGTTACATATCTACCAATATCCATAGGTATGGGGACATCACATGGTTTTCAACAACTTAATATGCCCATATTTTTAAGGGAATCATTTACACCTCTATTGATTACTACACAAGGTCCACCGTCAATTTTGCCTAATGAACACTCCCTTGAGAAAATTGTTAGAGATTAACATGTTAGAGTGTTTCAATTAGATCAAGGTGTATTTAAAAATACTCAATTAATGGATTTTAATACTTTATTTCATAATACTTTGGCACCTAAAATAGATTCTTACCCATTACCAACAAGATTTGTAACTCTTAATCTACCACTATATGAGGGTAAAGGAGATTTTGAACAACTTCTTTATTCATTCCATGTAGTATGCTAGGACTATGTCTATAATGACAAATTAATCACCAACATCTTTATAATAATCCTCAAATATTATGATCTATGATTTTTGTATAATCTCCCTCTTCAATTATTTCAAGCTTTTAACCCTTTAGCAAATTAGTTTTAGTAGAGTTTTCTATCAACATCTGTGAAAAGCTATCTTTAGCATAAATTACTAAACTCAAAAAAGGGTCAAATTATAAAATCATTTAATATGTGCTTCAGTACAATACCATGCTATAAATGATGATAAGATCTATGGAGGATAATGAATTATAAGATATATTCACTCAAATCTTGCTAGTACCAATCCATGATTCCATCATGTTTGATAAATTTAAATCCTTTGATGAGCTATGACATATAGTCAAAGAAATATAATTTAATTTAATATCTTTAAAAAATATAAAATATGCACCTAAGTGGTCCATCTATTTCAAATTTCAAATCAAGCCAAACTACAACGTCAAATCAAACGAATGCAATAATGAAGAAAAAGTAACAACCAATATAGTATCATAACCATTAAAAAATAATCAATTAGAAACACCACTAAGGAGTGAATTTATAAGGTTACCACAATGTCCTCATATCTTTTTATATAAAATAGTTTATTTCGATCTCATTTCTTTACCTCTACCATTTTATCTTGATTTAACCAAGCCTCAACCTAAGGGATTTGACAATGATTCACATTGTGACTACCATAAATGCATTAGATACTCTCTGAATAAGTGTTGTAGGTTTTGTCATAAGATATGATATATTATTGATGATAATATAATTGAGGTAATCCCACTCAGAGGAAGTTATACCAAAAAAAAAATTATAATGCAAAGATGAAAAAAATTTGTAATCATTTTCCCAACCATGGTTTGTAGAGAATACAGATAGTTTAGAAGTAAAAAATGCATAAAATGCACATCCTCATCCTAAGACATATGGGAATCCAATAGATATAATAATTAGTTCATATACAAATGCATTAACACAAAATCTAGTGTTCACATTCGAAGATAGTGAAATCAATGATAATGATTCAAATAGGCATGCACTTTTTATTAGAGCTTACATCAACAAAAAACCTATTCATAGTGTTATGATTGAAAATGGTTCAAGAAAAAATACATGCACAATGACACTCCTTTATAATCTTGGATATACAAATCAACATTTACAAGATACATAAAGAGTATTCAAAGAACTCAATGGTCATACACATCATATTTTAGGGCAAATAATACTACCTTTTCAATTTAGTTTAGCAATTGTGGAAACTTCATTTATAGTATTACCAAGCATAGGGATATTTAATATATTATTAGGATACTCTTTAATACATAAACTTTGTGAAATACCATCTATAGTGCAAATATGCCTCAAACACTTAAATTGTAATAAATCTATCAAAGTTTAAGGCATTAATTATGAGTACCATCTACACTCAATGGTAATTACTCCTCCTCCCCCACCACCACCATAATTGGTTATAACACCTATTCAATATCACATTAAACATATAGTTATGGCACCTACTCAAAAGTCTAATATAAATATAATTAATGCACCCAATGAAGAGCATAATGTAGATTCAATTGTAGCACATGTACAGAATCTTTCTTTACAACAAGTTCAATTAAAAAATGTAAACCTTTCTAAGTAGAAATATTCATCTCAAAGAGTCACATATGGATCAAATAAATATAAATTTTCCATATTACCTCTTGAGATAGTACCTCAGATAGTTCAACATGTTTCACATTGAATAGAGGTAGTGCATTCTTCTCTTATTATACAACATACTTCACCAAGTTCTACACCTTCTCAAGTTACACATGTGGCAATAGATTCTAGAAGTAGTGATTAAGATAGTTATATTATAGCATTTGATGCCTTTTTTGTTTTAGATACATCTACATGTAGCACTTTTCATCTATGTAAATTCATTGTCAAACTCTATGATCCAAGCATGCATGATAGTCCTCTTGTTTATGGGATCATAGGATAGTTTCCCTTCTAAAAAAATTTAAAATAAATGTAAAAAAATCAAATATTTTAAAAATACAAGACAAACAATTGTTTCATAAATACAAAACATTCAAGATATTTTCAAAAAATGAAAAATTAGGGCTGGGCATGAAAAATGTTGTTTGTTTACTTTTTTGCATATGTTATTTATCACATATTTTGGTAGATAACATATTATTATTTTATACACATATGCATTTCATGAGGTATATGAGTGTGATGTAAGACATACATAATTCATGCATTCTTATATGTTAGATTCCCTTCTACCCATTGGTCATGCCTATGTTAGGGGCATTTCTTTTAATAGGTTATGTTATAACAAGTTATATTTATCTATGATTATAAATTGAATCTTAAGCTAAAATATTAAAAGTATATTTTTAATCACTCATATTTTACATTGTGATATATGAATATGTTATTTTGATATGATGTGACATTGATACATATGGATGTAATATAGTAGTTTTTACTTTTTCTATTCTCCTTTGATGTTGTTTGCTTTATTTCATGATAGGCTACACATTGTTTGCTTCTTTTGTGTGGCTCTTAGGCCTTGTCTGTAAGTTTTTTGAACATCTATATGATATGTTTTAATGGTATGTGTGACATTTTAACATGTCCATTGCTTGTGGATCGTGGCCTTGTGTGTGCAACATTTATTAATAAAGTAATTGAACATGTCCCTTGTATGAGATTGTAGACTTTATTTTTTGACATTATGGGACATTATTATGTGTTTTTCTTGTGTGTTTGTTAAGTTTTATTAGTGGTGTCATGATACATATCATACATTTTTAATGCATAGTTTCTTCAAAGCTTTATTACATTCTTCATTTATATACCTATCTGTACATGATACTTGTTTGCCTCAAATTCAATATGTTACATAAATTATTCAATGATAATTACATTTGTATGATGACATACTCTCCAAACATGATGACATAGTTAGTAAATGATTATATATTTATCACATGATATAATTAACTCTTTTATTGAGATGAGTGACTTGTAGGTTACATCCCTCATTTGAAAAGGGATGCATCACAAAGGGCTTGTATTATTAATCTAAGCCTATATGGATAAATAAAAATCATATTTAGGATAGAATATAGGTTTAAAAGCTATGGAGTACACGTTTAAAAAGATTCAAAGTAATGCAAAATCAGATTTTATAGCAATGTACAAGTTTTCAAATATTTAAAGATATTTAGAATTCAAACATATGATGTATATTGGACTTGTATACATATTATGGGGGCATATGAGATGCATATTCTTTCACTATTTAAAGAATAAAATTATATAATCATATATATTTTAATGCATATGTATGGGCATATTTAAATTAGTTGCAAGATCAAAGTTACAGGTTGTAAATACAATTACAATTGAGCATATAGGTGCATAGAATTATATATAATTTTGGAAAAATTCAAATGACATGACACTCATTCATGTTAATGCTAATTTAAAAGATCAAAAAATAAAAATATTAAAATTTCATTGTTCAAAGCGTAAATTTCAAAAGAAAAGTATTCATTTAGAAGGCAAGTCTATGAGCAATGCAGCTATGATGGGGGAATGAATATTCTTCATTCTCTTTAAATAATTCAAATTTAGAATATATATCCATCTACATTGGTGTGTTTTAAATATATGTAGGCAACGTACATTCAAATCTTGTGACACTCAATAGCCTTGGAATCATTTTTATCAAACCTATCATGGTTCCACTTTTTTGGATTAGTACACTTAGTACTATTATTTTTTCATGAGAGTTTGAATAATTCATCTTTAAAAATCAAGATCTTGATTAGTAATTATAATTTTAACTTTTTTTATTTGATTGGGTAAAAGAATTGGTTTCACATGGACTAGGAACCATAGTTAAAAAGTTTTATAAAAAAGAGTAGCAAGCCCCAAGGGCTAGAATAAAAAAAAGAGATAACAACTAACTAATTATCCCCTCAAGATGAAAAATAGTAGACAAAAAGTAAAATAAAATAGTTCAAGAGGAGGGGCCCTTCAAAGGATCCTTCTTTTCTTCAATCTTATTCTCTAGTTAACCTTACTTCTTCAAAACTTTAGCCCTTGTTATTTTAATGGGTCCTTTAGTGTCATCTCTAGGTAAGATCATATATGGTCTTTTGGGTACCTATTCATGAATCAGAGTCCTCTTTATAGGAGTAATGCTGGGTATCTTAGGATGAGGGGTCTCCACCACCATTAAGTGTTACTTCCTAGGGGTCCTATCCACCTTAGCATAATGGGTGAAGTATTGAATCCTTTTATTAGGTTACCTATTCAAAGCATTCCATTTTTGTATGAGTCCCACTAGATTCATTTTGACCTTGTGCAACTTACTACTAAAAATTTATAGCTATTCTTTATTGTGTTTGATGTCTTTAGTCAAGTGAAATTTACCCTTATTATCTACCTCCATGGATGTACCCACATCTATAATGATTGGTTTGGGTTTGGGGATAATGAGTTTCAGAGGGGGGTCATTAGTAGAGCTTTTGGATAAAGGGCTAGTCTGGGGTTAACTAGCTGACGGTCGATAGGATCCTTGGGTAGGGTCTTCCTCTGGGGAGTAGTCCTCATCGAAGGACCCCCATAGAATAACCTCCCTACCCTATAAGGTTTATCCACAATTCACCATAATTAGGATAAAACCTTAGTATAGTATAAGGTTGACATCACTAACCTGATGGGCGAGAGCAATACTCTATAGAGACTTTAGAAGATAAAAGGGGAGACCAAATTTATAATTATAAAAGTGGCTTAATAATATAAATTGATGAGATAAAATTAATGTGTGTTTAAATTTAAGTATTGGGTCTTTCATGACTTAGAGGCACACTTAAAGCCATTAATGTGAGGGAGGTTGGTGTGGGGGAATCATTTATTGTCTGTTTTGACAAACTCATTAGTGTAAAAGAACCTATAAAGTAGTTCCTTCTTTTTTGACCAATCCTTGTACACCTTCATTCCATCACATGGCATACTCATAGCTTATCTGATAGACTCCTCAGTGATAAAGATATTTACTTCTCTCATCTCCACTACTCTCTTATTCTCATTAGTGACAAAATCCTATGCAACACCCATGTCATGCTTAGTTATCCTTAGCATCAATTCAGTAAGCTGACCCCATCAGAGCTTCTTCCATTCTTTCTTATTGCCTTGAAAATTAGAATAGGAGGTTGGTTCCAAATTATCACTATCACCCCCCATTATCATAGTGCTTATCAAATTGAGTGTGTAGTTTGGTAGGTTTTGAAAATGCTTTATTTTAACAATTCAAAAAAATCTTGAGAGGTAGGCTTCTTCCCACCTTGTACAATAAATTTTCCTCAAATTTGCATAATGACATATCATGAAATTTGAAATCCCTCTCTCAATGAGAGATGTTCATGTGTGTGGCTACCCAATCATCCTAACCTAATGTACTTTCATTACTAATGGCCAATGAGATGCTTTAGGGTACATGGCATCATGTGTGTTAGTTAGTTAAAATAGGGATGTCTACTCTTATATTAGCAATAAGATATGCCACTCTATTCCCTTCATGATAAGTTTGGATAATGTGGAATTATGTCACCCCCCTCAAATTATGTTTAGCGTCATCAATTATAGCTTTTATTATATGGGAGGGGCTTATTTTGCCTTCAAGGGCTTTTAGGATATTGAGGGAATCCCCCTCCACAACAATTCTTTCCACCTTAAGGCTAGAGGCAAGATGGATGCCCCATAAATTACCTTAGCTTCAACTACATGATTCATCTAAGTTCTTAAGGGACCCACATAGGTGATAATTAGCATCCCCTTTGAATCCATTATGGCTCCTCCCTTGCCTATAGGTCTAGGGTTTACTTTTGATGTTCCATCAAAGTTTAATTTAACCCAACCTTTAGGTGGGGTCTTCCATCTCATGTTTTTTCAATTTAGATCTTTGGATGGAGATCTTATTCTTTGAATCATGTCCCAATTATTAAAGATCAATTGTGTTGAGGCTAGTCTTATATTTTTGTCTATGGGTGGGAAGGCTTTCCAATTTTCAGTGATGGTGTGGCATAGTCAAATAAAAATCCCTTTTGGTTGGTGTCTTTTATTTGAGAAAAGGCTATCATTTCATGCTTTACAAACACTCAAAAACCAATGTGGGAGGTCCAAATTCTATAGGAAATATAGGGACAAGATGTTCTAGGGTGATTTCTATTATTTAATGAGATGAAACACATTGTCGAGTCTTACCCATGAAATGTTGAATTTATTTAGCATCCAATTAAATAATCTTGTGTTAAATGGATAGTTCATATATAGATGATAAATTGAGTCCTCAACTTTTTTACATAATGGGCATCTAATGGGGACTATTAGTCCTCATTTTTCTAGGTTATCTATTATTAGGACCTTATTTTGGGCTACCAACCAAAATAAAAAGTTGATTTTTGGGGTCAAGTGTTTTATCTATAGATCTTTCTAGTAATTCCAATCATTTTCTAAGTTCAAATCAGTGGTGTGTCCTGAGGACACCGAGTACATATATTTGTCTTTAGCTTCCTATAGAAAATGGTCTTCCTTAAGGAATAAAGGGATGTCAATATATTTGATGGAGGAGTTAAGATTTTGGATTGCCTACCTTTCTTTAGTTGTGTAACATTTTGATGGAAGAAATTTCTAATTCTTATAACCTTCGTGCTCAACCCAATAGTCTTTAACTTTCAAGCCACATCTTTGTTTGAAGAGCACATATCGGTTGGCCCAAATTTTTTGTGAGGAGAGTCGTAAGTGGACATCTACACTTCCTCCTAGAACTCTATTTTATCTTCACTCCCAATTTACCATTTTATTCCTTTTTGAAGAAGGTCTTTACATTTGTTGATGGCTATCCAAAAGGTAGATCCATCTTCTAGACTTTCTTCCCATAGGAAACTATCTACTTTAGGTTCTTCTAAGTATTTGGCCTTAATAATTCTTTCCCATTCTCTACATTCTTTCATAAGTCTCCATCCCATTTTTGCTTCTAAGGCCCAGTCCTCCATTTACTTTAGGAAGACAAGCTTTTTCCCAAAAGACAAGATGAAATATGAATTGATCCCTCTACAAGAAATTATTTTGTATTTGTTCTATTTTATTTTTTACCTTGGTGGGTATTCATAATATGGATATTAGGTACATATGGATACTCTAGATTAAGCCTTTGAGTAGCTAGAATTTCCTTGCCTGAGCGAGGAGGTCTCCTTTCCATCTTACAAGCTTCCTTTATATTCTATCAATGAGGGGGTTTCATATTTTGGAATCCATTTTACCTTAAAATAATGGGATGCTAAAATATATTATCAAAATTTTACTCACTTGGTATTCTAAAATTTTGGTGACTCTTTTCTGTAGGATACCAAGAGTGTTAATGAAGAAGAGAGAGCTTTTACGAAAGTTAATACACTTGTTCAAGACAACTTGTTAATTTTTACGATAGATTTTAGATGTTTAAATTCCTCCATAGAGGTTTCCCCTAAAATTAGCATATCATCTACAAATTTTTCATGTGTGACAAGATCTATATTCAGTGCCACTAAGATGCCTTTAATCAAGACCTATGTATGGGATTTTATCAAGCTCCTTCCAAAGTTTCTGCAATAATGATGAATAGATATGGGGAGAGAGGGTCTCCCTATCTTATCCCTCTAGAGGCTAATAATAACCCTTTTGTCACCCCATTCATGATTATGGAGAATTTGGGTGTAACTATGTAATGTCAAATAATTTTCCTTAAGTCCTACTTGAAGCCCCCCAACTTTTCCAAAATCATCATTAAAAAAATCTAGGAGATTCGGTATTATGATTTATTCATGTCCAACTTAAGTAATTTCCTTGCCTTGAGGATTTTTATATGGATTGGATGGCTTCATTAACCAATATGATATCATCCATCATTTATCTTTCATCTATGAACATTCCCTATGGTACCCCAAATAAATTTGTCTAGGAGATGTTGTATTTACTTCACCAAGATGATCGAACAAATTTTATAAGTGGTATTAAAAATACTGATAGGGAAAAAGTCCTAAATATTATTCACTCCTATATTTTTTGGAATTATAACTAAGAAAGTGTTATTCATTCATCTAAGAATGGTTATGGATTGAAAGAATTCCCTAGTTACAACCTCAACCTTAGTGTGAACTATATCCCAAAATTTTTGAAAGAGAAAGGGGGGAAATCATCAGGTCCCAAGGATATGAAGCCTTCCATCATAAATACTAAATTTTTTACCTCCTCTTCAAATGGGAATTTAATAAGGGAAGCATTATTCATGTCATATATAACTTTTTCAAAGTTATTCAAGGTAATGTCTAGTAGATGTTCATCAGGGGAGCCCTCTTCCATGAGGAGATTTTAGAAAATTTTGATTGTATGATGGGATATTTCCTCATCCTCTTTATTGAGGTTCTCATTATCCATTTTTAGGTGAGTGATTCTATTCATGTTTTTATGTCTAGTCACTGAGTGATGGAAGAACTTGGTGTTCATGTCCCTTTCCTTCAGCCAAGTACACCTGGACTTTTGTCTCCAATATGTTTCTTACTTTGCCTCAAGGTTGTTAAATTATCACAAAATTTCCTTTTGACTTTGATAATTTTGATTTTTATTGTCTTTTAGAGTTGAGATTTATTTGATTGCCATTAATTCCACCTCCAGTGCCCTTTTTTCAAGAAGATATCCCCAAAAACCTCTTTATTCCAAATTTTTAGCTTTATCTTGAAAAAACTTAGTTTTTTTTGTCATAATAAACATGTTCAAGATTGAGAATGATTTTTTTCCACCATTATTTTAAGGATTCAATCAGATTTGGGTGATGAAGCCACATACTTTTGAATCTAAAGGGACTTCATTTAGGTTTCAAGGTTTTATCACCTTCAAAAATCAATGGATTATGATCCAACCCAATCCTAGGTAGGGAGTAAAGTCTGATAGAGAATTGGATGTCTCAGTTTAGAGATATAAAAACTCTATCAAGGTAGATTGGATTAAGTTATCACCTAATATTATATTTGACTAGTGGGTTGCCATTTAGGTCCACATCCACAAGCCCTGCTCTTGAGATGAAATCATTAAAATCCAACATGTTTTTTGTGACATCAATATTCCCCCTCTTTTATCCCATGGGTGAGAGGAGTATTAAAATCCAAATCTACAATCTAGTTCTATCCTTTATAGGTCCTTTGAAAGGAAAACAAACCTTCTCATAAATTATTTCTAGCAGTTTTGACATTTGGGGCATAAACATTAGAGAGGATCCATTCCTTTTTATTGTCTAAATCTCTGAGGATAATAGATATTTGTTCGTTAGTCTTCCATAGAAGGTTTCCTTCAAGGTGATTTGGGTTAAAAAAACTAAAAGACCCCTAGAGGTGCCTTTAGAATCCAAAGCTAAAACTTGAGCTTTTATCTATACTTTCTTAGTACATGATCTTAAAGATGTTTTAGACATTTTTGTTTCTTGGATGAGTAGAACTATAGGGTTAAATCCTTTTCTAAGGTTATAAAGGGTCCTCTATTTCCTGGGGTTGTTTATCCCCCTAACATTCCATGTTAAGATATTCATTTCTTACCCTGATTTATTTTGAGGGTTTATTGGGAACCCTCTACAATGTCTTTATCCATTTAGATATTTCTTGTGACCATTCGAGGTGACCTACCCACTAGTTTTGGGATGACTCCAATATTAGTTTTTTTCCTCCCTTTTCTAATTTTGGATTTTGTGGTAAACCTTCTTCCTGAATCATTTTTAAGGTTGGATATTTAGACATAGAGCTTTGTCTCGTATCTTTGATCTACTCTATGATATTTAGTGGTAAATATTAATGCATCCCTAGAAAAGGGTCTATTTTCATATTCCAAAGGATAAAAAAGGGGGATTTTTTGTTTTATATCCTAGGTTGTCTCTAAGAAAGTTCCTAGTAAAGGAGTTTGAATAGGTCCCAAAAAGTAATTGCTCAAAGATGAAGGAGGGGGCTAGGATAGCTCAAAGTACCATAGGGTGGAAAGGGTGGGGAAGGGGAATCAAGGGTCACATCGAGTGGGGGAGAGGAAAAATTTAATAGTTTAGGTTTATGGGGGAGAGGAGAGGAATAGAAGATGGGGTAGGATCAAGAGCATGCAAGGTGGGTGATGCACTTGGGAATGACCATCACTTGGTGAGAAGGTGAGGGAGATTTGGAAGTTGAGGGGGGTAAGGGGAGGAGGGGGCCCTAGGGGGTTTTGCAGAGAGAGGGAAAATGAGGGGGGGTGGGAGTGGGATAAGTTCTTGGGATGGTCCCTAGGGGAGGAATGTTTTCACTCAAGGACACAAATTTAGAAAATAGCTCAAGAGGAGTAAAGGAATTTTGTAGGAAGTTCCTTTTAGATCATCAGGAATAGAAGTATGTGGTAGAGCCTTGGGAGATCTGATTCTTAGTAATTAATCAACTTTGTGTTTCATCTTTGGTGTATCCTTTTGAGTCCACATATGTTTTGGGGGTGGTTGGATCCTGACATTTTTTTGGATAGTCTTTCAGTATATGGCTAGGAATGTTGCACTACAGGAAAATGATGGCTTTGTCCTCATAAATAATTTATTGCATCCATTCTCTATATTTAGAATTTATATTGATCTTATGGAGTAGTGGCTTGCTCACTAGTAGAAATACATGCACCTAAGTCATGGCCATCCTTATCTAAGAAATTTTTACTGGGTCAATGGTTATGGGTTGCCCTAGTGCCCTAATAATTCATTTGATGAATTTTAGGTGTCAATATTTTAAAGGGAGCTTGAGGGGAATAACCCACACTATAATGTCATCCATAGCAGTGATATAGAGATTAAAAACTACCTTCCACCTCCTAGTAGCCACTTTCACTTTGACCATGAGCCAAGGCCCTTCATAAAGAACCTTTATACAATATTTTTGTAGGGAGAAATTGACAAGAAAAAACACCCTAACCAAGGTGACAACCTCTAAGTGTCCTTTGGATTTCCACATAGAGTTTTTCTAGCTACAAAAATAATCTATGTTTAGCCAAAATCCTTTCACCCTAGCTAATATGTATTTATCCATATCCACCTTAGCTTGATTCACCATGGGGTTGGGTACCAGTAGAAAGACCTCATCATTTTTCACTGCTAGGAAAATCTAGATATTCAAAGTTTTATGGCCCACCAAGTTTTTTCATTTTACTCTATCTGCCCAAGATAGTTTGGGGGAACATGAGTCATCCTGTTCTTAAGAATTATGGATCTTGTTGCCTGCTATTGAGTGGAAATCATCTCTTTATTTCCTTTATCTACCATGACATTATCATGATGGGTATCACATAAGGTCATATTAAGTTTGAGAGATTCATTGTTGATTAGAATATTGTGTTCTGGCTTTCAGGCAGTGTCTATATGGCCATTCTAGTTTTCTTGCCCAAGAAAAAATTTATATTACTAAAGGTCCTCCACTCCATGATTCATGCTAGCTACTCTCTCTTATTCAAATTAGAACTTGATCACTCTCAAATTCATCATTAGTTCAAATTATGCAAGTGATTCAATGAGGGGGCACAGTTATCCATTATCACTTATAGGTTAAAAATAATTTGGTTACACCTACATACAAATGTACTCATTCCTTTCTCTTTTGTCAAATTTTTAAAATTAAAAGTTCAAGTTTGTTCAAATTTAAAATGAATAGAATGACTACATCATGAGATATTTCAGGGTTTGATATATTTTATTACCCTGCATAATTAAAGTATATACTCAAAGACAAAGTGTGTTATGCACACTCAAGTTAAACTCTTTATCCTTTACTCTATCAATTTCATTACTATAATGAATGGGGGAAGGGAGGGGGATGTGAAGGGAGGGGTGATACAGACACATGAATTTTGAACCACATGACTTACACACAATCACATGACTTTTATTCACCATTTCTCTAAGCATTTTATCTATATACGGGTTCGAGCCTTTATTTATCATTATTATTACACCAACTCTCAATGTTAAATGCTCAAATTATGTAAAATCACCTTAAAACTATCTCAAACTAAGGATAATTATCCTTAATATTTATGTATAAGTGTGTCCTAAGTGGACAAAATCATAGTGCATCATTATCCACTTAGGTCAACCATGTCATGCACTAAATAATGAATAGTTTATGAAATTAAAATTATCCTTTTGGGTCTTCCTGCATGTTTCATTTAGTTGGCTAAAGGAAAATTTCAAAAGATTTTCTTATAAATACACATCAAGATTCACTCATTTTCTGTACTTGGCATTCACTATTTCAAGCTTTTACACTTTTGCACATTGATAAAATTTGCCCTATTCTTTCCAAATTTAATATATCTCACATGGAGAAATCATAATCCAAGTTAATATCCCTTCAAATCAAGTCAAGAGATATCATTATCAAGTATCAAAACCATCTTCTAGATACATAAATATAGTCAAATGATAAAATAATACATTAACATTGAGTGGGAGAATTAGGTGGGCTTGATTTCCCTCCTTAGAGTATTGGATATGTAGGTATAGGTTAGTCATCAATGGGGTGATTGAGGTTAGCTCAACCCATTACACTCCCCTCTTTTTATTGCAAATTTTCAATTATCAAAGTGACCTAAAGGTTTCAAAGACAAGATAAGACAAATAATAATTAATGCATGGTAAAACCCTAAGTGATATATCTTAGATTACTTAGCATTCATAGGTGAAATATGCATAGTGATTTATTTTAAAGCATAGTCAACCAGGCCAAGTCCACAGTAAGTAGATTAGAACACATTGCATTATAATCCACTTACTATGTTTATGTCTAAAATAATATTTTTCTATTGTCTCTTATTTGTCATTTTCCATAGCTATAATTTCTTTATCTTTTCTTATTTTTTACCTGTCATAGCCAATTGGGACAAGTCTGTAGTTAACATACTATAACGTATTGTGTTTCTATCCACTTACACTGGAGATATCCAAATTTTATTTCATATTTTATTCTTGTTTTTAAACTTGTACAGTCATATTTCAATTCCAATTATCACTATCAAATACTCATAATAGTCAACACATATTCATGTGCAAGATAAGTATTTTTCTTCTTATACTTTCCAAAAAATAGTAGTTTTATATATTTAGCATTTTGTCAAAATCATAGTAGTTAATTATTGTACATCTTTAGAATTTTGATTTTCTCTAGTATTACAGCTATAATCAAATATATTTCATTTATATTTTATTGAAAATATATTAAAATGCACATAAGGCCAATGGAAGCATACAAAGTACATGAAGGTGTCACAACAAATAAGTCCAAGGGCCACATGTAAGGGACAAAAAGTTTACAAAAAAATTACATAAATATGTCGTATCAAATAGGACCAAGGTCCACATAAAAGGTAAATAAAAATTTCATAATAAGAGACATAGTCATATCAAATAAAGCCAAGTTCCACATGCAAGGTATATAATGATGTCACAAACAAGGGATAAATATTTCACATTAAACAAGGCCAAGGGATACACACAATATACAAACACAATTTAACATATCATGTAAGAGGTAAATAGAATTAATGAACCATAGAACAAGTAAAAACTAAACTACACCATCCATATGTATCAATGTCACATCAAATTATAATAGCATATCCATGTAGCATTGTGTAAGATATGAGTAACTTGGCAAGACATGTGTAAACAATATAGATAGTTCAACATGGGAGAAGATTATATAAAGATATAGGCACATAATAGTGAAACCTTTAGAATAATATGCCCCTAATATTATAATGGCCAATAGTTAGAGCAAATTCTAACATCTATGTGTACATATATACAATATATGTCCTACATCGCACTTATATAGTATGTAATGCATGTACGTATGAAAATAATATTTCATATACCAAATTGTAATAAATAACATATGTAAATAGTGTAATCTAGTAATTATGTTATGCTCAAGTCTTTATTTTTATTTTTTTAATATTTTAAATGTTTTTTAATTTTTTATTTAATATTTAAAATTAGTCAAGGCCAAGTGGAAATGGTTTTGAAAATAACATAAAAATGGGTCAAAGCATAATGTACATTCGATTCGATAGCATAGAAATGCAAGGGAAGTGAATATAAGTGATATACCCCCATGATACACTTGTATTGTAATAATATAACTCAATAGCATATGTAGAGATAAAAATATACACATCTCCAATGGTAAAGAATCGATGTGCACTCATGTAATGTTTAGTTACAAATGTATGTGATTGTGTAAGCTCAAAAGAAGCCACAAAGGATGTATAAGTAGTCAAAATATAATATTGCACAATTAGAATTCCATAATGGATGTGCACTAGAATCATTTTAGGCTAAATGTCATGGATGTCTAGATTTGGATAACAATCAAGAGGCAAGGGCCTAGTCAAATCAAATCCAAGGGCTATGAGAATGGTCAATGTAAATGCATATAAGTGCATGTATGTAAAAATTAAATAATATAAATTATGAGAAAATTTAGATGCTATATACAATAGATAATAGTGAAGTTTAACAAAATATTTCATCAAGTGGATGCTTATATGTATGGCCTACATCATGCATGTAATAATCACCAAATGTACATTCATGCTTATCATCTATTCAATCTTATATTATGTCATCATTTTGAATATCATTAATTTAATTCCCTTTGTCTTCATTGTATTCATCACTATTGTACCAACCCTATTGATTTTCATAATAATAATCATCCATTAGTCATCATCTTAGGAGAGAACTGATTTATTAGCTTTATCTTGTTCTTCAATATGTATGTTATTATCACTCTCTTGAATCAAAGGATCTAGATATGAGAAATGTTTTGTAGATTCCCCATTACTATTTTTATGCATATCTTTCTCTCATTATTTCTTAGAAAATTTTGATTTCCTTATTTTTTAATTCATAATTACACTCTCTTGTTTATCAAGCACTTCATTTTTCATCTTTTCCCTTTTTAATTGTTATTTATGTAACCTTTCTTATTCTAATTTCTCCTTTTATAAATTTTATTATTATCCTTTTAATTTTTTCATATGTAACCTTTCTTGTTTCATATATTCTATCTAAAACTCTTATTGATCTGTTTGTACCTTAGAAGATGTATCTATAATTATAGTAGGTTTTTAAATTATGAATAATGTATTGGAATCTGGTGGTGCTTAAATGGATGTATTTAATTAAAATTCACCACTATAAATTAATTTTTGAATGATTTTCTTCAAATACCAACATTATTTCATATGATGTCCCATAATTATATAAGTACAATAGTATTTGGATCATCTTAAAGGGAACCTAGGAGGCCTCATCTCTTGAATATTCTCACTTAAAGTCTTTTTAATCTTGAGTGAACTTGACCCATTTGTCATTGATGTATCTAGTTTATTAACCCATACTTGAGATTAAGTCCTTTTAGGCACAAAGTTATGTAATGAAGAGGCAAAGGTAAAATTGACACTATAATGCTTTGTGTTGGGGGTATGTTCAATCTTATCCTCAGGTGATGTAATTTTATTTTAAATAATCTTTATGGATTCCATCATAGTAACTATCTAATCTAAAATAGCCTCATTATAGACATTAATGCTCATATGTTGGGAAGATTCAATGCACATACAATGTTTAATACAAGGATGCACCTTACCTCTTTGGATAGTTATAGTATAGTCCACCATAATAGAAGGATGGTAGCTATCATAGTCTTTAGGCTGAAATTGGGGAGACTAAAATCATATTTGAACCCTAAGATCCAAAATCTATAACCCTAAGGGAGACCTAGGGTTTGACATAATTCGATCAGTGTACAAGTTCACCAATATATTTTACCTAATTTGGATTGTACACCCTAATATGATAAAAACTACTATGTAATTTAGATTGATATATATGGCATTCAAGCATACATATGAATGTAAACTACTAACATTAATTTCAAGTATTAAATAAGTGGCATATGATATATACCATAACTACAATAAAGGGATGAGTACAAAACTTTTATATTTGACTATCTAACTATGACTATGTTATGATGGTGAAAAATAGATTGATTCAATCCTATCATTTATCCAGTTTAGTAACTAAGTTTTTATCTGCATAGTGTCAATTCTATCATATTTGGGTCAATATCAACTATTGATACAAAAATGTGTGGTTGGTAGTGATTTGTGTTGAAATATGCCCCTATTACTGTACAATCACCTTCTCCTATCTCTTTAAGCTCTGTATGTGTGATGTCAAATCTTGAAAATTACACATAACTCTATAAATCAACCTCCTTTACTTTAAAATCCTATATATACTTGTGAGGGCTAAAATCCTATAAAAAATAGGAAAGTGTAATGGGTTGAGTTGACCCCAATCATCTTCATTTGATAATTGATCATTGCCTATGTTTTTGATACTCTAAGGATGGAAATAAAGCCACACATAGTTCTCCTACCTAATATGATATTACAATTATGCTCCTTCGCTATATGAATGCAACTAATGATTTGGATTTAATACTTGTCAATGCTTGCTTTGACTTGGATTTGGAATGCTTCAAACTTGGTTTGTGACTACTCCTAGTGACTAATTTGAAATATGAAAAGATAAGGCAAATTTTCTCAATGTGAAATCTACAAATCTAGGTAGATGGGTTGACCCTAAGGATAGATTTGATTTTAGAAAGTAGTCATTATTGGGAAAGATTCACTACCATCATACTCATGTTAATATCAACTGGAAATACTAACTTAGATTGATGTTACTTATATGTGCAAAAGAAGACTGAACTAAAAATTTTGGGATATCTGTACAAGATAGTAAGCATGTTTGAAATAGATATCAAACTTCCTATAAGTGTTTAATAAAATAATTGAAGGATCAAAATCATAAGATAGCATGTAAGTGTGAGAGATTGGTGGGTTAGGACCATATTTGTATGCACAATTCATGTATGGTAAATGTTTGTCAAGCTTGTCATTGTCAAGTACTTAACACCATATTTTAGTATCTATAATTTAATTACCAATCTAATTACACATCTATAATTGACTATGAGAGGGTTTATAGAAGTATGTTGATTTGAATTTTGCATAATATAGAAATAATCATCATAGTCATACAACATAATCAGCTTTTTATGATAATATAATAAGAACCCAAAAAATCACATCAACATAAGAATCTCACTAAAATAGTACACTTCATGTTTTTGTTACCAGAACTGAAGAAAAAAAATTTATGAAAGATAATAGACATAAATTTTGATTTGACCAATGTGTTTTTCATGTCTATGGCTCTGAAGACCTCATTCATTATTCTAAAAATTTGTATCAATCCCTAGTAAATTGATCTTATTCAAACCCTGATAAGGTAGCTCAACCTACAAAGGATAAGAAAAAAAATTGTTTCAGGGCATATTCCTATGGTCACTAAGATTTTTAAACACCAATTACTTATCAAGACCCTCAACAGTATGTAATATTAGTTGTAGCACAACAAGTATAATGTAATTCAATCAACTAGTCTAGTGTAATGCAAGTGTGTCACTATAATTAAGTTCAATGCTTATGTATAATTTATAAATGTTTGATCCCTTCTAGAGTGCATTGAATAATAAAATATACATGTTTTTTATATTTACTTAGATTCTTAGATGTCTTATTTATATGCTTGTATTTATTTCCTCTATCGCTTTATTTTTTAAATTCACTAATGTATTTATATATTTAAATACCTCTTAATTTTATTTTATTTTGATATTCTCAAAGGCATTACATGAAATCACTGAATTACATAGAATGTCGACATCTCTACCCATATTTTGGAAATAAACATATAGTGGATTTATAATGTTGAGTAATCATATATCTAAATAAGTGAGCTCCTTTGGCTAAGCAGCCACGAGTAAGGGGCATCCATTCTATCAAGATCACTTAGGTCACAATCATGGCCTTAATCACTTGACTCTTTGTGTCTAGTGTCTAGAGGGATTTGTACTTTGGTAGATGGATATAAGCAATAATCATCATCACCAATCAGACTATAACCCCTTCTATAAGACCTCTTAAATTTTAATTGGGACCCTATTAGTATGTAAAATAACATAGAAGGGGAGTAAATGTGGACAAGATATGATCAAAACTCCTAAGAAACCCTAAAAGGAGGAAAAAGACCATAACATCAAAAATGCATAGTGTACACTTTAAGAGAATCACTAAGAACAAATAAAAATATGGAAAAAAGGGAAAAGAGGGGAGAAGATGAACAAAAAAAATGATATAAAATATTCAAAATGATATAAAGTGTGCCTTAATATATAACAATAATCAATTAACATATAGAAACCCTAAAATAATAAAATTGTATAACTAATAAGTAACTAAATTTTTTAATGTTTAAATATTCCCAATCATCATGTTTTTAATAAACCACATGCAGGACAATAAATTAAAAACCAAAACAAATTCCAGTTATAAATTAGTCCTTTAATATCATTGTCCTCAAATGATGTACCTATCCTCCCAACTTTCATCTAAAAGTTAGTGGGTGCACTCATATCCTCTGCACATGTTATTTTTTTGTTGTACTAGTGCATCCCTAGCTTGGACCTCAGCAGTCCATTTCATGGGGAGCACACACATGACATTTAGGAGATGCCCAAGTTTTTAAATTGGTTCCAATGCCAAAACTATTGTAAGGAAAATTTTAAAATAAAAACATATATTATTTCAAGCTTTGCCTCTTTCTAAGTTTTCATTTGCTTTTAAAAATAGAGTCATTTCATCATTTATTTACACCAAAACAAATTATGCATAACAATTTATACAACTTTGAAAAATATTAACCTTAAAAAATGGGTATTTATAGCTTCCTAGTAGATGATTTATGATTGTTATAATCTGTAAACAACATTTGGAACAACAACATTTGTTCCAGTTTGGAAAGAATTTAAAAAGGTAAGTATTATACAAAAAAATATTACCAGGTTTCATTTTTTTATTTATCTATGATCATCACTTTGTTTTAAATTTATTTCAAAATAAATTTATATTTCATATCAATAATTATATATATTTATTTCATTTCGATTGTAGATAGATAACAGAGCTTATCACTTAACATGGATCCTAAATTTATCATAGTGTGGATGGATTTATTTAGGGAAACATTAACACACACTTCTTATTCAAATGCATCAGATCTATCAAATATTTATTTCAATTATTTTATGTAAATAATGTTGTTATGCATAGAAAGAGACTCATTATTCATGCAGTCATATAGAGAATAGTCGAAATTTCCAAGACAATACACATTCTATAATTTAATTTAGCAAAAAATATGGGAAGAACAACCATATTGCCATGATGTTTTATACCACCACCATTATAGAATGTCATTCCATCTTTTCAATCTATTTTTATCAAAATTACAATCACATATGCCAAGCACAAACACAACTCAATTTGTTAGAGAACCACTGTCACCAAAAAAAGCACTATGTTTAGTTTTGCATCATATTGCCCAAGGGACACCTACACATGTAATGAAGGAATTGTATTGTGTGGGAGAATCAATAGTGAGAAAATACACTATGGTTATTGTTAATATAGTCATCCAAAATTTACAAAATCAGTATATAAGTGTTCTATCAGGGAGTAGATTGTAAAAGATTATATGTGATTTTCATACTTTGACTCTACTTTATAAAATATGTGGTGAAATTGATGGCACTCATATTAAATTATCAGATCATCCACAAAAACATCATACTCCTATAAACTATGTAAATTGTTGGAAATATTATCATTAATGTCAAAGGTCTAGCATTTTTGGTGACAAAGGACCCATAGTGTTTATTGTCTAAAGGTGTTTTTAATGTTCATATTTTATCTAAATGTGTTTATATTTATTTAATATTAACAAATATATTTTTGGTTGCATAAATTCAAAAAGAAGGCCCATGAGGAAGTCAAAGAGTCATGAGGAAAAGACAAAAGAGGGAAAGGATGCATTTTCTCATGAAGGGTCACCTTGAGGAATTCAAAGGGTCATCAAGTGAAGACAAAAGAAGAAGGGAACATTTTTACATGAAGAGTCACCTTAAGGAATTCAAAAGGTCATCAAGATAAAGACAAAAGGGGAAAAGATGTATTTGCTTGTGAAAGGTCACCATGTGACTTTTCAAATGAAAGGATTTGAAGGGTCATACAAGTTTGGCACCATTTTTTATGAGGAGTGAAGGGTCACAAAGGGTGAATGCCAAAGGTCATCTAGAAAGCTATAAATAAAGGTTTGAGAAGCCATTTGTAATATGCAAGAGAGTACATAGTTTCTAATTATTTTATATAAGAAAAGGGGAGAGAATAGAAAGAGATATTATAGAGTTCTATCATTTGTTGAGAAAGCAATATTGAGAGATACTTATGTTTTATACACAAGAGGGGTTGGTGCTCATGTGGGTTGGTACTCACAAATATTTACTATGGGTTGGTGCTCCCAAATAATTGTTGTGTTGGTGCTGAGAAAAGGGGTTGGTTCTCCTGCAAGTTGGTGCTTGTGAACTTTGTAATTTGATTTGGTGCTCATTCATATACTTCAGATTGTTCTTCATGGTTTTTTCCACATTGGGTTTCTACATAAAACTATAGTGTCTCTCTTTCTCTTATGTGGTGCATGTTATTGTTTCAGTTTTATTGCATATTTTAAATGTATGGTTAAGTGGAGTTTGATTAATTAAAAGTTTTATAAGATATATGATATACTAATTAACCTCCCCCCTCTCAGTATACCCCATTCTTAACAATTAGTATAAGAGTAGGTTATTTTAAAAATATTTTAACAGCTTGAAGGTAGATTAGGGAAAGTACAATGGCTAGATCGCATGAAGGTTTTTATATCAATAAAACACCTTTTTTTGATGGGACATATTATGCCTTTTGGAGCATAAGAATGAGGACTTACTTGATGTCCCTTGGATTCAATATTTGGCAAGTAGTGGTGGAGGAATATGAAGAGCCACAGACACTTGTAACTACTCTGATAGAAAAGAAGGAAAGTGAAAATAATGCTAAAGATTTAAATGTTATTTTATGTGGTTTATGTGAATCAAATTTTTTTAGAGTTATGAAATGCAAATATACTCATGAGAGTTGGGTAAAGCTTGGGAATATTTACAAAGGTGATGGAAAGGTTCAGCACGCTAAGCTCCAAAATTTTAGAAGATAGTTTGAGAGTTTGAAGATGGAAGAGAAAGAAAACATAACAAGTTATCTTTTTCAAGTTGATCAAATAGTTAATCAGATTCAAGACCTTAGAGAAAAGTTAGAACAATAAATGGTGGTACAAAAGGTTTTGAGATCTCTACCAATGAGATATGATGCAAAGGTTTTAGCAATCGAGGAGATGTAGAATCTAGCCAAGATAAAAATGGATGAACTGCATGGTATTCTTATAGCATATGAGATGCAGACCGAACAATAGAAACCCTCAAAGAGGGAAGCTAATTTAAGACATCAAAGAAAGACAAGGCTAAAATTCAAGAATCAAGTGATAGCTCTAGTGATGAGGAAGATGACAATAGATCTCTATTCATCTACAATATGAAGTAAATATCAAGGAAAATTGTCATTTAAATGTTTTAAATGTGGTAAGATTGAACATTTTGTAACTAAATACTCAGATAAAAAAAATGGTGACAATGAACAAGGAAAGTCTACATACAAGAAGAACTTCAAAGACAAATTCAAGAAGGGATTTGAGAAGATGAGTTTATATTCTAAAAATCCTAGCTCAGCTGAAGATAGTGGAGTTAGTGACTCAGATGAAGAAGATATTCTAATCATGACCATACATGAAGATGTCTCCATAAGCAAAAGTACAGATGATCAAAAAGAAAAACTTGATGAAGCTGAGATGAATCTGGTAGAACTTATTTGTGCTTTAGAATAATTACAATCTCTTGAAAAGAAGAATCAAATAATGAAGCTCTAGATTAAGAAAAATGAAAAGGAGTTAAAGGAAATAATTGAAGATCTACAAGCACACAGTGAAGAAGCCAAAAAGACTAAAGAAGATCTAACAGCTCAGTTACAAAATTACCAACTAAACATTAACAACATACCTTGAACATTCTTCACTTAGCCAAAATATGAATATTTATTTAAGTGAAGAATGTGAAAGTTATGTTGTTAAAATTACCTCTTTAAAAATAGATCTTGAGAAAACAAATAAAGTAGTCAATGATAAAGCAGCCAATGATTCAAAATTTGAGAATAACATGAATATGTTGAATAAGATATTAGAAAGTCAAAAATCAATATTAGATAAGGTAGGCATCAGATTTGAAAAAAAAAAGAGCTATGTTGAAACTCTTACAAAAGAAGAAACAAAAAGAAAGGAAGTTAAGAATGTAAAGGATAGATCAAACAAACAAGGTTGGAAGGAATAGAGCTACAAAAGACAATTAGGTCAAAGATACACAAATCAGAATAGGTTTTATTTTCATTTTTATTATTTTTATTATAATGGTTATGGTCATAAGAAAATAGAATGTCAGAAAAGAGCTAACAATTTCAGAAATAAAGAGAAGGAAACTCATGCAGAGTCAAGCAAAAGCCACAACTCTTTTGCTCCTCTATTAGGCTTTGATGAAGAGACCATAATATGTTACAAGTGCAATAATTTCAACCACATAACTCAATATTGTATAAGCATGTTCAATCCAATTAAGAAGGACCAAATTTTCAAGGCTCCATTCATCAAGAAGGAAGTTTATACAAGTTCATGATAGAAGAAACAACTTGAAAAGTCTGCGTTAATCCAAACAACTTTACATACAAGAAATAAATAAAATCCATTGTTCATTGATAGTGGACATTTGAGGCACATGATAAGAGACAAGAGCAAGTTCATAACTCTAAAGAAGATTAATGGTGGCATAGTGAAATTTAGAAATAATACCACTACCAGAATAGCTAGAAAAGGTACATTAAGTTTAGATAATGGTAGAACTAAGACTAAAAATACTCTGTATGTAGAAGGTCTTAAGCATAATCTATTAAGTGTAAGTCAAATGTGTGATCAGGGACACACACTAAATTTTTATGTATAAAGTTATGAAATTAGGATAAATATTTAGATGTGCTAATTATAGATGCTCAGAGGATAGGTAATAATTTGTATATGTTATCAGTTATCAAAGGTCAAAAATGTTGTTTGAGTCAGGTTGAGAAAAATTGGCTATGTCATAGGATAATGAGACACATAAATTTTAGAAATCTTGTCAACATTAGCAAGAAGCAAGCAGTTAGAGATCTTTCAAAGATTACAAAGCCCTCCAACACACTTTGTGAACCATGTCAATATGGGAAGCAAGTCAAAAGATGGTTCAAAATAAAATAATACTCGACCACTTAGATGTTAGAGCTTGTTCACACTACTTTGTGTAGACCTATGAGAACTCAAATTACTCAAGGTGAGAAATATTTCATGGTGTTTATTGATGATTTTACACATATGGCTTGAGAGATATTTTTGAAGAAAAAATTAGAAGCTTTCAGCCACTTTAAAACATTCAAGGCTTTTGTTGAGAATGAAACTAATTTGAAAATTAAGTGCTTGAGATTAGATCGAGGAGGAAAATTCATGTCAGATGAGTTTATTGAGTATTGTGAATACCATGGGATAAAAAGACATTATTTAGCAGTCAAAACTCCACAACAAAATGGAATAGGTGAGTGGAAAAATAGAACAGTTCAGGAGATGGTGAGGACAATGCTAAATGAATCCAAGATACCAAATAAATATTGGAGAGAATAAATTGGTATAACATTGCATATTAATAATAGAGCATTGTTGAGAGTAAGTAGTGACAATAATCCCTATGAGCTATGGAAAGACAAACCATCTATAGTTGATTACTTCAGAGTTTTTGGTAGCAGATGCTTCATAAAGAGAACTGATAAAAAATTAGGTAAGTTTGAATCTAGAACAGATGAATATATATTTCTTGGATATTCTAGTAAAAGTAAAGCTTATAAATGTTATAACAAAATAACCAAGAAGATTGTTGAAAGTACAAGTGTTAGGATAGATGAAGATGTAACACAAAGAGTCAATGATCAAGTAGACACCTTTAAAATCATTGAAGAAGAATATTTTGAAGAATTAGATGAGGACGAGAAGGAGAAAAAAGACACCAAGACTCCATCCAAGTATGTTCATAGAAATCATAATAAGAGTGACATCATCAAGAACATAAATGAAGGAGTTCACACTAGAAGGATGATGGTAAGTGAATTTGAGCAAGTTAATTTTTCTTTGTTATCTAAAACTTAGCTTTAAACTTTTTCAAAAGCTAGACATGATAAGCTTTGGGTTAAGGAAATATATGATGAATCAAATTAGATAAAAAAGAATGATACTTGAGAATTAGTGCCTAGACAAAAGATCAAAATGTGATAGGAACAAAATGGGTATACATAAATAAATTGAATTAAGATGGTGAAGTGACCAGGAATAAAGCAAGGCTAGTATGTAAAGGATATGCTCAAATTAAGGGTATAGATTTTGAAAAAACTTTTGCACCAGTGGCAAGGCTAAAGGCTATTAAAAATTTTCTTGCATATGCAATGTTTAATAATTTCAAAGAGTTTCAGATGGATGTCAAGTCTGCCTTCCTGAACGAGAATCTAGAAGAGAAGGTCTACATTGAGTAGCCTGAGGGATTTATTCTCTCAAATGATAGTAGCCATGTATAAAAATTTAAGAAAGCATTGTATGGATTGAAATATGATCCCAAAGTTTGGTATGCAAGACTTGATAAGTACCTGCAAGATCAAGGTTTCAAGAGAGGTTTTGCTGATAGTAATCTCTACATCAAAATAGAAGGTGAGCATCAATTGATTATTATGGTATATGTTGATGACATAATATTTAGAGGAAATATAAAAAATATGATAAAAGAATTTTATGATAATATACAAAAATAATTTGAGATGTCTATGCTTGAAGAATTATCATTTTTCTTAGGGTTGCAAATATTTCAATCAGAAAAAGGAATTTTCATATCTCAAAATAAATATGCCAAGGAGATGTTGAAAAAATTTGGTTTTGAGGATTGTGTACTAGTCGACACACCAATGGATATAGAAAATAAGGTAAGTAAGGATAAAGATTCCCCTGTTATAGATTAATCTTTGTATAGATCTATGATTGGTAGTCTTCTATATTTGACAACATTAAGGCCAAACATCATGCATGCAGTAGGTGTGGTTACAAGATATCAATCGACTCTGAAGGAGAGTCATGTTCAGTTGGTAAAAAGAATATTCATATATGTCAAGGGGACATTGGATTATAGATTGTGGTATTCCATAGGTAGAGATTTCATTTTGGTTGCTTATACAAATTCAGATTGGGTAGATTGCTTGGATGATAGAAAGAGTACAAGTGGAGGAGCTTTTTTTCTCGATGATAGCTTAATATCTTGGTTAAGCAAGAAGTAGAACTCAGTGTCACTTTCTACAGCTGAACAAAAATATATTGTGGTGGTGTTGTGTTGTACTTAAGTGCTTTAGATGAAGTAAACTTTAGAAGACATCAAGGTAAAATATGATGAACTTATTTCTATTTTTTATGAAAACATAAGTGTTATTAATATTTTTAAGAATCTAGTGATGCATTCAAGAACAAAACATATTCTCATTAGATATCACTTTTTGAGAGAGAAGGTGGTAGATCAACATGTTAAAATGGAATATATTAGTACTATAGAACATATTGTAGATATTTTCATAAAGGCACTACCAAAAGACACATTTGAGTATCTACGAGAGAAGTTGGGAGTAATTTCTTTTACTTCTTGCCATTGAGGATCAAGTTGAAGGGAAGCTAAGTGTTAGCTCTAGGATAAACCCTTTTCCATTGATGTCAAAGGGGGAGAAGAATAGGAATAGGTACAGAAATAAGTAAAGGAATAGGTATAGGAATAGGTACAAGATGCTATAGTAAGGGGAAGTTACTATATGTTTTTTAATTGGTAGTATGTGCAGGTTGGCATGTGCAGTACATGTTTTAAGATGTGGTAGTTTTAGTTTAAGGTTGCCATCAATGAAAAAGGAGGAGATTGTTGAAAATATTCTCATTAATGTCAAAGGTCTAACATTGTTGGTGACAAAGGCCCCATAGCATTTATGGTATAAAGGTATTTTTAATGTTCATATTTTGGCTAAATGTGTTTATATTTATTTAATATTAACGAATATATTTTTGGTTGCATAAAGTCAAAAAGGGGGCCCATGAGGAAGTCAAAGAGTCATGAAGAAAATACAAAAGAGGGAAAGGATGGCATTTTTACATGAAGGGTCACCTTGAGGAGTTTGAAGGGTCACCAAGTGAAGACAAAAGAGGAAGGGTGCATTTTTCCATGAAAATTCACCTTAAGGAATTTGAAAGGTCACCAAGATAAAGACAAAAGGATAAAGGACACATTTGCTTATGAAGGGTCACCATGTAACTTTTCAAATGAAAAGATTTGAAGGGTCATGCAAGTTTGGTGCCATTTTCCATGAGGAGTGAAGGGTCACAAAGGGTCAATGCCATAGGTCATTTGGAAAGATATAAATAAAGGCTTGAGCAACCATTTATAATATGCAAGAGAGTGCATGTTTTTTAATTATTTTATATAAGAAAAGAGGAGAGAATAGAAAGAGATATTGTAGAGTTTTATCATTTGTTGAGAAAGTAACATTGAGAGATAGTTATGTTTTATACACAAGAGGGGTTGGTACTCCTGTGGGTTGGTATTCACAAATCTTTGCTATGAGTTGGTGCTCACAAATAGTTTCTATGTTGGTGCTCGACAAAGGGGTTGGTGCTTGAAAACTTTATAATTTGAGTTGGTGCTCTTTCATATACTTGAGATTGTTCTCCATGGTTTTTTCCACATTGGGTTTTCACGTAAAAATATGCTCTCTCTCTCTCTCTCTCTCTCTCTCTCTCTCTCTCTCTCTCTCTCTCTCTCTCTCTCTCTCTCTCTCTCTCTCTCTCCTCTCTCTCTCTCTCTCTCCTCTCTCTCTCTCTCTCTCTCTCTCTCCTCTCTGTGTGCATGTTATTATTTTAGTTTTATTCATATCTTGAATGTATGGTTAAGTGGAATTTGATTAAGTAAATTTTTTTATAAGATATATGATATACTGATTCACTCCCCCTCTCAATATATCTGTCCTTAACATAAACAGGCATCATTTTCAAAGCATTTTGTTACAAGGAATATGTGATGCACAAAAAATATTTTTGAATTTGTGTCAATGTTCCTAGCAGTGCTCATGATGTTGATCATTGGAATTGATTTGCAATAAAAAAAAGCATGCAAAAAAGAGAAGTATTAGTATGCACCAATAATTAAGATTGAAGGAAGTATTATCTATCCACAAGTAATTGGAGATTCTACCTATCCAAAATCCACATACTTGTTGAAGCCATTTAAAAAGCAATCTCTCTTCATTAAATACTATGTTTGATAAATACTTATGTAGAGGGTGTGTGAAAATTGAGAATGCATTTGGGTTACTCAAAAGTAGATGGAGATTTATTCAAGATGTGGGTGTGGAGTTGGACAAAGTACCCAAGATCATTGTGGCATGTTGCATACTACATAATTTATTGCAAATGAATAATGAAGATGAACTGAAGTTTCAAGTAGATCTACATCCAAATTCTAAATTTGAGATTCGTAATCAAGCTATGAAGAGAGATCAATAAGGCACAAAGAGATATTAATGTTCCATGAATGGAAAAAATAATATAATGCTACTTTGAGGAGCTAAATTGTATATCTTTTAATGAAATCAAAAATATTTTGGTGTTAATGTCTTATCTATATGTGTTTTTTTTTACAAAAAGGAAGATATTAAGATCTACCTAAGAAAAAGTTTTACAATTTGGAGTTGCACATCCAATATTTTTTCCATCCGCTTGTTCTCTTGCTCCATTTTTTCATGCTCAAGTTGTATTCATCCTTGCTCAATTCTTTCATTATTTGAGTAAAATGCAACAAACTCTTTTCCATTCTCTCTCCAAAATCTTCATGAGGAGCTCTTTTTCTTTTTGTACGCTTGCCTTCAATTCCAATATTGTTCAAATGGGTTTTTTATTTGCCCCTTTTTCTTCAACATTTATAGATGACTTTTCTTCAATATTTATAGATGGATTTCTTCAGAGGATTTGCCATCATGTCATTTTTGGGTGTATTGGAAGTATTGACCCATTCATTTCTAGTAAAACCATTCATAAGACCAATCACCTTAGGATTGCTCCCTGTAATACGATCCATGTCTTTTATAAAAAGTCCATGAAGATGGTTTTCCCCTCTGTAGTATTTTCCATTTGATTCTCCTTCTTGAATATTTTTTTCAATTTATTCCACTTGTACTTACATTGAATACCCATTAAAGATGTTCCACATTGTATGTTTACATCTTTTGCCACTTTATCCCAATGTTTTTTACCAAGATTTTTTTGATTTAAATCTGTATACACTTCTTCAAATTTCACAATCAATGCTTGCACAATAGTTTTTTGCCAAAGTTCTTCTTTGTATTCCTTGATCGTATCTTTGTTACCATTAATATCATTTTCAAATACTTGATTTGTTGGGGACAATTTCTTCAACTTCAAAATCCTTCTTCCATAAAACTATTAATCCCATGATTCAAGTCAATATTATAACCAGATATAGTGTAATTGTCTTCCACATCATGAACATCATCAAGAATAACATTTACATTTATCTCTAGGTGTGAATGATATTTTCTAAATTCTATTTTATCTCTAATATTTTCTTTTACGGAAAATACTTTCCATCTTGTTTTGAGGGAACTTGCATAATTTTAGTAATTTTTGGGAATAGATTGAAACTTTGATTATGAGTGTTGTCTATAAAACAATTCTTTGTCATTGATAATTTGCAACCCTGATATGGAATTAAAATTTATTCAATTTAATGTAAAACAAATAAATAATTTTTTTCTTAAATTTATTTAATTATCAAATTAATAAACATGATAAAATATTATAACTTTATTATTGATTTATTTATCAA